>WBMW01000664.1:347707-526916 GCA_013396635.1 Penelope pileata
CGGAGCATCCCGGCGCTGCGCTGCGCTGGGCGCTGCCCGGGGCTCGGGGCGCTGGGGGGAAGCGGCGGAGAGGGAGCGAGCCCTGTCAACTCCGCGCGGTGCTGTCATGTGAGACCTCGCGAGGGTCCGACCTAATTCTGAGTGAGCGAGCGGGTTTCTGTTCCGTGGGCATCTTTGTGTTCCAAAGACAGCTGCCTGCGCGTCCCCGCTGGGAGCACCCCTGGACGAGGTAGGTACCGGCGCTGGAAGGAGAGGGCTCCTTCCCGGGATTTCGGGTCGGTTCAGTACGATGGTGTCAGCTGATGAGGTCCGGAGTTTTTTCATATTGCTAAAATTATCGTGAGTGCTATTTGCTGTATGCCACTAAATGAGCATGGTAACAGTTTCAGCGAAGAAGAAGGGAAATATGTAACACAGTAACACAGAGCCAGAGAACAAAATACCCCTTATGGAGTATCTGCAAGTTTTAAAAAAACGCGTAGGGTGGCCTTTTCAACCTGCTAAAGGTGTGGTGGTGCTCCTTTTTTCCTTCTGTGCCTCATCTTGTTGTCATTGTTATTGTTCCCCTTTTCTTGGAGGAAGATGGCATTCTCTGCTGGGGGTGGCATTGCTGCTCACACGCGCCGAGACCGTGGGGAGGATCGGGGTGCTGTGCGAGGCTGCATGTAACAACAAAATGTGCAGCGCTGGGAAGATTACTTGGGAGGGCTTAATTAATTCTCGTCGGATTACACCTCGTGCCGACTGCTAGCGCAGGGCTTCTCAGGAAAGGGAAAAACGTGTGACTGTAGTAGGACTATGTGTTGTGCAGGCAGAGTATATTAAATCAGCTGTAAAAGAAAGAAGCGTAACGTCTTTAAACAGTTTAGAAGATGAATGTGTGATTCCTCATTTGCTGGAGGTTAAAATTAGTCTGGTAGCAACCAGGAACACCGTTGCTTTATTATCCACCGCTCCTTGGAACGAGAGGCAGAGCCATTTGAATAAAAGCATTTTAAAACAGAGCTGATAAAAGCTGTAATTGTTGGATTGAGCCAGCAGGCATCTATTGGCAAGGGGAGAAAAGTTGGTGAGGTAAAGAAATCGATTATTTGCTGTGAATTTATCTCATCAACCATTGGGTAACACCTAAACCCACGGTAATTACATGAAGATGCCTGCAAAGCTCCAGGTGGAAGGGGTTTTGGCATGGTGAGGATGAGCCTGGCTGCTGTTCTTTGCTGAATGGTGTTAGCTCTGTTGCATACAACACACCATTAAGCCACCGTTAGAGCTTTTGTGCTCTCTGAAGCCATGGCACATCTTGGCCGATGCAAGTCTGTGCTCGCAGGTTGCTGATTGGGTAACTGAAGTTTAGGCATGGAACAACTTTTCTTCTCAGTCTCTTCTGACTGCCAGCCTTCAATGTGGCCGTCCCCAAGTGCCTCCAAACTGAGATCCTGCTGAGAATTTGGTGCTGAAAGTCTTATGTGCTAGAGAGGGAGAGTTGGGTGGCTGTCCTCTCTGTTGGATGGAGGTAGGTGAGGAGACCAAAGGCAGGGGAGAACCTGAACCTGTGTATTTGCTTAGCACTGCCCCAAAATCCTGCCAATGGGTCGCCATTCCTGGTTCCACAGGTTTGTTTCACGCACTGTCTTCCACTCTCCTGGCTTCCCTACTTGTGTGCTTTTTAAGAGGAATTACCTTAACTTCTCACATGCAAACTTGGTGACCTCTCTCCCTCCAGTTGTGCAGTCGGCTCTCGGCATCGCGGAATTCATTTTGTCAACAGTGATATCTCTTCGTTTCTTTGCAGATGTCTATATTGGCTTTATCTCATTCTCCTTCTAAAACAATAGATGGTTTAGGGTATGTTTTGCTGCAATTTCCCAAAACGGTTAGGCTCTCTCCAATGATGAATGTTCTCCAAAACCACTCATCAGCCATCTAAGTGGGAATTTGGAGATTTTTCTCCTTGGTAGCAGCAAATTCGCACAGTCTGCTGCCGGTTTAAAATGTGTACTGCAGGCGACCCTAGCACTGGGATTTGGCCAAGTTCAAAGCAGCTGTGCAGATGGACACAGAAGACAGAAGGCAGAGAGAAATAGACCCTTTTAATCATAACAAGGCTGCTCTTGTTTTCCTGTCTATAGTGGAAATGCATGCCAGCCCCTTGTACTTAAAAGCAAGCTTGCAAATGTGCCAGAATAGACAGCAACAGCATTTGTTATTAATGCAAAGTTACGAATGTGACAACCTGTCTTCTCCGTGTTGCTCTGTACGTCTCCATTTCCAGACTGACGCCGTGCCGCTGCAAGAGGCGCGCGTCTCATTGCTGCTGGGGGGATAAGAATGCCCCCGGAGCTCGGGCTTTGTTCATGGCCACCGAAACCAGCCATGACCTGTGTCCTTTTGAAATGGCCATCATGACTTATAAATCAATTGCTCCTTAGAAGCTTTTTTTTTTTTTTTCCCTGAAGGTGCCATTGTTACCCATGAAAAATGGTTGGGTTTGCAACATATGGTTGGACCACATTTTGTTGCGTTTGTGCCTCGTACCGGGGCATTATGATTGTGCCCACACCGAGCTCAGTTCTGCCTCTCTTCAGTGGGAACATCCTTCAGAGATAGAGCTGCCCACATCCAGATTACAGATCAAACAGACATTTCCCTCCTGGGTCAGCTAATAAGGTGCCATTCGTTATCCTTCAGCTGGTGAAAGGGGCTGCTGTGCACGCTTCAGATGTTGTCTTGTTTGTGTAGATCAAGGCTTGAGGGCATCAAATTTTACTTCATCCCATGTTAACCTTTTTTAATGGCAGTTGTATATTCTTCTTCGGGAAGGCGTGCTTACTCACTGCAAAGTACTGAGCGGCAGCAGTTCGTTAGGGAGTGCTGTCAATTCCATTCCAGCCCTCGCCAGAATAATTTTCATATCTGCATTTTAGGAAAGCTTTCAAAGTCTGTACTTTGGGGGTTTTCGAGGCTTCTACCTTCCCTTTCTGGCAAACATGCGAAATGTGCTTGTTGCTCTGAGAATTCATTGTTTCTGCCCATTTCTGCCTCTGTTTACCACAGTGCAGTGCTGGAGTCTAGTCTGTGCCTGGAAAATGATGTGCGATAGGTTTGGAGCGTGTAGATACCCATCCGTATATATACATGCAAAGCAATTTTTACAGGATCTCAGTGATAGATGTGCTAATTTTAGATTATTGTTTTTCCCCAGGAAGGCTGCGTGTGGGGGAATTTAGAATGATATTCAGCAGTAATCTTGCCTGGGTTTTTTGTACCTACACTGCTAGCTTGTGTGCTTGTCCTCTGGCATTAGGAATTTGAGTTTATGCATGACAAACAGTACCGCAGTGTTTGTGAGACTTTGCATAGTTGTTCTTCTAGGCATGTGTACATGTTTGAGTATGTCTATCCATAAGTTTATGCATATATATGTACGCATACACACATACAAACAAAAATTCATAACTCATCCCTTGGTGTCTTCTAACCATTTCTCCAGATATGATGAAATGTTGGTTGGAGTCTCTCTGCATTTTGTTCTTCGGGTTGATATCAGATTCTGCTGTAATTCTTTCTCGCTTCCCCTTTTCTCTCCCTCTCTCTTTTATTTTTAAAAGAAAAGCATCTGCATGTTTCAAAGACATACAGCATTGCCAAGCAATCTGGTGTGGTGGCTTAATACGCTGGCAAATAATTTCACAAGTTGTATGGGTGTGTGAAGACGGTATATTTGAATATCATATTCTGAGTGTGGCTATGAGGAGAGCTAGCTGAGCTTATTTAAATTTTATGAAAGGCCAGACAGCCCCAGAAATGTAAGAATGTTTTACACTTTCTAATGGGAGTGTGCATTTCCCCCGTTACTAGTGCTGATGGTGTGGGACATCGCATTCACCCAGAGCTTTTCTGTCCCGGCATCTGAGCGCTGCCCGTGCTTGGTGGCCTAATAACAGTTTTTGGGGGAGGTAGGCTCCTAAGGACTGGAGCAGGAGGAGCACTGCTGCTCTCAGTGTGCTGCTGACCTTCTTGGCCCTAGCTTTCTGCCGCCTTCCATGAACCCTTCGTTCCTCTTTTCAGTGTGTTTACCCATTCCATGGGTCATTCGGTGGCCACATCTGAGCATCCTGCCTGCCTTTTTACCTCTGAGGTGTGTATCCTGTGTGTCATTTTCCTTAAGAGCTCGATGTTCCGTCACGTCCCTGCCTGGGCTGCTCAGCTCAGTGCCGCCTGTCTGTCCATGCAGCACTGTCCTCCTCGGTGACCTGGCACAAGATGGCTTCTCAGAGCCCTTTGCATCTTCTCTCACCCTTTGAACAGAGATCAAAAATGGGCTTTCAAAAGAGCAAGCTGTTGCCTGCAGAGCAGTGGGTCTATTCTTTCCTTGCACTGAGATCTGAAAATCTCACTGGCTATATCCTTCAGCTTGTGGAGATGTCTCTGAAGCCTAGCTCAGAAGAGCAGGGAGGTTTTCCCTCATGAGTTTTCTCCTTCACCTAATCTGCTTTTCTCAAGCCGATCACAAAGACAATTCTTCTCTTTCCCCAAAATCTGCATCCCAGAGGCTCCTTCCACGTGTCTTCCACTCTTACCTTTCCCTAGTTTGCTCCCCTGTCACCTAGAGACATCCTTTCTGCTCTCTGTGCCGTCCCAATCACACAACCACTTACCCCTGGCTTTCAGCACCTTTGCTACCTAGTGAGGACTTCGATTAAAACTTGTTCCAGCCACGGTTTCTCGCAGGGGCGAAGGAGGAGAGCAGTCGTGCGCTCTGTGTGGTTTATTAAGATTTCTCCCTGGAGCCTGATGTTTTCCCTGCCTCTCTAGTTCTAATCCGTACCCTTTTAATAAAGTTCACTAATATTTTCTGCCGCTACAAATTCCTGACCTTTCTTCTTCAGCTCTGGCTGTTGCATGGAACTGTTTTCTTAGAGTGGTTAGCTCTTTCTTTCTGCTAATAAATGTGTTTCTCCCCTAGTTTCATGCTCCAGACATCAGGTTCTTCTGGGGACCTTTAGCATTTAGACTCCAGTGGAATCCGGGTCCTTTTTGCTCCGCTCTGCTCTTTGCAGCTACTTTTCTCTCTTTAGCTACATCTCATGTGCTAAGCTGCTTTCTCTTCTAGGTATTTCCAGGAAACTGAGCGCTCAGTCCTCATCTCTTTTGCACCTTGCTGGGCTTCTCTGTCTCCACTGAGCATTTATGCCAGTTCTGCCCAGCGATGCTAAGCATCTGAACCTTTTGGCATTAGAGAATGGGGAGAAAAGACGAGGGAAATTCAGTCATTTTTGTCGGAATACTGAAATCCAGGATAAATCCTATTATAGAAAAAAGTTTGAGAGTTAAAAACTGACCAACTTTTCATTCCAACTCTTCATTATAATGAGTTTTCACCTGTTTTCTTTAAGATGTATGTTCCGTAGCAGTGTATCAAACTATTCTTGTCACCGGCTCTCTCTCTTTTGCTGGGAAGTGGGTTCCTAAACTGGAGCTGGCTTTCAGCAAATAGCAGATCACTCTCATTCCACTGTTTCCATTTCATCTGAGCCTGCCATACTTCAGCAAGCCTCTTGGTTGCCTCCCAAACCCCTGTCTTTAAATATTGTTAGGGTATATAAACTGTGAAAGGTCGTAAAATCCCACGTCACACCATGTTTTCTTTGTCTTAAGGCAGGTACCTCTGCCTGCCCTCCTCTCCCCCAGAGGACAGGCAGGCTGCGTGGCTGAGCTTTCCCCTTAATGCAGATCTGATGGGCCCCTCTCAGTGCTTTGTCTTGTCCAGAGCTGCTGTGTTCCTCCAGCTGGGAGGTTTTGAGCAAAGTGAGAGCTCTGGAGGGTTTTCATGGCCAGGTGGGGCAGTTCTCCCCACTCTTTCCCAGGCAGCTCTGTGATTTGGGTGTTTCTCTGGATGTGGGAGACACCACTTGTGATCCTTGGTTTGCTTAATGAGAGCAGGGGCTCCAGTCTATGCTTCTCACCTGCCAGATATGCTGGGATATCACTCAGTGCCTGTATTTCTGGACATTTAACCCTTGGTACAAGGTGGAACAACTCAAACAGTCCAGAGAGGGCTGGCAGAGCAGAGGTTGCCATCATGCTCACCTGGGTCGCCCCAGAGCAAGGTTTGGCTCTTCTGCACCAAACAGGGCAGGGCTTCAACCCTGGTTCTGAAGGGCTCCAGCCCCTCTGGCCTGAGGTAGCTGCGTGCCCTGGCTGGGTAGGGGGCGAGACGCAGCCTCTTCCCTCTGAGATGGGTACCCACACACCTCACCAACAGAACTTCGGAGGGAGGAAGTGGTGTCGTTTCTTTTAAAAACATTTTCCATCACCAGATAATGCGATTTTTTGTGGTTTTTGGGGTTTTTTTGTTTTTTCCTTCCCCAGCTGTTTGACTTTTGTCATTCAGACTGTCAGCTGCAGGACGTCATTTGGAAAGTTTGCCACCACACCAGAACAGTCCAGCCCCCATCCTGTTAGCCTGCAAATGGTGTATTAATTAGCATAAATAACCAGGTAGCTGTGGTTTCTGCCTGATTAATATTCAACTTACAAGAGGTATCTGTCAGCATGTTACATGAGAAACAGATTTGGTTCAGTACTTGCATGCAGCTGTTACCCCAGAGCTGGCAGCACCTTGCTCGAAGAAGGCAGAATCCCTAATTGCTCCTGTCCTAGCTTCCGTGCTCCATCCTGATTCCTCGCTCTGAGAAAATTCCTGCTGAAGTGGATACAAGTTTTCCTGAATTAGGAGTGACAGCATATTTGCCATTATAGCGTAGAAGTTGCGCCGTGTTGGAGACGGAGCAGTAAAACAATAAATAGGAGAGGGGTATATCATGGCTCTCGTTCTGTTCAGCATTTCTTTCTTGCTTGGTGTTGCTGAGTCCTAGAGTGATATTTCTCAGGCTCTGCTTCTTTCTCTGAGGCATAGAAACCTTGTCCTGTCCTCGAAGCAGTATTGTTCATCACCATACGGGATAAGGTAATTATTAGCCATATAAATTTTCATTTTATAGGACAGTTCTAATTCCTGGAGGCCAACAGTTACTGTAGTAGATCTCATTTCTCTCACATGTTTTCAGCTGACTGCTCGTGGGTATAAATTACTGCTCCTTGTCCTCTGGCAGTATTTTGTGGACCTGGTTTGGTTGGAGTCCCAGCGTGCTGGGCACTGTTAGGAGAAATAGCCCTTCTCTGAAGGACTCACAAGCCTTATCACATGGGAGCAAGGAAAATGCATTTACATATCTTTGTGCATTCAAAACTGTTTCAATTATACCTACTTGGCCTTTAGTCTGTTCTTAATTAGCTGTGGGTATCACGGAAAAAATGCATAAACATGGAGATCAAAATATTCTAAAATAGAAACTAGGGTGGTTTGATTGTGGATTTCCCTATCATGTTTTGATTCCTTTTCTTTCCATATCAGCATTTTCGCAGTTATCAGTAGCATCGTTGTATTGCTCATAATTACTTTCTGAGGAAGAACGTCAGATGCTCACTGTTTCTATTCACCCTATTAAAATTGCTCTATCAATCATCCTGTTTTGAAAATTTTAATAAATTCTGCCCTGCTTTAGATAACTATGGAAACTTCCCAGCTCTCCCTCTCCCCCAGAGCAGCAGGAGAGGATAGATAACAGCATTTTAAGAGTCACCTTCTTGTTCCCTGTGTGAACTGGTCCTGCGGCCAGCCAGAAGTCCAGAGGAGTTAGAATTCTCCATGTTGTCGGGAGATGGCTTCCCGGCCTTTTGTGTAGTGCCTGATTTAGATTTTACCTGAGGGGTCTTGATATTCTGCCAGCACTTGGGTGGGCTGGGTGTAACTATGCAGCAGAGGGCAGTGGCAAGGTTTGCCCCTGCCTTCACCAGTTCTTTAGCTCTGAGGGTGGAGGCTTACAAAGTTGGGAGCGTCTTCAACTCTCCGCTGGGTTTTAACGTCAGGACCCTGGCAAAGCAGGCTGGAAGAACAGGTTGAAGTTAAATCGAGGTCTGGGGACCGACGTGTCCGTAAAAGCCGCTCCACCTAGTGGCAGTCGCTTTGCAGAGCCGCTGTGGCCGTGCCAGCCAGCAGCCGGGGCGGTGGGAGAAGTGGCACGGCCTGACGTGGTGTGCAGCCACGGGCTCCCTGCTTGTATTCTTCAAGATGAAAGATGCTTGAATTTTTTAATCTTTATTTAAATCGTTACCTGTCATCAAAATTCATTACTTGCTGCGAGTTGCTGCATGCACTCACATAAATACACTGAAAATTTTGAGTGCTGGCATCAGTGCGGGCTCTTACTCATCTTTAATCACCATTTCTGTTCTTTTTAAAGGCAGTTTAAAATAAGCCAAGTTGTAGAGCTCATTTAGAGGAGGGGGCAAGCTGAGAGCGTCAGGGACTCAGATCCTCTGCAAGAAGAGCTCCCGGCTGGGCAGGAGGGCTTTGCCTAACTGGGCTCTGGTCTTTCTGCAGGGGAGAGCCCTCACCTGGAGCCTCCATCCCAAGGGGAGGGTTTGACACGAGGGACCAGTCTCTACCAGGAAGGCTGTGAACAGCCACAGGATTCCCAGGAGCAATGTCCATGGGTCTCAGGTTATTGGTTTGGGTTGAGTGGAACCAGCTGGGAAGAATTGACCATGTGGCTTCTGACCAGGGGGTGCCCCTGCTTGTGGGCTGTGCCCACCAGGTGCCCGGCTGGACATGCAGACAGCGGAGCTCAGCGCCAGGCCTCGTGTCACCAAGCACAGGGACCGGCTTTCTGCTCTGTGTCAGTCCAGGCAGCGTCAGACCCTGACCTGGTGGCCCCAGTGCCAAACGTCCAGCCTTGTTTTCAATGGGCAGCCATGGAAACACTGCTTCAGTGCATTTCAGTGTTGCAGTTTATACCAGGATGAGCTAGCATCTAAATTAAAATGTGCTAAATTCCAGTAAAGTACAATTCCAGATCACATGAATGGCTGTTTTACTGCAACTTTAATAAAAATCAACTGCTACTTGAATAGGTGCGTGCACACATACTGCTAGAAATTTCCAATTATGATATTCCCAGCAGCAAACAACAACAAAATTAATGTCAGCTGCATCCCCCAAAGCCTAAACTGCACCACTAATGAACTCTCAAGTACTCTCAAAGAAAACTCTTTGCAGAGACAATAAGGTGGAAATTACTGTAATAATCTCAATGTAAAAATACAGAGGAAAAAAAAATTATTGAAATTCAGAGTAAGACTTGCCTCTCCTGATCCCATTAACCACGTTGTTAGCATAGCATACACATGCATAGTGATACTGTCACATAACTCACTGACACCTCTAAAAGAGCACAGAGGAATTCGTGTTCTTTCATTTGTATTTCAAACAGAGGTAGGGGCTGTAGCAAGGCTGGCACCTTATTATGGGAACATCTACTTAACGTGACTCCAGCGGAGACTAGCTGCCTGGTAACAATTTGTTTGTCTGTCTGGCAGAAGTGCTTGGTTGCGTACAACTTTTGAAGCTTTACTCAAACATAATCATCGCAACATGGAGCTGTGGCTTTAATCATTAAAATGGTTGTCTTTCTCCTGACAGAAATAAGCTGGAGTAACTGAGTACCACCACCATCTTTATGTGCTTACAGAACTACCTGGTTTTTATTTTTGTACTTTTCAAATGAGTGCCGTTGTCTTCAGTCCTGGTTTCAAACTGATGTTATAATGCCGAGTTCAGAGCTGCCAGATTTCACCCAAAGCACACTTGTCAGCAGGGTCGTTTTTGCAACACATAAAGTCTTCAGAATCTGCCAGGAACAGCTGTAAGGCACCGTCTAGAAGATAAGTGCCTTACGTGTTGGATTACTGCAGTTCATCTTTATGTGCACTTCAGTGGCAGTTCCTTCCTTCACGAATCAAACCCTTGGCATTTAATTCCTTAATATATTTTAATATTATCTAATAATTATTTTATTACTCACTGAGCAGCAGTGTCTGCAAAAGCTGACACAGTGACTATCTGTCTTGTGTATAGGTCTGTCGTATGCATCCTGCCTTGTTTGTAGCCCTTCTTGCCTCCTGCACCAACATTGTAGTGTCTTCTGGAGGTGGAGATTCATACACTTCTGATAACACTCAACATCCAGGCCTGCTGAATTGAATGGCAAATGTTGTGTTAATGAACTGTAGAAGAAGTCTTAGGTGTTCAGATACGAAGTCAAAGCACACTATAAATAGCAGCCAGATGATCTCAGCTTCTTTTGGAAATCCTCACAGTTTCTTCTCTTTTTAAGTATTGTTGTAGAATCATTGAATGGTGTAGGATGGAAGGGACCTTAAAGGTCATCTAGTTCCAACCCTTCTGCCCCTCTGTCTTTCAGTTTTTATGGAAGAACTCAGGTACCTACAGTGCAAGTCTCCTCTTTCAGAGTTGTGATATCAGTAAGCACTCTGGATTCTGGCAGCTAATCTCTGGTGGCCTTTCTGGCCATTTATTGTCAGTTGTATAAAGTGAAGAGGTTAGGTCAACACAAGCCTGTGTATGGCATTAGGGATTTCTTGGGTGTCTCAGACAATTTCCTGCATTCTAATAGCATGAAGGAGTTCGCTTTTGTTACTGCTGCTGGTGTAATCATCTAGATATCCCACAGCAGATGCAGAGTAGCTTTAGCATGCTGAAACAGTAATTCTAGCTCTTTACATTCACTCACTGCCACTCTGGCAATGGAAGGAGACCTGAAACAGATGGTCAGTGCATATTCAAGGAGTGTCATGTGGACGAAGTTGTATAAAGGAGCACGGCATAGAAAAGAGCTGTGAGACCTGTCTTACATGTTGATGCACAGGTGATGCTCAGATGCTGGTAAACGTGCTCTCCCAAGGGTACTGTGGCCAGGAATTATGTCCTACACGAATCATCAGCCTCAAGCAAAGATTGGGTATGTCAGGGCAATAAAGATCGATGGCTCCCCAGGCACCTTCTGCTGGGTTCCCCATTTCTGAGGAGACTGAATGTTTTCAAGGGCGTTCATGATGGGAAGAGTTACATTGCCACGTTTCTCCTGGGAGCGGTAGTTCCTGGTTCCTCTCACCTGGAGTTTTGGCTGGAGCTGCACTCTGCCCCCAAACTCTGCACCGTGAGTGTGAAATCTCCTGAACTCTCTCTCATCTTCTGATCCAGACAGAATGGGTCAGTGTTACATTCGCTGATTTTCAGCACTGCTCATTTTTTCTGAAATTGTGGAGAAAGCTAGGTAAACACCCACCTCTCTCTTGTAGTCCAACAATCCTAGTTACCTTGGTTGGCTTAGAAGAAGGTAGGAATTGAAACTTTGTGCAGATCCCTTCACTTATAGGTGAAACAACTTGCTAATAAATTTTCGGTAATAATCTCGGGATCTTAGTAGACCTCAAATTACCGTAACAGGATAATGTGAATACGCAGGCATACTGTGTGAACTGTGAAACTGAGAGTGCGTGGCCCCTTCCCTGTTCCCTCTGCATTGTCAGGTTTTCAAAACCCTTTGTGCCTTTTGAAAGAAAAGCAATAAAGGTGATGATTCAGTTTAATGCTGTTCCTGCAGTGGCACTTGGTATTATCTAAATGAAGCAAGCCCAAGGAGTATTGGTCTGCAGGGTACTTTGCAATCAGAAGCTAAGTTCAGATCTAGAGAAAAATATCTTTCTGGTGGAGCAGCTCAAAACGTTTTGATGAGAAATGAGAATTACTTTTCTGTGGAATACTTAGCTCTCTGCTCCTCTAGTTTTTTTGTGCCTCTTCTAGAGTAGTTCAGTTTTAGTGAAGTCCATGTGATTTCTGTCTGAGTGCTCATCTCGTTCTGACTCCCACAGGTGGCAAAGGCTAGACCTGCGCTGAATACAAGAGAGAGGCTGATTTTGTTTGACACAGTTCAGCTAAGTTGTTTGTGGAGTTTGTCTCCGTGTTTATCTTAATGAAGTTTGATCTTTTCCCCTTCTAGGATTTCTTCAGATGTCTTTTTCCATCCCCCAAGTCTCTTTGAAACCAACAAGACTGAGGTTATGAAGTCAATCCTAGATGGCCTTGCAGATACAACTTTCCGAACAATTACGACAGATCTCCTTTACGTGGGCTCCAACGATATCCAATACGAAGACATGAAAGGCGACATGGCATCCAAGCTGGGATACTACCCCCAGAAGTTCCCTCTCTCCTCCTTCAGGGGTGATCCTTTCCAAGAAAAAATGACTGCAGGAGATGATCCCCTGCTAAGCATTATTCCCTCAGACCAGATCAATATCACAGAGTTTTACAACAAGTCCTTGTCCACGTTTAAGGATAATGAGGAGAACATACAGTGTGGGGAGAACTTCATGGATATGGAGTGCTTCATGATCCTGAACCCCAGCCAGCAGTTGGCCATCGCCGTGCTGTCGCTCACCCTGGGCACCTTCACAGTCCTCGAGAACCTCCTGGTCCTGTGTGTCATCCTCCACTCCCGAAGCCTGCGGTGTAGACCCTCGTACCATTTCATCGGCAGCCTGGCCGTGGCCGACCTCCTGGGCAGCGTGATTTTTGTCTACAGTTTTGTTGATTTCCATGTTTTCCACAGGAAGGACAGCCCTAACGTCTTCTTGTTCAAGCTGGGTGGAGTTACAGCCTCCTTCACCGCCTCCGTAGGTAGCCTTTTTCTCACAGCAATAGACCGGTACATATCCATACACAGGCCGCTAGCTTACAAAAGGATTGTTACCCGACCAAAGGCTGTCGTAGCGTTTTGTGTGATGTGGACCATCGCCATTGTAATAGCTGTTCTTCCGCTGCTTGGCTGGAACTGCAAAAAGCTCAACTCCGTGTGTTCAGACATATTCCCTCTCATCGACGAGACGTACCTGATGTTCTGGATCGGGGTCACCAGCGTCCTCTTGCTGTTCATTGTCTATGCCTACATGTACATACTGTGGAAGGCACACAGCCACGCTGTTCGCATGATTCAGCGTGGCACGCAGAAAAGCATAATCATTCAGAGTACGGAGGATGGTAAAGTACAGATCACTAGGCCTGATCAAACTCGTATGGACATCAGGTTAGCCAAAACCTTGGTCCTTATTCTAGTCGTTTTAATCATATGCTGGGGCCCTCTCCTCGCCATAATGGTATATGATGTCTTTGGGAAAATGAACAAGCTCATCAAGACTGTCTTTGCCTTCTGTAGCATGCTCTGTCTGCTGAATTCGACAGTGAATCCCATCATCTACGCTCTGAGGAGCAAGGACTTGCGACATGCCTTCCGGAGCATGTTCCCCACCTGCGAAGGGACTGCACAGCCTCTGGATAACAGCATGGAGTCTGACTGCCAGCACAAACACGCCAACAACACGGGGAACGTGCACAGGGCTGCCGAGAGCTGCATTAAGAGCACAGTTAAGATTGCCAAAGTGACCATGTCTGTCTCCACAGACACGACTGCTGAAGCGTTGTAAGTCAGAGACTTCTCAGTGTTGTGAGAAAAGGAGTTAGTTAAAAAAAAAAAAAATCATCCACAGAGAAAACCAAACCCGTGGCTTAACGTGTTTGTACCCTCCTGTAATATTTTTTTGGTTTGTCATTGTAAGCTAAGCAATGGTTGTGTTAAGAGCGTTACCATCAAGTTTTACAATTAGGGATTCAAGCTAAATTTTCAAAAGTCTTTTTTCCTCAAAAAGTGTTTACTGAATAATTGTGAGTTTCCTGAAAGAGCACAGAGAAAATGTCAAGCTACCAAAAGTTCCTTTTAGGGGTGTGAAGAAAAATTGTGAAACCTAATTGAAAACTAATGCATCCTAAAACAATACCATCAAATAAGAAAAAGCCTTGTAACCATGCTGTTCATTTCAATGTGAAATGTATTTCATGTCTGTAAGTAATAGGAGTTTTTGATTTTTTCCAAAAGCGGCAGTACTGAGTTCTAGAAGTTTTGTAAAACGTGTTGTGTCCCGTGAATTGTATGCTGTTTTATTATGTGTTATTGATATTTGTCCGATTAAACAAAGTGATAAGGTAGATTTATGTGGAAATAATGTGAAATGTGATATGTAAACCCCATTGAAAACACTGTATTTGAAGAATTCCTATGAGCTCTTTTGGAAATTTTACACTTCTAGTGGTCTTCTGTGGACTTAGGGGAGAGGCTTTGTGTTCTACTAAAATTGTTTCCCTACTACCTTCTGTTTTCACATGCATATGAGAATAACAGCAACAAAGGAATAGAGGAGGAATATAAGAGAGGAATGCACTGGTTCAGACTTTTAAATACCACTGCGTTTATACAGAAGGACATGTACTGTTGTACAGACTATCTCCCTTCTCTTGGGTATTGTGTGAATACCAACACCGAGGGCGAAGGTCCCGGATTTTGGCTCCTTGGGTCACATGCTGGTGCTGGACCACAGAAGACAGCATGTGTCTGGCTCCATGTGCGATGTAATCACTGTGCCGTTGATGTATACTTGAAGTGTGTCGCGTTCCTGTATTCCAGGTTTCAGCAAATTCGGAGCCTGAGATGCCAGACTCCAGCCTTCACTCAAAGAGGAGGAAATATTGTCAGATGTAGGCATTTTCTTATTGTGTGAGCGTGTATATAAATAAATATCTATGTGCGTGTACGTGTGTGTGTGCGTGTGTGTGTATGTAAGTATACTAAGTGTGAGTCATGGTAGCATAACTAAGATAGGACACTATGACCAAATGTAAGCTGTATTTCTTGTTGCACGCTTTGCACACAAATTCTGTTTCTAAAATTGAGTTCTTCCAACTGATTAGTGGCGAAAGTACCGTATTATGAACATACAGATCCACACTGAGGGGTGTATCCATGTGCTAGAGAAAACAACCTTCCAGCTGTGCTTGAGAATGAGGTGAAGCAGGAGACAGAGCCTGGCGTGAGCCAGCACGGATCAGTGAAGTGGCTGTTGAGGGTGTCCCTGGAAACTGAGGAGGCCGGGAATAAAGGACCATTTAAATCCTTCCGTATTCAGATCTGATTGTGTGAAAGGAGGTGAGTCTCACTGTGAAGCTAGGATACAGATGACAAGGTCCCATCAGCTTCGAGGAAGGTGAAGTTACTGATGAAAATGGCAGCTGCTCCGTAGTGGGATTGTTTTCACAACCCAGGACTTCCACCAGGAGCACGTTGCTAGTCTTTGAGGCATGGATATTCTCTAACATTAAAGGTACTGGGTCCTGTTCTCTGCTGCCTTGCCTTTTTGGACCGTTTCCTCTCCCCTCTCCTGGCTGACTCCTGCCAAAATGTCTGCATGAGGCCTAGCCTGCCTGCTGCCTGGTGCATATCACAAGCGGGGTGACTCCCTCAGTGACCCTGGGCCCGCACAGCTGCTGTCCTGCAGCAGGATTACGTGGGGAAGGAGAGCAGGTTGGCAGCCTTGGGGCTGCTGGCCATCAGGATGCCCCCATGGCATTTTGGATATGGTAGTGCCGCCAGAGCAGCAGGTAGCACAAAAACCCAAGCCGAGCTCAGCTGGCAGCTCCTTGGTGGCAAAAGTGACAGTGAGTTCAGGGTGTGAAGATGCTGTGGGGTGGCACCTTGCAGAGATCTCCTCAGATGAAGTACTGGGCAGCAGAAGACATGGGGGTATTCTCCTCCTCCACCTCCCTCCCTGCAGCTGACCTGGGTGGTGGGACGGGGCACCCCACTGCTGACAGGGCCATGGCAGGTCTTTCTCGTATCTAGATGTAGTCTGTCCTAAAGCAATCCTCTTGGCGGGAGGGGGGAGCCCACTTAAAACGTAGAGGCATTTTAAGAGCCATTTTTGAAACTGTCTTCTTGTGAATTAAATGCAAACTTTGTGGACTTTTGTTGTGCATTTAAGTTCTAAATTTTATGTGATAAATCATGGGACAATGGGGCTGTCTTGGCACTTAACTTGGTGCTTACTGATAGAATAAGAAATAGCATCCTGTGAAACGTTACCGTCTTTCATCAGGATCTTCATTTGCATAATGAGTTTTTCTGAAGCTCTGGGAACTGTTGTCGGTTCACTTAGAACCATTTATTCAAGAGGTGGCAACCATTTGCCTCCAAGTTGCACAGGGAGTGGGACGGCTGATTCATTAGCGAAACCTGCTGCCGTTCCAAGATAAGCTGTACTTCACTTTCAGCTCTAGGTGTTCCCCATTTGCAGTTGCCTACCTTCACTCAGCGATAGCACAGCCGCCCTGTGCACCACGGCCACCCACACCATCACCGCCCAACCAGCGATAGTCACCGTCACACGTTCCTGCAGACTCCAAGTGTCGTGTAGCTGTAAGAAGACCATCCGTGTCACGCACGTGCAGAGTTAGATTCTCAACAGTCTTGGCTGTATATTTGTATAATATAATCTCCTCGACGCTGTGCAATCAATACCCATGGTTTCTCGCACTGGTCTCTGGGTGACAACTTCAGTGTGTCTGTTGTGAGATAGGCAGCGCATTTTGCCTGCTGTTACTGGGCTGAATGTATGTAAATAAGAGGGAAAAAAATGTGGTCTGTACAAGCAGTGGCCTAAAAAGTCTGTAATTGTAGACTAGGACAATTGCTGAAGTTGCTGTGACATCTCAAATACTACCTTTGAATAAACTGTTTACAGGGTCTCTTGGGATGCTGTTTTGTAGGGAAAGGAAAATACTTCCTCGTGATAATATAAGGTAAAGAAATCGGGTTACCTGAGCTTTTTATTTCCAGTGGTTCAAAGTGGAGAACATAACTCTTTCTTGTCTGTAAATCCAACATTATTACTTCCTCTTAGAAGAATATTGTATCATTTAGATGTTTGTTTGAGCTGGTAACATCCTTGCAACTGCTGCAATATTTTTCATTAGCAACCTGTATGATAGTTTGTATACCAGTACTGTTCAGATTGTCATGAAAAGTAGCTTCGACCATTTACCTACCGGTAGCAGGATAGTATTTCTGTAAGATTTCCAGTGTACTACTACCATATCATATTTTATTTCTATAATGTAATTAAACTGTTATTTATTCAAGGAAAAAAATAAGTATTCCTCTACTTTTTTTGTTTTCCAAATTTTGAGGTAACCGAGGAAGCCACGTGATGATGCTGCCTCATCCCACAATCTGGTGCTCTATGTTTTGTTTATAAGTTTGTCTGTCAGATTCTGAAACAACTGCTTAAACAACTTGACGACAGGTTGTCAAGCTCTGTGGGGTTTAATTGTACGCTGATATCTTTGAAGGAGGAGGTAGATTATATATTTTATATTTGTGTATTCGGTACTATGGAGACGAGAGAAGCGACATAGTTAAAACTAAATCTCCTGCTCCATTATGTAGGCAATTTCCTCTTTCCTCTGTATTAGCAAAAATGCAATAAATCTCTTTTGCCTTCCTCAGATGCATATGTTTGCACATAGATGGCACATTAGGAAAAACCTGTATACTTAAGAAAAACAAAACACAAAAGAGCAGAAGAAAGCAATATAAATAAAACAGTGCTGCTGCCAATACCACCACCAACTAAATTAGTTATTGGTGGTATAAAGGCAAGAGACAAACAAAAATTTGGTCTTGTTTTGGGCAGTGACAGTGGGGACAGAGCTGTGGGTATGTGCTGGGGACAATGGAGGGGTCCAAGAGCAGTGCACAAAAGCTGTGCAAGAAAATTAAGCTCAGCCAGGTCACTGCCTACCGGGCACACTACTGGGCTCTCACCGCTGCCCATCCACAGCTGAAAAGAAGGGCTGAAAAAACACTTTCTCTCTGGGGTCTCACGCCCAATCCAAATCTCACTAAACACCATAGGAAAGTCCTTGACAAAACAAAAGGAACTAAGAATGAAATATTAGATCTTAATCTTTAACTGTATCCCATGTTTGAATGAAGAAGTCTGAATGTTTCTGCTGAAAGCTCTCGCTACCAAAACATCCAGAGAGACAATTCCTGCTGTATTCACACATTCAGTAGAAAATAAGGGTTGTGCTGCTGCAAACTGACAGTTCCTCCTGACAGTGACACCTGACCGCATCTGTAAGTCTGCTCTGAACAACATGGGAGGAAACAATGACAACTTTGCAAGCTACTGTTTTCCCACACTGAACTGGCTCAGGAAGCGCACAGACAAATACACGGTCATCATTTCAGCCTTTCACATTGACATCCATTGTTATTTCTGCTCTTCTGACAGTTTTTTAAGAAGTCACAAGATCATCATGCACACACAAAGCAATAGTTTCCATCAATAAAATATCTATTTGTTTGGCTTTTTTTAGTATACTTTGTCTCCAGTAAAAGTCTGGCTTTGGCTTGATTTAGAAATGAGATTTAATATCTGGGAACAAGCTAGAAAAGAAGAGACAAAAATCATTACTATAACTTCTGCGCACGTGTCCTGTTTGTTTTTTTTCCCTTTATATACAGTGTCTGGTATGATGCTATGTTTTGGCTTTGGGAGAAAAACAACATTGATAACACACCAGTGTTTTAGTTGTTTCTGAACAGTGGTTGCACAGAGCCAAGGACATTTCAACTTCTTGTACTGTCCTGCTAGTGAAGGGGGCTGGAGGGACACAAGGAGCTGGGAGGGGACAGAACCAGGGCAGCTGACCTAAACTAAAGGCCAAAGGGATATTCTATAACATATGACATCATGAAAAAACACTAAAAACTGTGAGGAGTAGACTGGGGGCAGCCGCTGCTCGGGGACTGGCTGGGCATCGGTCAGTGGGTGGTGAGCAGTTGTTTTGTGCATCACTTGTTTTGTAAATACATCATTATCATTACTATTATCATTCTCTTTTTGTCTTTCTTTTCTGTCTTAGTAAATAGTTTTCATCTCAACCCACAAGTTCTACTTTGTTGGGTTTTTTTTCCAGTTCTTTTCCCCATCCCACTGGGAGAGGGGAGTGAGCAAATGACTGTGTGGCACTGAGCTGCGTGCCAGGTTAAGCCACAACACTGTGTTCAAGAAAACATCAGGCTTTTTTATTACTGATAGCTTAGAACACCTCCTCCTCCATTCTGCCTTTGACCATTGGTCTTTTTAGATAAGGGATATAAAGAGTGTCAACACAGTTTTCTTTACATAGGAGCACAACGTATGAAGCGCATGATTACCTTTAACAGGTCTTCTTAATGTGAACAGCCATCTAATATTAATCTTTAAAATTCAGTTAGCAGAAAGTGAGATAATGAGCCCAAGGTAATCTTAGTGACTAGGTATGACGTGCCCTGGTATTGCTCTCCAATAAATCATCCTTGGTATTCAGAGCAGCACTCAGTTTCATGTTAAAGCACATTAAGGGATGGAATCTTGTCTCAATGAAGTCACTGAGGATTTTTTATTGACTTCAGCAGAAATCAATAGCTTACCCCAGATTTTCAAAGCATGAATCTGCATTTGTGAAGTGCAATGTTATATTCCGTTGTCTTTGCATCTCTACTGGCATTAATACAAAGGTGAGATGGAATAAAAATCAACCTCTACCTACCTACCTACCTACCTATCTAAAATCCAGGCTAATCCATTTTAAATTCTGCTGGGTCAATGCAGAATCATAAAGCCTGGTGGGAGTTCCATGGACTTGTCAGGGGAGTGACGCAATCTCTTCATCCACAGGTGTGCAGATGGGGTAGAGAACATCACGAACAAAACTGCCCTCACTGCGCTGCTGATAAAATCCCTTCACGACCATGTGTGCTGCTGCTGTTTTGACAGTATTAATCTCCCTCTCTCCATAGATATGTATGCAATAGATAAATATGCAATATAATATCTCTCCATATATGTGTGTGCAAAGTGAAAACATTCAAAATCTTTCTCAAAAATCAAAGTCCCTCTGATAATAATAATATTATTATAACAATAAATAATAATGAAGGGAGTAATAATAATGTGATGCATCTTCACAGCCACTAATTGCACAAGGGAAAGCTCGTCTGCCCTTTATAGCCATAACGGGATGGCTCAAGCCCTGCCATTGCTGTCTGAACCATTTTCTCCCCCGTGGACCTTGCTGAAGGCCCTGCAGGGATCAGCACCACGGGGATGCCCCACTGTCTCTAAGCTGAAGAGGAGGGAAATGACAGAGTTGTCGGTGGCAGCCTGCTCCTGGACCTGCTGTGTGTGCAGTGCTGTGAGGGTCTCCAGGCCGCCCCCACGGTGTCCCCGTCCTCCAGGACAGGGCCCGGTGGTTGCTGTAACCTGAGAGAAAAAGCTTTGTCAAGAGCTGGGGAGAACAATCCTTACTGGATGAGACTCCAGAAAGGAAAGATTTAAGATGCAAGTCAGTGTAATGCAGAGGTGGGAATCCCGCTATGTGTCATTTCTTAGTTAAGGAACAAGGATTAGGAGTGTTATTTTAATAAAGGAACGTGGGGAATTATACAGGCTGTGGATCCATCCAGTAAACACTCCTCCCAAACCTTCACAAGGGTAAAAATAAATCTGATAAGGCCTTTCATCAGCAGCCTGGGAAAAAATATGATCATTGTCTCTGCAATGCTTAACTTGTAACCTAATTCAAATTCATTTTTAAATTATACACCTACCTGCTACCAATGCCTCCTGAGTAGGCAAAATGAATAACAGGCATGCTCAGTAAATCCAGGGTTTAAAGCTTTAGCTTGAATGTTAACGTCTAAACCGAGTAATGCCATCAGTCATGAGAATTACAGTTTTCTGCCTCCTTATCTTCTCCTATTTGTTTGAGGGCTTTTATTTATTCCCATTGCAGCACTGGCAAAGCCTTTCCTGGCTGGCAGTTCTGGCAGTGGGACTGCCTCTGTGAGGCAGCTGTGGAGCTGCTGCGGGGCTGGGGGACCCGGGCTGGGCCGTGCTGATGGAGAAGAAGGGACAGTGAGCCTGGCACGAGAGGTGAGGGACGGGGCCTGTATTGGGTCAGTGACAGGTGTAGAGTGTGCATGGCTTGCCTTTTTACCTCCATATTGTTGAGGAAAGCTTCCACTTTCAGTGTTGGTGATGGTCACTGAGAATTTTGGAGCTGACCAAAACGTGGCTATGAACAGAAGACTGCAGGTCGACATCCTTCTGGGTAGATTACAGGAAGAGTATCTTCACAGCAAAATGTCGTAAGCCTGAAATAGAACCATGTTCTCTACCTACATTTGGCATTTAACCCAGTTTTCTCTGCACCTGATATCTGCAGGTAAATGCTTTAACCTCGTTTCCCCTGAAGCTGAGGGCCTGGATGAGCTCCGTTAGAGGACTGAGTTGTCTCGCTAATGGCCATGCAGGCAGCAGTTGACTTCTCCTATAGTGATCTCCTAAAGACATATACAAACTGAGACCTTTTGGGTTCTCTCCTTCAAGACTTCAATTTGAAGTGAGGGTGTCCATCATCTCATTTCCTTTTAATCCCATTCAAAACACTGTCGGGCCCTGTCTTGCTTTACTGTTGCAGATGTGATGAAGCTGCTGACTATCCTTTAGACAGCGGGAGCCTTCAAGCTCGGTGCCACGCTATTCTTATGATTCTGCTCTTTGCCCTTTCCTGCTGATTACATGGGGATTTTAAACAGTAGTTTGTGATCTAATCTTAGCGCCTGTGTCAGCTGGACCTTGCCGAGGCTTAAATCCTTCTGCTGACTATGAAATGTAGACTGAGGTCTCAAAAGGGAGCAGAATATTCGCCTTCAAGAGAGCAGTGTGTGGAGGTGAGAATGAATGGAAAGTGTTTCTTGTTGGAGAGTGAACAATGATGAAGCATGATAACATGGGATGATGTACATATCCCACGGTTCCTCACCCCTTGGCAGTTTGCTCCTTCTCCCCATGCTGCCTCCTCCACAGTGCCAACACCAGCCCCTGCATGGCTGCCTGGTGAGCCAGAAGCAGCTGTACTGATCCAGCTAAAAACTAACATTTTTTTTCTTAGTTTTGGATGTGCTATGTGTGTGACCACAGCCTGGGTTTCAGAGCTGGGGACAGGTGCTGGGTTTATCACATGGGCAACTCAACAGCTCCATCAAACCAGGTTCCTGCTGTGCCAAGCACGTAATGGGACTTCAGGGTCTTGGTGTTCATTATCGGAGCAATCTAAAAGTGCTCTTCTCTTCCATACAGGCAGCTCTGAGGGAAAATTGAGTTTCAGAGCCCACTTTAAGAACCAGAACTGCAGGGCTGTTTTGGGGCTGCGTCTGTGACCTTCAAAGGCAAAGTTCTCACCAAAGCTAAGAAAACTCCGTGTTCTCAGAGCTAGTGACTTCGTAGGTGTGAACACACCTTTTTTTTTTTTCAATAGAACTGACTGCTTGGAGAATTCCCTTTATCTTTTCCTTGTTTTGAAAGATACCTACACTTCTTTGTAGTCTTCAGAAGCACCTGTGTTCAAGTGGATGAGCAGAACATGCGAGTCATGCCATCAGCTCCCAAGCGAGGAGGCCAATCTCACTCTGGGCATGCACAGAGAATGTTTCTCCTCACTGGTCCGTGAGGTCCCAGGTCAGGCAGGGTGAGCTTGGTGCTGCAGCAGCCCCTGTAGAATCCTAGAAAGTCATAGAATCATCTAGGCTGGAAAAGACCTTCAGGATCATCAAGTCCAACCATCAACCTGACCGACTCCATCACTAAACCATGTCCCTTCGTGTCACATCTCACAAAGTGAGCACTTCTGGGTGCAGGTCCCCATTGCCACTGGGGCAAAACTACAGCACTGCCCGCATCACGGCATCCCTCCCTATACTGCTGTTTCTGTTTCTGCGTGGTTGGTACTGGGAACCAGGGCAGTAATTTACTGGAAGTCGTAGCAGCCAGTTCGTCATTGCTGCAGAGAGGCACAAAGATGCTTGGCAGCAGGAACTGCTGGCCAGCTGGTGGGCAATGGTGGGCGCAAACATCTCAGGTGCATCCACAACAACTGCGACCACTACAGCCCCTTTGGTACCATGAGTCCTTGGTGCCTTTTTGCTCCTCAAACTTCACTTGAATCCCTACTGGGGACAACATGAGTGTATGGGAAATGTTCACTCTTAGAAAAGAACAAGGCAAACTTTGATTTTACAAAAAATGTTTGCAGGCATGTATCGTTAAAAAAAGAAACTGTCTAGCTCGGTATCAAAAAAAAATCAATCTTCTCTAGGGGCTGGATAGGAAAATAAATCAGGAGGAGAAGCAGCTGTAAATTAGAGGAGCTCTACCACATTCTCGAGCAGAGCAAGAGGCCAGTTGTACATCAGTCAGTCACACCGCCAAGCTGTGGATGTGTTTGCTGCACAGAAATAACTGCAACCATATCCTTTCACTGCAGGGCAAAGGACCCCACGTGTGCCCTGGGGTGTAAAGCTGCACCTGCGAAGCTGGTGCAGGTTGGCTTCATCCCTGGCTTCACATCCATGGATTTTGTGTGCCCTTGAGCCACTCTAACCTAAACGAGGGACTCAGAGAGCCAAGCATTACCAGTAATGCGTAAGATCGCTGACCAAAGAACACTAGACTCATAATATTGTGCTTTGTAAGTCACTGAGTTAATGGCCTGCTTTTACATATATTGCTGTTATACCTGGCAACTCATAATAGAGGCTCGGGGTAATAGCAACAGCAGAAAAAAATAAACAGCCTTTATCAAACTGTTCCTACGAGGGGAAAAACAGCACTGCATATGTCAAAGGCTGCATTATTAGAGTGGTGTTTAGTCTGCAGGTACAAGGCCATGCAAGCCTTTACTTTTAACTGCTAACTCCAATCTCCCCAGTGACTTGACTGGGATTTAAAGGGTAAGTATTGCAGAACGGCCTGCAGAGGAGAGAGCAGTCCCCTTAATGCTGTCTTTTCAGGACATTATTCTTTCCATTTGTATAGAGACAATCGCTCCAGCTAACCTGCCTATCCTGTACCCTAGGCAACCTGACAAATTAAAACTAACTGTCTAATCCATCAAACAAATGGTTTGCAGTGGCTCCATCAAAAGTAAATAAATAACTATCCCCCCTCCCTGGAAAATAAAATGTTTCAACAGCAAGGAAAGCTTTTTTCCTGCCTCAGTTCTTCCCTGTCTCATCTTTCCCTTCTCCAGATGCCCAAGGGGAGGACCTTGTAGAATGGCCATGAGGCTTGCAGAAGACCAAGGTCCAAAGAGTATCCATTAGCATGGGTATTTTCTTTCCAATATGTCCATGAGTACAGCGATCCAAGGATGAGTTGGAAGAGACACAGATAAGCCCATCTTGACCTTTCCTGTGGAACACCAAGACAGAAACCAACCCTTGACATCGTCAGCCTGTCAGCCAGGGCACGTCCGGCAGAGCGCTCAGCCTCTTATGCCCTGCAATCTCTTCCAGTGCTCCCACAGCATCCAGCTTTGCTTTACAAGGCTGACTGTACTCACTGCCTTTGATCCCCTGGCTTGGGAGGTGTACTCCAAGCCTGCCAATGAAGCTCAAAGAGCAGAGTGGGGGCACTTCCACAGGGCTGGCTGGCATGGGTGGCAGGAAGCTGCCTGGCACCGGTCACCATCCCTGCATGTGTGCCAGAAGACAACACCACGAAACACCAGGCAACAAGAGCAGGCACAGGGCTGGCGCTGGTGCATCCCTGTACAGGTAGCTCTGCCCAATGCCTTCCCTGCCTTGTACTGCTATGAGCCATAAACACACCTAAATCCCACCATGTACCAGCTTCAGGCATCCAAAGCCTCATTAATTCAGCATGCATTGGCAGCATCTAATATCTAAAGGCACCTAAAATCATTAGCAATCACCACTGCACCTGCCTCCTGGCGCATAGAGGTTCACGTGCACCTTCACATGCATGTGAGCCTGGTCCTGGGCTGAAACAATGGGCAGGGGCTGGCTGCCTCGGCCACCTACCGTCACCCGAGGCTCTGGCTACGTCTAACCTCTGCCTGCAGCAGCTCTGGGCTTGGCGACATCATGCCGATGGGTATCGGGAGCTGGCCAGGATTTAACTGAGCACAGATGGAGCTGACGCTGGCTGAGCCTGATGCAAAGTGCTTCCAGTCCTCATTTCCCTTGGGGTCCACAAGCAGCAAAAACAACAGCGTGTCCCAGTTCAGTCATAAAACTTCCTTAAAGCTATTTGTTGTTTGGTTTTTTCAAAGTGAAGTTTTCATAATCTAGAAGAGATATTCAGAGACACTCACAGCTACTTATTGCTAATAAAAATGAACATTAGCCCTAGACAGGGTGGGAACATCGGTGCACTTGTTCAATAGCTGCATCATCTTTTTCATCATCTAAGTACCACGCAGGAACAGCCCCTCAGGATTTGCAGAGACATTTCTGACCCTTGAGGGAGCAAAGCACAATACAGTAAAATAGATCTTATCTGGTGGACCCCAAGAGGACCATGCCCAGGAAGCCCATCTACCACACCACAGCACGGCTGTTCATCTGTCACCTCATGCTTCTCACCTCGACGTGCATCTTATCCTGAGAAGTCTGCTTCCAACTTAGCTTTCAGGCTGTGCTGAGATGGCTGAGAAAGCTCATCGCCTCCCAGAACTGGACCCCATGGTGTTCATGCATCACCATGTCTTGATGGTTCCTGGATGCCAGCAGGGAGAGGGAGGTGATTGTCCCTCTCTACTCTGCCCATGTGAGGCTCCATCTGGGGCACTGCGTCCAGGCCTGGGGTCACCAGCCAAAGAAGGATGCAGAGCTGTTGGAGAGGGTCCAGAGGAGGGCCACAAAGACGGTCAGAGGGCTGGAGCACCTCTCCTATGCGGAAAGATTGGGGGAGTTGGGCTTGTTCAGTCTGGAGAGGAGAAGGCTCCAGGGAGACCTCATTGCAGCCATCCAATATCTGAAAGGAGCTTACAAGCAGGAGGGGAAACGTTTTTTCACACAGGAAGATAGTGATAGTACAAGCGGAAACAGCTATAAACTAAAAGAGGGGAGAATTAGCTTAGAGGTTAGGAGGAAATTCTTTACTCAAAGGGGGGTGAGGCACTGGCACAGCTGCCCAGAGAAATTGTAGATGCCCCATCCCAGGCCGTGTTTAAGGCCAGGTTGGATGGGGTCCTGAGCAGCCTGATCGGGTGGGTGGAAACCCTGCCCACAGCAGGGGGCTGGAACTCGATGATCTTTAAGGTCCCTTCCAATCTAAGCTATTCTGTGATTCTATGATCCTATATCCTAAATGGATGGTGAAGAAGGCAGTCAGTCTTCCTCCTGCACATCACAAGGAGGTGACTTCAGACACATAAATGTCATTCCTCGTGAGGGAAAATTGAAGAAGATGCCAAAAAAAGCCATAGAAATGATTTAATGGCTTGAGAATCCATTTTTCTGTGAAAGATGTAGCTCATCACATTGGTTTTGTTTTTTGGTGGTTTTTTGGTTGTTGTTGTTTTTCTTTTTTCTTCTTTTTTTTTTTTAATCAAAGAAAAGACTGAAAGATGACTGTCTTGCAACACGTGAAATCTTTCCAGGGGAGGAAACACCAGCTACTAAAAGGCTCTTTAACCAGCAGAAAAATGCATAACAAGAGCCAGTAGCTGGAAGCTGAAGCCAGACAAATTAAAATGGGAAATAAGGCATATATTTTTAAGAGCGATGGTAATTAACCACTGGAACAAATCCCCAGGGGAGACTGTGGATTCTTATCTCTGGAGAGCTTCAAATCATGGCTGGATGCCTTTCTAGAAGATGTACTTTAGCCAAAGAAGCTATTAGGTTCAATACATGGGTAATTGTGTGAAATGTAATGGCCTGTGATACACGGGAAGTAAGAACAGATGATCTAATGGTTCTTTCTGGCCTTAAACCTATGAAGCGATTCATCTAGATGGGAGCCCTGTGCCTATAGCCGAGAATTTGATCCTGAGCCCCCACTGCAACATTTATAAACCTGTGAAAAATGAGTGTATAAATGCGCCAAAGAGAACAGAAGCAAACGATGGATGGGGAGCTAAGGAAGAAGAAACACACCCATAACATCACCTATTTCTATTTTTTATGAATTATGTCAGAATGCAATGAGCACCTATAGAAGCCAGGACTGAGATGCAGTAATTTGCACTGGAGAAATTCAAATGAAACGGGAAGATATGAGGCTATGTTTGAAGACTGTCAGGTTTCTGCGATAAAATTGCGTTAGTAATTAATAATCTCCCAGAAAAGAGAGAGAGAGAGATCATCTGCTACCATGTGTCTATTAGCAGATAAATCCAAAGTGAAAGATATCCCCTCTGGGACTACTTGATGGATTATATTAAATTTAATGGTAATGGAAGGAATACTGTAATTGGAAGATGCTGGAAGGAAAAGATATGGTGTGAGCAAGAGGAAGAGGCACGCTGCTGATGTGGAAGACCCCATCTTATGGAAATGGGCTCAGGTCCTGCCAAACCACACCAAAATTGCAGAAGAGGCTCCATTCCCCATGGGCAAGGACGAGAAAATGTACAGGATGACCTCAGCTAATATGGAAGCCAACCTACAGCATCCCCAGGGGAAGTGCATTTGGCAACTGCAATGTGGAAAATAAATATTAGAAATACCAGGATTTTTTGAATCTGTGACTACATTTCAGAGGAATAAAATGACAAGTTCAATTAGGTTCCTCGAAGCAGAGGAGAGAAACTGATTAATCAGGCATGGAAGTTCCTAAGTAACCAAAACAACTGTGTGGGCTTTCTCCTCTTGACTCATGTTACAGGAGGAGGGTGTATCTATTTGAAAACGGAATGCATTTCCACATGCTCTATAAAGGAGTGTCCAAACACATCTAGATAGAAAATGGTCCCTCCAAAGCCTCTTGTACATTGTGTGAAGCTCTGTAGTATGCACAGGAATTTTAGAGTGTTTTCTTCGAAGATAAAGCATCTTTTTAAAGAATGTGTTGACTTGGTGCTAACATCCCAAAGGGGCAATAGGATCTTCGCAAGTAAACTTGCATTGAGCAGAATGATACTTGCAGCAAATAGGAGTTGAGACTAAAATAAAACAGTACGGCATTAATAATGTCCAAAGTCCAAAGGCTTCTTGGAAAAATAACAGTGTCTGACAGTATGGCAGGATGTGAAGAGCCATATCCCTGCAAATTGCCAGCAGAACAGCAAGAGTTTCCATCCTCGGCCAGTGAAACATCAAATGATTATTGCATCTGAGCTGGCTCTTTCCCAGAGCACTGGTTGCCGTCTCCCCCAGCTTCAGAAACTGCCTTCCACAGATGGGCTTTGTCAAAGGTGTCGCACACCTCACCGCGCAGGGGAAGAGGCAAACAAAAGCCAAAGCGTGTGACACAGCGCTGAACCATGCAGATCGCATCATGCGAGAGGACGCGTCCCGAGCCTAATGCTACAGGAGGTCTGCAGAAAATCCACCTTACCGGCAGCATGCTGCTTGTGCACTTGGGCTGAAGGCTGAGGCAGGGGGAACTGAACCGCCACTAGTCTCAGAACCCTCATGTTTTGAAAGAGATTTTTCTTCGGGTCGTTTTTATGCCATTTTTGGCAACAGCTGATTGAATTTGATCACGACAGGGAGTAGGAGGGTGACCACAGTAGGGCTGTACTCTTTGGTCATGAGCAGGAAGGCACTGACATGGCTGCTGTTCTCGCTATATTTCGGGTTTTTTCCCACCACCAGCACCCTGCCGCTGCTCGCTGCTGAAGCAAGGGGTGCACGGCTGTGTGGGCGTCTGCGCCACGAGCAGTTCAAGCAGCATCACTGATCCTCATCACGTTGCCTCTCCCTGGCAGCCCCAGCCCCTCCAACCTGGGCTGGCAAGTCTATTTTTATGGGATGTGTTGTGACGTGGACTCATCGCTGCTTCCCACAGGAGCACGCCTGGGAGTAGGAAATGTTCCAAAGAACACACGAGTTGCTACATACATCCACCGCAGAGCAGGGGGAGCAGAGAGATGAAGCACAACGCTGGGCACCCGGCACTCGCAGCGCTTAGCCCTGCTCCAATGGCAATGTGCTGCGGGAGCAGGGATGAGTTATTTAGCTAATGCCCCTTGCTCCTGCCTCCAGGGCTTATTATCAGGATGAATTATTTAATGTGTGTGCACAGCTTTGATGTTGTACGCACCATTTCATATGTACATAAGTGCTAAGGATTATTGGGTGGCTCTGTCATTGCTAGAACACCAAACACACATTCCTGGACTTAATTAGGTGTGTAAAAACGGCTCTACAAGGCCACACCGGAAAATGGGAGTCCTGATGTATCAGTAGTTGTGGGGCTGTGGCAAGATGGATCTCAGCAAGAGGATTCCTCCCATCGGGGTTTAGCCCCAGCCAAAGGCTCCTAACGTGCTGCTAATGGCCTGGCTCCTCAGTCATCCAGAGATGCTCCCACACAAGTCCCTCTCTGATCTGCCCAGTGTTGGTTTGAGCAGAACAGTGTGATCCTTTCATTTAAAAAAAAAAAAGAAATAAAAAAAATCTGAACAGAAGTGAGGAAAGCTCTGCTATAAGCCCAGTTCTTGGACCCCTGGGCCCTCTTGAAAGAGGCTGGTGGGACGTGAGCCACGTGGCCCGGGCATGCATCAAGCCATCCCAAAGCATGTTTTGTGGCATGTGACATGTCACATCCACCCACCTGCTAGCCGCTAGCCGTACGCTGCCCTGGAGAAACACTCCACTTGCAAGACCAACACACTGATGCCAGAGAAACCTTTCCTTCCTGCAGGTCAGCAAGCTGCAATTTGCATTTGTGCAATTCACTGCCCTTGGGGGCCCACTAATCTCCACCAGCACAAACAGCTTTGCCTGTGCGCACTTGAGGACAATGCAGACAAAGCCCCACCAGCGGCTGTCACCAGTGGTTGTAATATGGCCAAATCCCCAAACCAAATAAGACCTTAATTTCTCATTGAGTTTGGGCTTTCCTGAAATCTAAACTTGAAAGAGCTTTCATCCCTTGCTCGAGGGGTAAAATCCTCTGGTGAGGAAAGGCAAATAAAGGTTCACAATGTGCAGGCGTCCTGCAAATAAACGGCTGAATATCTCCCCAACAGGGTCACCGCGATGCAAAGCAACAGCACCTCACCCTCAGCTGTGCTGCAGGAGCTCGGGAAACAAACGTTCAGCTTCTTCTGGTGTTCCTGTATCTTTGCAGGAATCTTTTCAGAGTACATGCCCCACATGTTAATAGTTTTGCATGTTATTAAACTGAATCTAATTATATTGGGTTTGCTACGAGCAGCAAATCATATTCACAATTGTATTTTCATTTAAAAAAGTATTCTTTATAAAGATTTCATTAAGATGTTAATTGTTACCAGAATTATCTGCACATAAATAATAAACAAGAATATCTACCCATTATCGGAAAACAATTCCATCATATACCAAGCCATTTACTGTAATATTCTTTAGGTTTTAGTGGGAAGTAGCGTGCTCAGCTAGAATTAATGAAAGACCCTCTGTTATGAAACGGGGCTTTATTTCCTTCTGTGCAGAGCACCACCTGCCAGGCCACACTAAAAGGACTGGAGATGTCCCATCAGTATAAGTAATCTGTAAAAATACCAGCGATGGGAAACATCGGGCAGATTCAAATCACTGAACGAGTCGACACAAAGACCAAGCCTGGGCTATGAAGTGGAAGTGAGAGGACAGCAGGCACTTCTCTATCTGTAGACCCTGTACTTCAATCAATCAAGGTCGAGCTCTCAGCCCCCACAGAGCCCCAGTTGGGGCAGCCATGTCCCTCACCAGAATCCCTCTGTATTTTCCAATCTTCATGTGTGGAGAAGTTGCTGTGCGATGGGGAGGGAGCTCCCTGGCCCATGGGTGACGGCCAGTCCCACACAGCAAGGACAACAGCAGTGGAGGAAATCCCAGCAGCTTTCCTCCTTCGGTGGTGTGACACTGGTGAGCTCGGTCACATCACAGGAATATGTCTCTGCTTCTGCCTGTGGGTCTCCAGGTGTGATGACAGGATGGGGTCTGTTTCTGGCCTCCAGGAAGAGGATTTCTCACTCTCGCAGAGCGTATTGGACAGTGAGATCAAATGTGCTCTCTGAAAGCTCTGCTGACGTGCCCCGTTGGGCAACAGTCGTCCTCGGTGACACAGAGGGAAGACTGAAAACACGAAAGGTCTGGCAGTAGCAACAAATTCTCCTTTCTGTGCCTTCCCTTCAGCACCTCAGGCTGACTGTGTGGGGGAACAGAGAGCTTTCACTCGGGAAGAAGGTGGAAAGGAGCAGGAGAAATGTAAATGCGGTGTGAATCAGAAGGTGCACGTAGAATGACAGGATGACAAGAAGTCTCCACTTTGAGAGGAGCCACAGCAGCAGCCTGAAAGCCTGAGCAATAGGAACTAGGAAATAGAAAAAGGAAATTAAATTTTTAAGACCCTGTATGTTTAGATGGTGTTATCTTCAAGACAACAAACAGCAAGGGACCAGGAAATTCAAAATTAAATCCAACACTCTCCTTATTTCCTGATTTTCTCTTGTTAAGCATAAAAAGCACGGCCAGGATCAAGTTAACATTGTATTTCCTGCCATGTGATTCTATTGGCATTGGTTTTGTTGCTATGTATATGTATACTGACCCACAGTGAAGTTTAAAAAAAATACATTAATTGCATTGACTTGCAGAGAGAGGTAAGCCAAGTGTTTCAGAGCTGCAGATCCTCAGAAACGTAACAAGGCCACATGCTGGTCCCACAACATTTTTTGTAATTTCTTCTACATTCAAGGTGAATGTCTCATGAACAGAGTTCATATCTGATGACAGAGACTGTTGCTATGAGATGACATTTATTGATGAGCGTGAGCTATCGGGCGAGTGTTTATGACACCAGAAGTTAAGTCAAGCAGCTCTCTGGTGCTGCTCCAATACAGCTGCCATGTTCTACAGCATGTTACCTGCTGCCATGAGAAGCAGGAGGAGAACTTCACCAGATCATGCAGGAAATCCTGGGGTGAGGAGGTGACACCCATAACCCCAGACAGCAATGAGAGGAAGCCTGTGCTCAACCTCAGCCTTCCAACAGCTTCACCAATGTCAGGAAACACATTCGGACTCAAATCTTATTAGCAAGAAGGTTATGAGCCCTATGAGCTCAGGGCTTGCTTTCCTGGGTGATTCTCACTGCTTTAACAGTAACCCTACTGTAAGTCCCTTCTTCTGCTCTCGAATGAAGTCCTCCACGTGGCCTACAGCTTCCTCACGAGGGGAGCAGGGGGGCAGCGCTCTCTGGTGACAGCTACAGGACTGGAGGAAACGGCATGGGAGGAGGGTCAGGCTGGGTGTTAGGAAACGCTTCTTCACCAGAGGGTGGTCGGGCATGGAACAGACTCCTCAGTGCAGTGGTCACGGCCCCAGGCTGCCGGACTTTAAGGAGCATTTGGACATCACTCTCAGACGTTGAATAGTGGGGTGGTGCTGCGTGGAGCCAACAGCTGGACTCAATGATCCTTGTGGGTCCCTTTCAACTTGGGATACTCCTTGATTCCATGATTCTATGACCAGCCTGATGGTATGCTGCAGCCAGGAGATGCTGCAGAACCTGTGGGAAGAGCAGTGGCTGCGCACTCCCCTGGCTGTGTCCTGCGACCTCCACCAGCGCCAGGCACATGAGCCCCAAAATGCAGCCCAGAGCTTCAAAGCAAAGGGCTGGACCTTGATTATTACTTTGAGGTTATTGTTACTGAGCAGTTTTAGTCATCATCATGACCTGACTTTTCACTGATATCTGTGAGAGCAGACTCAGACTCCTTAGCTAATTCTGTGCTTTCAAAAATTATTCTTAGACAATTCTGGGTCCTCAGCTCTGCAGACGAGAAGCGGCAGTGCACTGTGGGGCAAGAGCAGAGGGAGGGAAACAGAAAGAAAAGAAGAGAGAATTAAAAAAAAGAACGAGAGAAGTGGGAGGAAGGAAGGAAGGAGGAAGGAAGAAGCAAAGTTAGGTGAATTATATCCGCACTTACAAGTGACACTTGGAAAGAAGGATTCTGCTCTGTATTCTCATCCCATTTTGCTTCCTATTTAATGCATTTCCATTCACATTTGAAAAGTCTAGCAATACAGTTCATATTTCAAGCACCACTGCGAACCAGTTTGCCAGAGACAGACACCTCTTGTCAGAGGCAGTGATAGACACAATTCTTTCTCCACTAAGGTTTGACATAGAACTGTCTGATAAACCAATCCTACCCAACTGCAGCTGAAATTTTAAGACATCACTGAAGGGTTTGGTAGGTCCTTTCCAGGATACCCAAGGAAGTTTTACTGCAAGAGTTAAAAGTTAGGGATAAAACACATCAAAGCCAGTGGTGTGGAGATGTTGTAAGTGATGCCTGAACACAGCCCTACCGTGACACGCTTTACAGAAACCATGAGCAAGAAAATGTGTGAAAATGTAACAATAAATTTGTCATTTTAACTTTTGAAACTTTAAAGGTTTCCGGGCTTGAGCAAAAAGATAAGGAAAAGTGAAGATGAGAAGATCACTGTCATGGACCGTTATCCATTTCATTGGCCCTAAAGGAAAAAAGATAGTGAGATGGAGTTATAACTTTTCAGAAAAATCCGGATTTTCCCTTATTTAAAATGCTGATGTATATATTTCACACTCTTTAGAATGAAAAACAACACGAAGAATCTATCCAGTCTGGATAAGCACTAGCCCCAGGCAGGGGCAAGGAGAACCTCCCCAGATGCATGCGTCATGTGGCATTTGTATGAGCCAGGAGGCAACAGCAAAACAGAGGTCTCCTACAAAGAGAAGGCGCAATGCCTGCCTGGCAAAGCACCCAAAGGCACTTTTAATTGAGGGCAGTTTAATGGACTGTGCTTCTTCTGTTATTTTAGCATACAACCATTTAATGTAAAATGCAGACTCGGGCACACACTTCAAACTGAAAGAGATTCAAAGGTGTGTCCCTGCTAGCACCTTTTCACTTCCAGGTCAAAAAATCTTGAATTTTTCTCCAACAGCCAATACTGCTGAAATAGGTGGGGGACATGAAGATAGATAGCACGGTAAGGAAACGTGGGACATACGGACATATGGAACAACCAAAACCAACTCTTACAGGAACAGCTCTTATCCCTGTACAATTTACCAGAGCCAAACAAAAAGTTTGTCCAGGAACACAGAACGTAGGTGGTATCTACTGAACGTGGAACAGCATTTTATAAAGATGTGACTCTGCAAAGGATTTAGGATGGAGGGACGGCAAGCAGCTGGACGTGGACATCAGTGTCATAGGGCGTACATGGCTCTTGGCTGAACAGAGAACGCTGAAAAATCAGAAGTTGTCTAAAATGGAGTAAGAAAAAGTACCCAAAAACCAGAGGGAAAGGCTTTTGAGAAGACTTTTAAGAAGCTTAGTCATAAAAAAAAGACTGAGAAGTGATTGATTAGAGTGTTAGTGAAGAAAAATTTTTCCATGATGAAGAGATACGAAGAACTGAAAGACTGTTGAATTTAGCAGAACCAAAAGCCAGCAGCTGAAAGCTGAAGCCAGATGTGTTTGTGTTTAGAAATAAGAGAATTTCTTATTCAGCACAGAAGGCAATAAACCTCCGAAACAAACTGCCAAGGGAAGCATTGGACTTCCAGACTTTGTGTGTCCCCCAAGCAAGGCTGGGTGCTCTTCCAGCAGGTATTACTTAAACCCAAACTGCAGCTGAGTTGCCAGGCTCAGCATGAGAGCAACAGGGAGATGGGGAGAACCTCCTGCAGACACAAGATCAGACCAGGTGATCCAGTGGGCTCTTCCGGATGTGTGCTCTGATAACACACAAACTCAGGGCCTGTTCAGCTTTTTCAGAAGATCACAAACATCATCCCTTGAGATTAGCAAGTGCAGCACATGAGCAGCCTGGATAAAACCAACTCTGCAACAACAAAAATAAGAGATTCAATTATACATGAGTTGCTTCTGTGCTCTTCAAAGGGAGCTGGCATTTTGACTTCCACTGGCTGAGAACCTGCTGTGAATATCACTTGGACCAGGAAGACTGATGACATTTTGAAAGAACTACATCATTCACCTGTTGAACATTTTATGAGACAAGGAATTTACCTTTACCTATTTATCTATAAAGATAAAAGTCTGCAGGCTCTGAAAGTGAAAAACAGATAAAAAAAACTGACTCCCTTTTTGGGACCATTTACAGCGAGGTAAACACACACACAAATCTACCAGTTTATGAGGTCTGTCCCTCAGCGTCTTCCCACGCTGAATTCTCCAGTGGTCCTCTCTTTCTCCTTTCTAAGTTGTTTGGGTGAAGTCTCGGCCCCACATCAGTCTCTGGCCAAACTTAACGGACGAGGAGTGGTGAAAGTCTTTCAAATTCTGTTTTGCCTTTAAAATGCCTTCCAGCTAATGTGCTTGGGTATGTTCCCCAGGCTTGTTTAGCCAGGCCTGCCAATCCCAGTCTCCTTCCCCACATTCCTCTCAATTCCCATCTGGATTTCTATCTCCCCCTCAGTGAAGATCCCACTTACAGGCATCTCCCATTTCACAGTATCTGCCCCTTCTCCTCACTTCCATAAAGATTCTAGGCACAGCCTCTTTGCCCCACTAACCTCATGATGCCGCTCCTCCCTAATTTATTTATGGTCAGAATGGGATTAGCAATGTATTTTTCCTCGGAATGGGTACCCAGGAAAGTAAAACACTTGTCTGCACTTTCTGAGTCCTCAGAAAGATAGTAGCCTGTGGATCACATATTCGGCATGGAAAATGTCTGCCTAAAGACTACATTTTGGCAGCTATAGGCAACAGAAAATTAGATCATTGCAAGTATCAAGGGATCTTAATTAACAATTTGCCATTATTCTAGGTGTAATACAACATAATGTGAGATCAAAGTAGTAACTGATTCATCTGCACAGCAACTTCATGCCAGTATTAATTCCTGTGTTGTTACAACGTGGCACCCTCGGAAAGGATGAGGACACCACGCTTTGTAGGCACACGCAATACAAAATCATCCCTTTGGAAAAGGGCTTACCATCCAACAGGAAAATTTAAAAGGCTAAAGCCTTCCCATTTTGCCCAGTAACTAATTCTAAGAACACGAGGGTAGCGTGCAAAACACATGTAGATTAAGTAATTTTAATCAACCAATTATCCATATCCAGCCATGCTGGATTTGGGGTTTAATTGCTTCAGACATGCAAGCTTTTTCTCCAGTTATCTTTTCACAGCCCATAAACACAATTTCCTGTTGAAGTAGCGTTGTCCTGAAATTTCTCTATAATGAATTTTCCAGTCTGAGCGCTCTGACCCAGTTCTAAGCAAAAAGTTTTTCTACAGAGCTAAGTTAAAACTTAGGAAATCAAAAGCGAACAATATCGGCCTAATATGGCCAGTTTCTCATAATGAAGTAGCAGCCAAATGCTCAGTTCTCCTGAAAAATCTCTCTCTACCCTTTACAGAAACAACTGGAAACTACAGAGCTCTATTTCCAAAACTCATACAAAATGCTGTACATCTGACTTAATGGTCAGCCATAGCTTTCTGATTCACAGATCTATTTATCTGCTTATTTAGTCCCTGCACTATCTGCACAGTGCTGAAATCTTGCCACCAATCATGGAGCAGCAAATCAGTTTTGAACTATCATTTTTTCATTTTATTTTACAGAGCATCAGATTAAAAGTGACCCATATTTCTGTGGCAACTTCTCTCCTGCACGCACAGCAGCAAAGAAAAACCATGAACACTTACTATTTTGTTAAGTGTGTTTTACTAAATGAAGTTATAAAGAAATAATGAAAACCTCTGCAATTCACCATAAAAATTTCATTTCCAAAAAGAGCCAGTAAAGCTGTCAAAGAAAAAAAATTCATGTCTATGGCATATACTATTAGACCATATGTAAATGAAACTGCGCATACATCAAGACCTAAATAACTATATAAATGCATCTGAAATTTCCCGAGACAGATGGTGGATCCTATACAGTTAAGCTACGCATTCCAACAAGATTTTTCTTTAAGAAGGAAAAGAAAAGGGAGATGAGAGAACAGTTGGGAAATGTTTAAAATGCTGCTAAATAAGACCACAAGCTCATGCGGCAACACCAAACTACGCAAAGCGAGTGAAATCAAGGGTTGATGGCTGGTCTTGACCCCGACTCAGGAAATCACTAAAACATACATGCGAGGACTTCCTAATTCAGGAAAGAACACAAGCTTACAGTTCAGTACAATGAGATTTCCACCTTCGCTCTGGCCCGCGTGTGCTGGCAGGAGGGTGTCCGAAGGAGGGCAAAGCCACGCACCCGCCGAGCGCTGGGACCTCGGCGCGGATCGCGCTTCGTGGAGGCTGCCAGCACTGCATTGGCCAAAGGCTCTTCCAGGCAGCACAGACTCCTGAGATCATGCCGATATTTTTATGCAACCTCTGCCCCTTCCCCTCCTAGCTCCTCTGAGCTTTTCCCCTCAGAAGTGCCGCAGATCTCGCCTCAGTGCTCCAGTGGCACTGGCTCTAGCAGGAGCTGGGCACACGCCTGGGCTCAGGGAATAAGAACGCTTGATACCCTGGGGTGAGCAGTAAAGGTAATGTTTCCACTGCAGTCAGCATGCTGGAGGAGACAGAAATATTGTGCTTGAATCTGCAGAAAAGGAAAAATTCTTGTAGATTCTCTTAATTAATCCACTGCCAGAAAGTAACAGTGAAAACATTCCTTACATTTCTCAGGCACTGCAGACAAAAAGGGTTGCATCAAGGGCTCTTATAGATCCTGCACGGTGAAGGCTTTTTGCCAAACTCCATGAGCAGACGCTCCTCAGCTCTTTAAAAATCCTTAAGTTAAAATATATATGAGGTCTGATCCGAAAGTAATGCCTCCTATGTTATTACGTTGGCCCACAACATCAGAGGCGGATGTTGGTGGGATGGCAGCGGAGGTTGAACCTTCCCACCAATATCCCGTTCCATGTTGCTGCTGTGTGACAGATGGCAGCAGAGGGGCACTCTGACACAATGGCGTCTGACGTGGGAGTGTGGATGGAGCAAAGGGGTGGAACTGAATTCCTCTGTGTGGAATAAAAATGGCATCCATTGACATTCATCACCATTTGCTGAATGTTTCTGGAGACCTAACAGTGGATGTGAGCACAGTGAGGGGTGGTGGTGCGTTTCAGCAGTGGCAAAAGTGACAGTGGGGTCACCTCCACTAGTGCAGATGGTTACAAGCATGGCATGCAGGCTCTTGCTCATTGCTGGTGAAAATACACAGCTCACGGTGGTGACAGTGTTGAAAAAGAGTATTTTGTAGCTGAGAGTTTGCTCTATCAAGCAGAGTTATTGTACTTCTTGTATCTGTTATAGCTTCCACAGAAATAAAAAGGAATCCTCACTTTCAGAGCAACCTGCATATTTCTGGATATCCTCTGTTGGCATGGCCATTCACACTATCACCAAGCTAACAAGTATATTATTCAGATTATGGGATCAAAAGTCAGAGAACGTTGCTAGGAACTTCCTATGTGTTTTATACTACATGTAGTACAAAGTGCGATTCATTCAGGCTCACATTTAGGGCATTTAGGGAATGATAATACGGTGGTTGTGTGGCGACTGCTTGGTCAGAGTAATCTTAACTTCAGGAATTTCCTCACTTCTCAGAGTTTCTGATTGCAGCTTTGACAACAGAACAGTCTGTTTACTTTATCTGTTCAGCAGCAAGGCACTCTTCCACATTTTTACAGTTTTGCATCAAATAAGGAGTTATAAAAGAGTGAAAAAATACAAGCCAATAAAGAGCAAAAACTCCTTGATGCCCTAAGGCTCCTCACACTCACCAGTATGGATTAGTTCAGCTTTTTCTGAATTTCATTTTCTGAATATTTGCTTATGTGTCTATTACTTATTGGTGGATTTGCCAGCAAACCATGAAAATTTTAAACCTTTAAAATACCAACCCAAATAAGACCAGAGATTCTTTGCTAATGTTATTAAAATATGTAGGTTGATCCAAAAGTAATGCCTCCTATTTATTTCCATGGAAACTACAACAAAAAGCATAATAACACTATTTGATAGAGCAAATTCTCAGCTACAAAATACTATTTTTCAACACAGTCACCACCATGAGCTGTGCATTTTCACCAGCAATGAGCAAGAGCCTGCATGCTGCACCCGTCACCACCTGCACCAGCGGAGGTGCCCCACTGTCACTTTTGCCACTGCTGAAACGCACCACCACCCCTCACTGTGCTCACATCCACTGTTGGGTCTCCTGAAACATTCAGCAAATGGTGATGAATGTCAATGGATGCCATTTTTATTCCCCACAGAGGAATTCAGTTCCACACCTTTGCTCCATCCGCACTCCCATGTCAGACGCCGTTGTGTCAGAGTGCCCCTCTGCTGCCATCTGTCACACGGCAACAACATGGAACGGGATGTTGGTGGGAAGGTTCAACCTCTGCTGCCATCCCACCAACATCCACTTCTGACATCATGGACATCATAAAAGAGGAGGCATTACTTTCGGAGCCACCCTGTACAAAGTGGTTGTAGAATAGTACACCTTTCATCCTTACAAAAAATCATAGTCTTTTTTTCTCTTTCCCTTTCAGTTGTGACATGCCTAAATTACAGCATGAGAGCAAGAGTTCAGAAGTCAATCACAGAGCTGGTGCTGGGGGCTCCTATTTACCGTACCTTCAGTGGGAGCACTTTCCCAAGTAATAACCACTGGTTTGGGTCTATTTTTGAGACCTGCATTCAAGATCCAACCCCAGCCTCACCACAATAGGCTGTCTTTGACTGCATGGGATCAAAAATTCACCGGGACTGTGTAATCTAGTTTTGCAGTCTGCAAAATCATTGTTGTCTGTTCCTTCCATCCCTATGTACTTTCTTCTTAATGTTGCAGAATTTTTACTTTTGTCCATCAAATGGTATGAAATGACATAGCTAACGACAGTGTTACCAAAAATATCATTTCCTTTTTAAAGAAGATATTTTTATAGAATTAAGTGCACATCATTTTCGAATATGATGTTTTATTTGCAAAAATGTAAATGATCTTTTCACTAAACAGCAAACAAAATGATGTATCTCTGAAAAATAGGATAATGCTTTTTTAAGGATGTGCAGATGGTGCAGTTAGAACATCTGCAGCAATACAGGAAGGGAAGAGAACAAGAATTCTTTGAGAGGAGGAGTTACTACCTCCAATCTATTTTATTTTGTTTTTGTTTTGTTTTCAATGATCTTTACTGAGAAGCTTTCCCTAACCTGAAGTGCTCAATATTTGGCCTCATTTCAGAGTGTCAGGAAAAAAGCTTGATCATAAAATCCGTTAAGCATTCTATTCAGTCCACAGTCCATTTTTCAACGTGTCATCAGCTCAGTTTTATCATTTGCATCAAACAACGTTTATTTACACAAACAGAAAGCACCTTCATAAACACAACAGTCACATGATTGAGGATGGTTAGAGAAGGTCAGCAAGGATGGTCAGAGGTATGGCACGGCTTCAGGATGAAGAATCACTACGAAAGCTTACAGTTTGCAGTCTAGAAAGAAAACAACCAGGGAATATGTTGGAGACCTAGAAGGCTGTCTTTTTCAGGGAGAGCACAGTACCAACCAACACTGCCTTTCCAAGAAGCGAGGTGCAACAAATGAAGGTAGCAGTATGAGGGCTGGAAGTGGACAAAAGCTGTGGCTGTGCTGCAGATTTCCTTATCACTGGATGTTTTAAGTGACAGACGCTTACGTAAGTACAAGCAAACACTGAACAAAGTCATTCCAGACTGCTAACTCCTTAGAAATTGCATCTTGTTCAGAAAAAAACTGTAAACTGCTGGAGGCTGGAAGAATACATGGGGAAAACATCATACAACCTTGACTTGTCTCTGTACTCTTCCCTGGTCATCTTTTGTCCATTGATTTGATCAAGGTAGATGAACCCTTGGCCTTAGCCCAGGGGACTACTCTTCTGTTCACGTTTTGGTTCCCTTGATGGCAGAAATGGTTTAATGTGCAACTGTGAAGGCAAAAAGTTAATGAAGCTTATGAAGCAAATTTTATCAGTCTTTCCTAGAACATCAGGGAGATGAAGAACACTTTGCAAAAAAAGGTTTTTGCCTAGACTATATGCTCAGTTTCATATAGTCTGTATTAACATAACCACCAACTGAAGACATGTTAAATATATTCTTTTCAACATCCTCTCAAAAATTTGAGTCTAGTTCTCCAGTTCAGAGGTACTCAAACTCTTACACTACCTCAAAGTGACATACACCTTAAAATAGGAGGATTTTTACCATTTTACTTGAAGTTCAGTAATCCAAGACAGTGAATGAACTGTAAAAAGTACTCCTTAAAACCATTATTTCAAGCATATTTTAATCTCCTTTACATCCTGCTTCTGTATAATCTGATAATTCTATTTTTTATTTTTATAATTAAATCTGTTCATTATGCAACTGCTGGAAAGACTTCTGTACTTCGTTCTCTGTGGGTGAGGGCTCTGGCACTTCTTGTATTGTGGCTAATGTGGTCAGTGAGAACACAGTCACTGCAGGTGCAGAGACTCCAATTCCTCAAAAAGTCAACACTGACCCTGAGCAGGAAGCTACTTATTCCAGAGTACTCACTGAACTTCTGCTGGTCAGGTTTCCATATTTGTCACCTTGACCATTTTTTGATTCCAGAACAGTTCTTACAACAGCCCTGGAATAGAAAAAAAAAAATAAAAAAAAATTTAAAAAAATTTTTTTTAAAAAAATCACACATTTAAGTAGGTTTACATAAGTTGCACTGTAACACTACCCTCCCATTAGCAGTCACTGTAACTGCTTTGAAAAGTGCTTCTGTCCAATCTTCAAAAGCTTGTTCATGTTTTCTCTACTGCTTTCTCAATACAAATATTAAACTACAGAGAAACTTAAAATAGTTCACCCTAGGTCACTTTGGCATCAGTAATACCATATTTTGATCAACTAATATATAAATCACACTGTATTCTGTTCACCTACCAGTGAAGAATTATAAAGATTATGGCAAAGATCACACCAATGGTCAAAATGACTGCAGTTACCACGCAAAAGACCAGAATGGCATCTGCCCTGCTTTTCCTTGACTGGTCTTTCCTCTTTGGATGTTTTTTTTCCAGTTCTGAAGAAAAGAAATATATAGTCATTATCATGTTCAAATTTTCAAATGAATCAAGCGTTTCATATAATGAACAGAACTGAGATGGAGCAGGACTTCACTCTTTCATCTTGATGTTTTTCATGACCTTCATGCCTTTATGAAATCAGAAGTCAGAATAGTAACATGTTATGACTTCTTTGCAAAGGCAGAGCTAACCAAAGAAGTTGCAAAGAAATAGAGATCAAGGCATGTGGAACGGGACAGAGGAGAAGACTGAGAGGATCTTATCAATGCTTATAAATACTTAAAAGGGTAGAAGTCAAGTGGATGGGGTCAGGTTCTTTTTGGTGGTGCGCAATGACAAGACAAAGGGCAGTGGGCACAAACTGGAACACAGGAAGTTCCATATAAACATGAGGAAGAACTTCTTTACTTCAAAGGTGACAGAGAACTGAAACAGGCTGCCCAGAGCCGCTGTGGAGTCTCCTTCTCTGGAGATATTCAAAACCCACCTGGTTGCTTTTCTGTGCAACCTACTGTAAGGAACCTGCTTTAGCAGGTTGGACTGGGTGATCTCCAGAGGTCCCTTCCAACCCCTACGATTCTGTGATCTCACTTACAATAGTTTACTATGCAGATATTTGAGACAGCTGTCTTAAGTTCTCTTTACAGCCTTTGGGGAAGAACTGGCACTTCCAAGCTGCCCTCTGCTGACCTGGTTTAGACATCCAGGACAAGGTGAAACATGGCATAATCCATCAGTGACATTCTACTAACTGCAGAGGAGTCTGGATAAAGAGCTCAGATGCAAACATCTACAGCTGGTTGGAACAATTCCACTCTTTCCACTCTTAAAGTCCAAGCAGATCTACTGTTTAAATGGCAGACAGATCAGACCACGGAAGGTCACACTCTGGCAGGAGATAACTGTCAAAACATTAAGAGCACACAAGGGACTGCACAGCACACATATATACAAGTCAATAATCTCAGTGCTAGCCATAGTGGGACAGCTCTCAGAACACTACCTATAGCTGTGTACCACAATGGACTGCAGTTCCTAAAGACCATCAAGGGAGAAAATAGAGAGAAGAAAGCATATCCATTTTGGTACATGTTAAGAATGACTGATAAACAATGTTTTTGCTTTGGGAAATGCTTTAATGTAAAATTTCAAGACATGTTCATGCAAGATGTCTGAATGATAGTGAGACAAGAATTACTACAGACTGTCTGCTACTCAAAGCTGTCAGGTACCAGGTGCTCTGCCATCCAGGACTAAGGCATCAAGGTACCACCATGATACAGAAGAACTCTGAAAATGTTAATTGCTGCAATAATAACAATGAAACCAAAAGAGTATGCTAACAAAGAACTGGATACAATAACTCAAGTGCTGCTTTTCTGTTCTCTGCTTTGTCTAGGTCCGCAATACCTATATTTAAAGTAAATAACCACTGACCATGGAAATGAGTTGTTCTGCATGGCCCAGAAACAAATAGCGAGGAGCAGCTGCATGAAGATAACAAGTGAAAAATGCAGAAAAGATATCAAGTAAAAATACACACTCTAGAGCTGCAAACTGTTCAGCCTTGGAATATTTCTAAGGAAACAGAGAGCCCTGCTATTACTTTGACTGTTTATCTAAGACCAGAGATACCAGTTAAGAGATGACTCTAACAAACAACCCAGGAAGAGTGGAAAATGCTGAAGATTATCAACCAATTTCCCCCATCTATTTTTTGACCCTGGAAATCAAACCCGGTCACCTTGTTCTGAAATTTAATTGAACTTATTTGTTCAGCCATATTCAACCAAATCAACGAACTGTCGCACATCATTCCAGATCTCGCCAGCTTTGCTAACTGTAGACAGGCCAAACTTAATTTTTTCTTCTATTTTCTCTGATACAGGTTTCTAAAACTGTAATGAGATTTCCCATTTCTCATTGGTACTTAAAATTCTTGTTCAAGCTGGTATGTATTCTCTGTAGCAGAATGATTGCAGGAAAACTATTTCTACTGCATTTCTGTGTCTATATATGGCCTTGTGCCACTGTCACCACTGTAGTATCTAAACAACTCTTCCATCACATCAGAGTTTCATTCTCCTGCATCACAGAATTGTTTGACATTCATAAACCACAGCTCATCTATAGGATTCCCTGATCTTTCCGCAAGATACAAGACAGGCGAGAATGGTGAACAGGCTGTGAATATCACACACAGTAAGTCTGAATACTGGGGTTTTCAGCCAGTGCAGAGCTAATTGCTTTTAGACTAATTTGCTTCACTGACCGAGCTGTCTTCTTGGAATTACATGCAGTTGTGGGGAATGGACATTAATGAAAATTATCTTTGATTCTGCAATTTCATTAATGTAATATATTTTTCTTCCTGGCAAGATGTGAGCTCAGACATCTAAGAATACCTCTTTTTACAGGCTGTAACAGGAGCCTGCTAAAGAGAAAAGCAAGCTTTCTGTTATCCACTGCTGATTTACTCAAGTTTTCTTCCGAGGAAGGAAATTCTTCCAGTAGTCAAGATCTAGAACTGCCCGAGAGACAAAGGGATTTCCTTCCAAGTATACACACAGTTAAAATGCAAGCAGGAAACAGACAGAAAAGCAGCTTCTCAATAAGCTGTTTTACGATGTGCAAAAGCTGATTCACATCAGGAGCAGTTTTAAGCCCTTGACTATACTTGTAAAGTCCAGGCAGCATTCCCAATTAGGCAGTGAGAATTTTGCTGCAGCCAGAATATGCCTTAAAGCTTACAGTAAAGGTTACAAAGACATATTTACACCATCCTTTTTTAAAAATCCACTTAGCTTAGTAAGTGTAGAAAGAATGATTATTTTTTAAAACATGTGAGGTTCAGTTCAGTGACATTTGGCCTGGAGTCTCCAGTTCACTGCTGGTCTGTGGACCACTTCATTATCAAGAATGAGGAAGAAAAGCACTATCGTATATATTACACAATAACATTGCAAAGAAATTCCTGAAGTAGTAAGCATCACCACTGGAAATTTTCCAGGCTTCTACAGATCAAAAAAGAGATTGATAACATACCTGTTAGTCTCAAGGGGATTATCTCCTGCTACTGTATTTTTCAGGATTCTCCAGCCCTACTGAAAGCTTGTGATTCTCAATATACCTGTTGATTACTTAAATTTACCGTGACTAAAAAGGAATGCAGTTGAATGAAATGCAAGGGTGGAATACTGCACTTAAATTGTAGGCACTGGTGGATCTGAACTGTGAAGACAAATTTCACTCCATTTCATCTGCGCAAATCAGAACATGGGAGGAAGAAATAAAAAGAAGAAATGTGCAGATATCATACTTACTTCCACAAGTTTCCCGATTTGAAGCCATATCTGCAGCAAGAAACCCCAGAGTCTGCTGGTCATAGCTAATGAATTCTTCCCAATAGCTCAAATGGTCCAAGCGCCATACACTCCCTCCACCCCAATGCTATGCCAATCGGGAGATAGCAGGCTGGATTTGAGGATATCATCTGTATGGCCAGCACCAGCTGCTGAGAAGCTCTACAGTTTTTTTACCTCTGTGGCATCAGAACAATGTCCTCAGGCTGAGCCACCATGAAGGACCTGGCTCAGGCACCTTAGAAAGTTACTGCTTTCTTATTTGGGCCAAAAAAGATAAAACCACATACCTCCATCACACCAAGCACAAGGGCAGGATTGCTCTAAAACAGAGAGCATGTACTCTGCTGTGGTGTGGCCCAGCAACTATATTTGTTTGCACCATACACCACAGTTTATCAATAGTGCTTTGGTTTCCATGCAGCGTGGTGCATCTCTGCACCATGACCTCTGACTTCATGGAACCATCTACCCTGAAGTTGTTTAAATGCAAATATATTCAGAAACACCTGTTGCCACTGCTACTATTTCCCTCCAAAAGAATATCAGTAATACAAATTCTGTCACTGCATTGTATGCCGTCATTCATTGTCTAAGAAACAGATTTGTAATACAAGAGGAACACCTGCACTTTCAGCACCATTTCCATCAAAAGGAAACGCCACCGCTCTGCCAACAGCACCATTTCTCTTCGTTCTCCTCTTCCCTCAGGTTATTCACTGAGCTGAGGCTCCTCTTAGACCATAATGATGGCTGTACAGCAGTGTTCCTTCTACAAGTAGACACTTAACCCATTGTTTATACGGTCCAACAGCCAACAGGAGCTCTTTCCACCAGCTTTCAGATCCAGAACGTACATAGCAGTTTGGCAAAAGGCAATGAGATCCTCTCCTTCTGCAGACTGTTTTTCTTCCTTAATATAATGGTGATGCACAGCTTTGTTTCCCTTACAAATTATCTCTAAGACTCTTCCTGCATATTAAAAATGCATGGGTATATGCAAATGTGAGAGCAGGATTGCACACAGACACACAAGCACAGAGGAGATTCATGCTGTTGCACTTGGGCACTGGGATTCCCCATTCCATTTCCGTGCAAATGCAAGGACAACATGGCAACACTGATCATGAGTTTGTGCATGATCATTACAGAGACCATTACACATGATCATTACACATTACAGAGACACGGCTTCTGCCTTTAAAGGAAGCTCTGGGATTGAAGTCATTGGCAGGAAACAAACTGAAGAGAAGTGGGGGCTGGAATGGCCCCTGAGACACAAAATGTTACTGCCTCCATCTTCTCCACAGAAGGAGCACTTCGCACACAGCCTAACTCTCTCTTCCTCCCATGAGAAGCATGGAGCTGGGGGCACAGCTGGGATCTCAGGACGCTGACATCCTTCACAGAGCATGGCGATGAGGACCGTTCTCTGCTCTCACATTCCTCCCTTGCAAAGTCCTCCCTCCTCACAAGACTATTATTAGTAAATATGAATAAACTGTCTTCCAGCTCCAAAGTCTTCTCAAAACACCCAACAACATAATGGGTGGGAGTGTGAAACAAGACCCTCTACTGTAGTGATTTAGTAAGAAGGACATAGAGAAATGTCAGTTATTAAAAGACAGGATTTTCCTTGGATAGATCTCAATAATGTTTGACTATAAAATACTTATTTGTTATGTTTCTCTTGATATCAAAGACAAGGAGACATCAATCTGAACAGTTCTGAGAAAAAAAAAGGAAGAGAAAAATCACTAAAAACCATTCGCTCACACAAAAAGGTCATTACCATTGTTCAACAAAAGGTCACTGAGAAGCACAGTGATCAGTGGTAAAGGACACACAGAAGTTCTCTGTGCATAGCATTAAAACCAACTCATATGAAGTTTTGCCACGTGCCATATAGAGCCTTCCATGTGAGCCTTTGCTTGTCCTTTTGCACCATGTCCTCCCACCCTCCCACCTCAACTGTGCCAAAATCTGAACTGGAGTGTCACACTACTTGTTTTCAAATATTGTCTTTGGGTTCAGGTTCTCAGATGGTATTTCCAAATCTGGCCATTGTTTTTTGCATAGGTAAAACAACAGAGAACTGGAGATCATAGCAAATACTTTTGCCCCTTATTGGCTGCTTTGATTATTTTTAGCCCTGCTGAGCACTTCAAGGTTTTCTCTCTAGCAAAGCGTCAAGAAGAAATGCTAGCCACTAGGCAAGTGCAGCTCAACTTTCTTAGCTCCATCCTGCAGTTCTAGCATTATCATGAAGAAAATTACCGCTGTGGAATAGCACAGGGAAGGATATAAGAGATGAGAAAGACAAAATACAAAGTCTGTGCATCTGGGTTGCCTCAGATGCCTCTCAGTTGGAGGCAAAAAGAAAAAAAAAAAAAAAGAAAAAAGTCAAATAGGAGGTGATATACAGGACACTCAGAGCAGAAAGAGGGGGAGAAGGTACTCCAGGCGACAGAGCAGAAGTGCAGAAGTTACCCTGCAGCCCATGGAGGACCACATTGGAGCAGATCTCCATGCTGCAGCCTGTGAAGGATCTCATGCTGGAATAGGCAGAGATTCCTTGAAGGAAATACAATCCATGTAGAGCCCATGCTGGACCAGGTTTATCCTGAAGGACTGCAGCTCGTGGAGGACCCATACGAGAAAAGTATTAGGAGGAAAGAGGGGCACAGAGGAACTGCTATGGACATCCACCTGTGCTGCCCAGTGAGGCAGGGCAGAAGAGATAGCGATGAAGGACTGAAGTTGCACCTGGGAAAAAGGAAGCAGGAGGAAAGGTGTCTTAGTTTCTGTCTTTGCTTCTCACCATCCATCTCTATTTTAATTGGCAGTACATTAATTCTCCCCAAGTTGAGTCTGTTTTCCCTGTGACAGTAACTGGTAAGCGATCTCCCTGTCTTTATCTTGATCCATTAGCTTTTCATCTTATTTTCTCCTCTCTGTCCAGTTGAGGAGAGGGAGTGAGAAAGCAGCTGAGTGGGATCTGGTAGCCATCCAAATGCAGCCCACCACACCTGCCCACCTTATCCTGACTAGAATTCTTTTGGATCAGTTTTTGATGCTAGGATTAAATAAAAAAAAAAAAAAAAAAAGTCAGTTGAGTACTGTAGATGACCCAAAAAATGAGATTTCGTCCTACTTCTGACACTGATTCTGCAATTCTGTCCTTCTTTACATCTCATCTTGGAAACCAGATAATGGAACAGAAAAAGATGTTCTCTGAACAGAAAGATTTTCTGGAGTAGGCAGCGAAATTGTCTTGCTTAAATTAAGTCTCAATTCCCCAGCCCTCATTTCAAAAAATCTTTTAATGAGGAATTGGAAAAGACAGCATTGTAAAGCAGGAAGAAGCACTACCCCTTTCCAAAGCCTGGAACACAGCAAGCTATGCTCTCAGAGAGCAGAGCAACTCTGCAAAAGAGAATACAACAGCTAAGAAAATATACATCCAAGCACAAAGAATCTTGCCACACGTATTGATGCTGCCAGAACAATCTTTCTAATTTCCTCCTGATCCAGCCGGAAAACTAAATGCTGTATTCTGATCTCACTAGATTTCTGACCATCTACAGACTATTTTGTTTACCATCATCAGTAGATCAAATTCCCTCCAACTGTGAGACAGGACCAAGTCTGAGACTGCCTCATGAGGCTGAATGTGTACAAGTCTACAGGGCCAGATGACACACATCCCAGGGTCCTGAAGGAGCTGGCTGATGTTGGAGGATGGTGGGTTGCTGAGCCACTCTTTATAATATTCGAAAAGTCATGGCTGTCAGGCCAAGTCCCCAGTGACTGGAAAAAGGGAAATATCACTCCCATTTTCAAGAAAGGGAGAAAGGAAGGCCCATGGGGGAGGGAGGTGATTGTCCCCCTCTGTTCTGCCCTTGTTTGGCCTCATCTGGAGTACTGCGTCCAGGCCTGGGTTCCCCAACACAAGAAAGATGTGGAACTGTTGGAGCAGGTCCAGAGAAGGGCCACAAAGATGATCAAAAGGCTGGAGCTTCTCTCCTATGAAGAAAGGCTTGAGGGAGCTGGGCTTGTTTAGCTTGGAGAAGAGAAGGCTCCAGAGAGACCTCATTGAGGCCTAATAGTACTTCAGGGGAGATTATAAACACCAGAGAGAGTAAATTTTTACACCAGCAGATTGTTATAGGACAAGAAGGAATGGCTTTAAACTGAAAGGTTAGATGTTAGGAAGAAATTCTTTACTCAGAGGGTGGTGAGGCACAGGAACAGGTTGCCCAGGGAAGTTCAGGAATTTCACCATCCCTGGAGGCATTCAAGGACAGTTTGGATGGGGCCTTGGACAGCCTAATCTAATGGCTGGCAACCCTGCCCACGGCAGGGGCTTGGAACTACCTGATCTTTAATGTCTCTTCGAACCTAAGCCATTCTGTGATTCTATGATACAGACAGCAATAGTAGATCTATGTGATGAAAGTCTTGGTACATTCTCAGTCAAACTTCTGCTGCTAACTTCTTCCACGTACCTAAAAAGAGCTAATAATATCTAAGGTCCAAACAACGGCACTCTCGGGAAAATAAAGCCCAGAAATTACTTTGGATATCTACATACCTCTACACAGAGCTAAAGCAAACCTATCTGGCACTAGGGACAACAATTAACTTTTTAAACTACTTAATAAATGTTAGAACTACTGTTTTTCAGACTTCTCTCTACTCATAAATATTTTCTGACCAGTCTCAATCCTTGTAAGAAGCTCTCAATGGATGTATGGTTGGACTCACCAATTCAAGTCAATGGTACCATTTGCATGCTCAAGCCTAAAACAGATTATATGCTCCGCTAATTTAGGTCTCAAAAAGGAAACTTCCTCTTTGTGCCAAAAAAAAAAAAAAAGCAAATAGATATGGATTTAGAAAATATTATTGTACAATGGAAGAAAGAACCTCAAGACAGACACAGGAAATAATCCATTTTACTGAAGAATAAGGAAAAAAAGAAGCAAGATGACCAGACCAAATAGTTTTACCCAGGCAAAAAACATGGAGGGGAGTAAGCTCACAAAGGATTTCTTTCTTTCTAGTCTGCCATAATTTTGTATAAGACCCTAATCTGCATTATTTCAGGAAAAAAAAATTATGAGAAAGGAACTTTCACCCTTGTTCTGATTAGAGAATCTGGAGTTTTCACATGGCTATTCCCACGATTTGAGAAAATCAGTACACTACTACCTTTCCTGATGGAGTCAGCAAAAATCCTGCTAGCAGAGTAGGGGAGAAAGATGTAACTGGGGAACTGTTTTACAAAATATTCTTTTCAATGTTAAGTTTCTCTAAGTCTATTGTGCATAAGCAAATTCCAGATGGCAGCTAAAAGAGAAAACTCAAAAGGTTGTTTTACAGCTTCAGTACTGAAGTGGAAAGGAGACTTAACTGCAGAAGTGTCTGATGTGCTGCTAGTTCTATGTAGCTCCAAGAGACAAAAAGAAGTCTGTGTTAACCAACCTGAGTGCAGTAACAAGTGAGTAGGTAATAGGAGAACCTCCTTCTTTTAGTTTGAATTTTTACAAAGGCAAAGAAAATGCTCATTTCTTCCACAAGGAACCTCTTCATACCCATTCTGTCATTTCTCTTTTTATGTCTCTTTTATCAGCCTGCATTTCATGGCAGTCATTACCACGGCACACAAGCTCCTGCCTATACGCTACTGGTGACATGCAATCCTATGAAGATTGAATGCCACATAACAAACACAAGGCCATAACACAGGAAGACTGTAAGTATCTCTATGAGCTTACCAGTTGTTGTGTTCACTGTGTATTTTACAGAGGCAATTATATTTTCATTTTCTTGAGTTTCACACTGGTAAGTAATTAAACACATATCTCTGCGTACTTCCAATACAGCTGAATCACTGGGAAGAATGCGTGGTGGCTATCCATATATATAAAAAAAAAAAAAGGAAAATGTTCATCTCTTTTCAAGTTGATCTGCAAAGCAGAGTTGCATTGTGCCACACTAACAGAAAACTGCTTATTCTATTCCAACAGTTTTCAACCTGTCAAAACCTCTCGGCCCCTGGGAAAATTCCTTCCATCTCTTCAGCACCTCCTATGTGAACAAGTAGGAAGGGCAATGTGGTTGTGACTTGCTAACATGTATTTATTCATTCATCAGCCACAATGCCCAATTTCTCTGAAGTAAGAGCAAGGAAACTCTCTGAAATTATTGTCTCCCCAACAAAAAGAGGAAATTGAAACTGCATAAAGGTGCAAAGCCATATAAACTAACTCGCCCATGAGAAATCAGGGCTTATTTGCATTGTGACAGCAAAGGAAATAATCAGCACAGATGTCTTAACATTTCATACAGAGCATGTGGTAAACAAATCCATTATGCAGTTTTTTTTCTGCAAAAGTGGGGTTCAATTACTCACCTTGTCTGGAAATAAGATCTTCCAAACATATTTAAATCGATTTTGAGGAGGAATATAAATACAAGTCATCATCACGCTTGTAGAGTTCTCAGAAATTGGTCTTCCCCCTACAGGAGGAATTTTTAATAGGTACATCATCAACTATATGAAACATCTCTGCATGGATCATAAAGCTCATAGTTCTTGAAACCACAGAATGTTACTTGGAAATTATCCTTTCCCTTAAAACTACTTCAATTTTTTTTTGCTCGGTGTAATACCTGGAACTAAGCACATAGAAGAAATACGGTATTTTATAGGAGTTTGAAACCAAATGCACATCAGTACAAAAATGAGATCTTAAACATTACCAGACTGCTTAATAGGGTAACTGGAGGGTGGAATACAATCATTTCATTCCAATTCCACCACACTCACAAAGAACGTTTCATTTGAATTCACTTATTTGCTTTAGATTGCTGCATCAGTGTTCCACTTACATCCACAGTCCACTGGCCCACGGCATTCCTTGACACCGACAATACATTTTGTTTCGCTCCCAGGGCATCCTCTCTTTAACAGAACTTCTCGAATGCCAATCCCTTTAGGAAAAAAAAAGAAAAAATCTTATACTTTGTACTTCTTCATTTTCTCCCTACTCTGGATTTGCTTTCTCTTTCTTTATCCTAGAAGTTGATATGATGTATCTACTGAATACCAGGCAAAACAGATCTCCTCAGAATGCCTGCTAAAGCCGTCCCATGTTGGTATCTAAGATTTCGAGGCAACAATTACGTCTGTCAGACTCTGCACTACAGGGAGCCAGATCCTTAGAACCATCATGTCCCTGTGTGTCAGACAAAGAATTCAATATGAATTCAAAACTTTTCTTACAGAAAAAGAATTTGAAATGAAGCTAATTTATGTTCTGAAAAGCAGTTAAAACAAGCGTTGACCACCAGAATTCCACCCGCAACATGGAGGTTCCTAACGAAGGCAAAGAACAGGAGATAACCTATCACAAATGCGTAAAGTTAAGGAGAACTCCCACACAGCGTTCAAGTAAGCAAAAAATGTTCACTCTCCTTGTCAGGGCTTCAAGGGGAACATCCTCCTTTTAACAATTATGAACAAATTCAAAACAAGAGCTCTAACTGTTTTTGCCAAACTGTGTGTACACAGTTCACTGGCATGACACAGCTTGTGGGGGAGGCAGGAGTAGTATGTTTAAGCCTGGTAAACAGAAGAAGGTTTTGCCATTTTTCCAGAAGCATTTTGTTTACTAACAGGCATGGGAAGAGGAGAGTTACCCCCGCCTTGCGGTATAATAAAAAACGGGAAACTGGTTTGAATATTGCATTTATGATGCATATGCCTGCCTTAAACGTGTATTATATAAACCGATGGGTTTCAGACCGTTTCAGAGATGTCATGCGACTCGCAAAACAGTACTTCAAGTGACAGAGGGAGACAACACCACTTACTGAAAATGACACAAAATGAGGATCGTTCTCCACTCCAGAGAATGTCTCATCTCATGGATGCAGAGACAGAGGTGTAAATGGCAATGAACTGACACTTTTATTAAAGGCATTCCTCTTTCTTCAGGGCCGTGTAGGTTTTTTTAAGCTAACAAAAAAGACAGGAAACCGACGAAAATCCAGAAGGATGGCTTGATAAAATCTGGGTGCTGGGCTAACTGTAATCACATTCATCAGAGAAAAATCTCACCACGTCTTATCTACTGCAATATTAAAATTGGGGGAGTATATCACACTCAAAGGGCTGATGAAAAAGCTCTTTTAATGAGCTCTGCAAGTTCTCTTAGTAATCCTCTGCTTCTTCTTTCTGGACAGCTTTTTCCTTTCATTCCCATGTTTCCTTTCCTCACCTCTTTTTAGTAGCTGCCAATGCTGACGAAATTAATCTACTGAGATGCTCTAACAAATGAAGGCTCAAATTCACCAAGTCATCCAAGTTAACCTAGGAGAAAAGTGGCTTGGACGCAGTAAAAAGAAATTACCCCAATGAAATTCACCTTGGAAAAATGTGAATAAATAGACTGGGGGAGGCAGGAGAGATGACACATAGAAAACTGAAATCTTAGCAACAGAAGAACAGCAGCTATGAGAGAAATCTAGAGGTAAGAGCGGCCAAAACAACTGGACCATGAAGAGACTAACACAGAATTGAGACAGATATGATGTCATTAACACATGCATTAATTGTTTTTTAATGCCTCTGTAAACCTGGAGTGTGAATAGAGAGAGCAATGGATCTGAGCCATTACTCAGAAAATTTCCCATTACTGGGGGGGAAAAAAAAAAAGTGGAGTCAATTTGGAAAGCAGTAAATATAAAGGGCTGGATAGATGAATCTAAGGAATATGAAAGAATTGGAAGGAGGGAAGGAGCTTACAGTTGTACTGGAAGAACTAATAAGACACCTCGCAGCCTTTCAACAGACAAACATGGAATGCATTCAACAGCGCAGACTAGAATGAAGGCTACAAACATGGCCTGAAGTCCAGGTATGAGATAATGCCCTTTTTTGCTGTTGCTGTTAGAGCTTTAGTTTCCTGACTCTTTAGTAAGGCTATATAATTTTCCAACCTTAGATGGGTTAAATGTTAATTTCAAGGGAACAAAGAAAAAACTGAGGCAAAACTTACTGAAATTCTCTGAAGATAAGGAACATTTGAGAGGTCTTTCAGAGGCATGGGACATAAAGAGCAGTTTCCTAGTATCCAAAATGTGTGCCTCAAAGCAAATGAGGTTATCAAGTAAGCAAATGAGGTTATCAAGTGTATAGAGACACATATATGTTATGGGCACACCAAACACATAACCAGCCTTGAAATTATGAAGAAAGAGAAATATTCAAGTATGCAGAAGCAAAAAAAAAAAAAAAAAAAATCTGAAACCATTATGTCCCACTATGTGAAATAATTTTCCTGAGCTAATCAAGGCAGTTATATCTCTGGAAATAGGAGAAAGTGGCTGGAGAAAAATATGACTATACTCTACAAAAACATCAGATTGACAGAGGCAAAAACTCCTCTTTCTTTTTGCTATCATCTTGCAAGAAACAGAATTTGTTCAGAAAAAAAATTAATACAATTTCTGATGCAAGCCTGCTTCCTAAGCATTGTAATTACCACCTCAAAGCAGTTTCTATCATCACCCTAAACACAGAGATGTCTTCCTAAGGCTCAACTCATTTTTCCTCTCCCCCTTCCCACTCCAGAATGATACCTCTCCTCTCCATTGCACGATTTATAAATTGTATAAATGTGGAATACAGAACAGGCTACTGCAGGCAAGCAATTTTTTGGCAATATTGTATGTGGGAAGACATCTGTGAGAAGCATCAGAAGATCTTTCATCTTCTGAACATCTCACAGATGTTCACAAATAGCGAAAATTGTTACTTTGGGGAAGGCAGCTCATGTGCCAACAAACGTAGGGAACTGGTTTAAAATAGGAGCTTGCAGGCTGTGAATTTAATAAAACAACAGATCTGACCTAAACTTCTAATGACAATCAGCCTGATTGTTTTTGTTAATTATAGTTATTGGCAATTGAAATCAATGAGAGGTGAACGAGGGCATGCAAATTACAAGTGCTAAATTGCTACAGTTAGCACTTTTTTTCCCCCAAAACAAATGACAATATGTTTTATTCATCTGCTTTGCTACTTACCACATGTAACTGTGCATACTCCAAGTTCCGTGGACGCAGGGGCATTCAGACCTGAACACAAAGTCTAACGTTACATCTCTAATACAGCGACAGGGGTGGAAATGCCCAAATAACAGGAAACTCATTCCTCTACAACTTTTTAGTTGGAATGTGAAATTTGCCAACATTTTTGCTTTCATGAACTAAGCCAGAAAAACAAGACATTTATGAAAAATAGATCATAAAATCCAGTGCGAATAACACTCATATTTAAACCTTAAGATGACTCGTTAGAAGGAAAAAAAGTATTTTTCTTATAAAACAGCCAATGATGTTAAATTAGCCTACTGAATGCGCAGGAAAGTGCAGTGTCTAGGTTCTATGCAAATTATAGGTCTTCCCTGAAAAGAGTTAAGAAATTTTTCATTAAACAGTATTCAGTCAACTCATTTCCTTGGTTTTCATTGCATTTTTTTTTTTTTTTAATCTGGTTAACATAAGCCTTCCCACATGATTTTTTCCCCATCAGACTTCAAGGTCAGGCTTAGACAGCTAGCACAGAGATGAGTCAACCAGGTACAGTATTTTAATTAGGTACTGGGCTTTTTAATCACAGTGATTGGGTTCCTTCCATTTTTTATGGTACTTTCAGGTTACAGAATGGGTTTCACAGAACGTACAGAAGCAAAAGGTTCTTGTCTCCATCTGGGATTCAAATCTGGATTATGTGTTTTATTCCTAATAGCGTACATTCAAATGTTTGTTTATAAGGATATGGAGATACAGTAATTGTTCCATCAAGAAACTAACTTAGTGATGCACCTTTGGAAATCAGCCATAAATAAGCAATAGGTCTTTTCAGTTCTTCCAAATGCAAAGAGAAGAGACAAGTCACTACGACTGTTTTTACAAGTCTACGTTGCCAGTCCAGCCTACTCAGATTATTTTTTTCTGATAACAAATACTTACTACTGTGAAGTTTGCTCTCACTGTCTCTCAGTTTTTTATATTCAAGATTTATGTTTACAAAATGTTACTTCTGTGCAGCAATGCAAGTTTATATATCACTTCTTGCTTTTAAATCTTTGGTGAACATTTACATTTTTCACACACTGAAACTTTAAATTTCTCAGGTTGAAAGGAACAGTTTCATTTCTCTTGCAGTCAGTGGTATACGAATGCATTTATTCCTCCACTGTAAAGGATTTACACGCTGCACGCTGAATTCTCCACAGCGATAAACTGATACGGGACTCTTTTTGCCAACATTACAAATGAGCCATCAAAATCTTATTCTTCTCTTATCTCTAACTGTCTCTATGGTTTTGACATTTATTTCAGCATATAAACTGTGCTCATCAGAACAGTCTTCGAGCTTACGCACAACAATCCTTAAGCAATAACTTAACTACCCCGTTGAATTCTAAAGTAAGACTCCAGCTTCAGTCAGAGCATAAGGAAGACGTAAGATTTGGAATCCTACAGAAACGGGGACAACCTGTAACAGCTTGTGTACCCTCAAACACCACATCTAATGAGCTTTACAAAGTAATCAGTTGTTCAGAAGATGGTCCCCATCACCAACATCCTATCATGCTTCCCTTAGCTTCTACTAAATTAATAGGACAGAGTTTCAACAACCTTGTTTCACAACAACAACCACAGCACCACAGAGAAGGGGGGGAATTTAAGGACCATGTCTACAGTCGAAACACAGTCCTGTTTTAAAATGCCTGTTTTCAGTTTGGTACAACGTGAGACATGCTTATTCGTGTGTGCACAATAAATGTAAACGTGCAATAAGGAACGGGAGGCAGGGCAAGGACAGCTTCAGGTGGCGCAAAGTCTCAGCAGATTGCTGACAATTTGTATCAGGTTATGAAAAGCCCCAAGCATTCATTCAATTTTGACTTGACAATTTAAGTATAGCCATGGCAGGGTGTTGTATCTGAAAACAGAAGTTGTCATTTCCCATCTAGACACAAATTAAAAAAAAAAGAAAAAAGAAAAAATCTTTTAAACAAGAAGAGACAGCAAACTTCAAATATTACTATTAGAAGGCGGAGGGACTTTGCTGCCAGTGAAAGCAAATGTCTTCTGATTCTAGAGGAAGAGATCAGCCACGGTGCCCTTCCAGGATGCTTCTGGCTCTGGGAGCACCGTAACACATACACGGCTCTTCTGTCAGAGAATCAGAGCAACCAACTGAAGGACAACAGCTCTAAACAAAAAAAAGATACTGTGTTGCCTAAGTAAAAACTCTCCAAATAAACCTTTGCACACATTTAAACATTACAAGCTGATTGGTTCTAAATTAACAAGTCAGTAGGGAATAATTCGTCCTGATTTCTGATTAAATTTCTGATTACATGAAATTCAAAAAACAAAATCTTTAAGGGAAACAGAATCAGATTTGATGGTAATATTTTGGATTACATGGTACTTCTTATATGAATGTTATGAGCCTTCCATGTCAGTATTACAACACAAAGTTTGTACACCTTCCTTTAACTTGCATTTGCTGCCTACATGTGAAATGAGCCAAAATTTTAAGAAAGCTTCCCATAAGAAACTACAGATCTTTCCACTTATATAAGATGTCTGTTTCCAGTTGCATCAGGTTCAGATAAAAATATAGTGTCAGCCCTATGCAAAGAGAATTATGTATATAGCTGCCATTAGCATTAATAGGAGTTATATATGTAAATCCCACACATGCTGAGATAAAAATGTGCTAAGGAACTGCATTTGCATTCCTGTCAGGGGGCTGCAATTAGTACCAGCACAGCAAAGGCAGCCTGTATTCCTCTCTACATTTGGAAGCCTCGTAAAACCTATGCAGAACAGAGATCTTTGCCATTATACACCATTTTAATTACAAGCTGCATCACAGAATACATGCAGAATACTCCGATAAACGCTCCAAAAGCCTACAGAAGCCCTACTCAAAACGTCAGCAGGCAGCACCGGGTCATGGCGACGAGCCCCAGGGGAAGGCACTTGCTGGGCCTGGCGCCGCTGCCAAGAGCTGGGGCTCGGTTCTTATGGGGTCCCCAGGGTCAGAGTGCAGGGGAGAAGCACTGCTCATCGAACCACAGAACAGCTTGGGCTGGAACGGACCTTAAAGATCATCCAGTTCCAACCCCCTGCTGTGGGCAGGGCTGTCACCACCGGATGAGGCTGCTCAGGGCCCACTCAACCTGGCCTTGAGCACCTCCAGGGATGGGGCACCCACAGCTCTCTGGGCAGCTGTGCCAGTGCCTGACCACCCCCCGATTAACAAATTTCTTCCTAACATCTAAATTATCTCGTGCCCAACGTGACACAGCAAGGGGCAGCCGAGGGGGCCCGAGGTGCTCATCCCACTTCCGAGGACGGAAACCTTTGGGTGCCTTTGAGCTTGGCAGCGCACCCGCCGGAACCGGTGCAGTTTGGCTGCTGGGTGAGCAGACTGAGGGGGCTGCACGTCTCCGGCTTTTTGGCTGTGGAAGTGACAAGCAGATCGGGAGCTTCCCCCGTGTCCCCATCCTCCCTGTGATGCCGCCTGGCTCCCTGCAGCTCTGCATACGCTCTGACACCTTCCCACCGCCTGCGTATTACACCAAGGAGCAATCACTCCATCCCGGCGGCACGAAGCGCTGCTCAGGGGGAAACACCCAGCCTGCCACCCGAGGGGGAGGCCGAGGGGCTGGCTGGGGTCACTGCCACGGCGGGAGAAACCAGGGCACCCAGCGCGGCTGCGGGGAGACAGCGCCCGGCGCCTTAGGGCTCGCCCGGCCCCGCCTCACCCGGCTCCGTCGGCTCGGTCACCTCCTCGGGTCCCAGCGGCTTGGCGGCCGCCAGGGCCCGGAGCAGCGGCACGAGCAGCAGGAGGGCCGCGCTGCGCGCCCGCGCTGCCATTGCCGCTCGCGGCCTCCCGGGGAGCGCGGAGGCGTCACAATGGACCCCGCCGCCTCGCTCCGGGGAGCCCGGCCCTGGGGCCCCGCCGCTGTGGGTCGGGCCGCTGAGGTGCTCGCAGGGGGCTGGAGCAGCGTGTCTGCTCGGCTCTTCTGTCACTCCTGACAGGATAACTGTGCCCGTGAGCTCGAGCGTGTAGGAGCGCAGTGCTACCATGCTGTGCGTGCAGCCCGTGTTGTGCTCTCTGCGCTGGTGTTCAGAAAGCCGGAGCTGTTGGGGAGCGTCCCCTCAGCATTTCCCAGCACAAAAACACGCAGCCAGCAGCGGTGCTTGGGAGTGCAGGGCTGGAGCTGGGCGGTGGGGAACCCACTTCCACAGGAGCCAAGAAGCAGCCAGGTGTCACTGCCATTAAGGCTGCCTGTGTGCTTTACCCCTCTGACTTAGCCTTGCCTTCGTAATTTCTTCCCACAGCAGATGTGGAAGAAAATTCCTGTAACTAATCAGTTTTCCAAAAGGGTAGAAGGGAAAGGTTATTGCTTTTATGAAGTACTCGGTACGCCCTCGGATATTGCACCATTGAATGCAGAGGAAGTTGGAGAAGTGTGAAAATGCTATCTGATGGGAAATGAACCATTGCCTGTTCAATAAAGTTCATGAAGCTGTCAGAGTCAATGTTGTTAAAATAATAGCGATATCCTTAATAATAGCTCCTATTTCTATATCTTCAGGACCCAAAGCCCTCTAGAGCTGGGAAACAAAGTCAATATTGAATAAAAAGAGCTGTCTCCAGGGAAGGGAAAATGAGCGAATAGGTTAAATCCAGCTCCAGCTTTTCTTTCAATGAGACATTTTGAATGTACTTTCATATGTCTGTGTGTGCATAGTATGTGTCTGTACATACACACTGATGTGCACTTATCTTGTGCCTCTGTGGCTGACTGTGCTGGGATGCAGGACACAGCTACCGTAAAGAAAAGAGGAATGATTTCCAGGACCAGCTGGGATACATACTTCTCTGGAAGAAATAGATCTTTATTATCTCTACAGAAAATAATCAGGAACTCTTTAGCAGGGACATAGTAAACATCTGGATGACATTTTGTATATTTTCTGTATTAGAACAAATGTCTTTTCCATTCCTTCATTGTACTTCACATACTTGGTCTTAGTCTTGGTCTCTTTCTACAGCTTTTCTTCTGCTCAGGTTCTACCTCTTGTTTTCTAACCCTCCATATTTTTCTGTTCTGACAAAGGGATAACATTAGCAACAGCAACGGGCAAGATGCACTTGGCTTCTGCTGCGCAGTGGCTCTGGAGCAGCCGTGAGCGCCGAGTGGGCAGAGCTGTTACACCTACTTGCATTGCTCTCGCAGCTGGCTGTGCCACGGGCTGCCCAGAGAGGAGCTTGGCAAACAAACAGCTTGGAGAGAGCTTGCAGCTGCTTGTTCTTCTCCCCAGCCTCAGGACAGCCATAAAGCGTTGCTGCAGTGGGAGTGTATTTGGAAGCTTTCTTCCAGGCTGCTCCTTTTCTCTCCTACTTTGGCACCATCTCCCACACAACTGTTTTCCTCAGCCTGTTACAGGAAGTCTGCCCGGACTTGTAGCCAGTGTCACTCCCATCCCCAGGGTTAGGAACAGTGGGCAGAGTCGCAGTCCTCGTTTAAATCACCCATATGTAAAGTGGGGAATGAGAGATGCAGCTAGGAGCCGCGGACAGCTTCTTAAGTGTCACAGACACCTGGAATATGATTAGCTCTCAATTCTGCCTTCAGGCTACATGGGATGTGGACTTTCAGTTTGGCCGTATAATGCAAAATGGTTTCTTGCTGACTTTATTGTTCTAGTTGCTAATTAGTAGACCAAATAACACCATTACCACACCATTGGCAGATTTGTACTTTAGCATGAACTCAGTCTCAGTAAGAACATGGCAAAATTAGATGCTCATTAGTTTTTTGAGTTAATAACTGTACTTGCAAGAGGTTCAAGTGGCATCCAACCACGTGGCATGAACAACACTTAAGAGTGAGCCGGAGCACCCTTATCTCCTTTATTCACAATGAGAACCCAGCTTGTTAACAACGTAAGAAAGATGTTTGGTACTCTTAGAAAATAGGAGTTCCATGCAGTGCTGTTTTCTGTGACAAGACTCTTTTACTCATTGCAATTGCTTTATTCTCTGTGCATGGGCCAATAAATAATTCTGTAGGTCGTATCTCGTTGAAAGCTCCTGCAGCAGGAGCTCATGCCTGAAGGCCAGCACTTCTGTAGTGGTCGAGGGGAGGTGAGCAATGGCTCTGAAAAACACCCCCTCTTCTTTTTTCCTATGCACAGATAATGGCATGCTTCTTCCACTGGGTAAGAATTGTTGCCATAGTAATATTTCCAGCACTCCTTTGGATCAATAGCAGAACAGAGGGTTTTTCAGGTATTCCTGTTGTTTGCAGGCCTGCAGTCTTACCCTATATGTATTTCTGTTCTCTTCTGTAAAATAAGTTTGTTCAAAGGTCTTTCAGCATTGTACATTTATGCAAAGAAGGCAGTGAAAGCGTGGTGTACAAAAATCTTAGGTCAGAATCAGACTTTGAGTGGGCACATGCAGTTCTGACTAGAGAGAAGAAGCTTATACAAAGCCCTGAACTTAGCCCTTGGAGTCCTGTTAACATCTCACCAAATGCAGGAATGAAGCAAAGCTGCAGAACTGGTTGCATTTTTTTCTTAGGGTCCAGATCTAGTTCTATTCACAATTCAGTGGCATTTTTTCAGTTGACTTAAAGTTCATTACTCGGTTACTCTTTCTGTAGGGACCTAACATTACCATGGCGTAGATACAAGATGATAAGATGCTGTGAATTCTAAGATGGGAATGAAGTGGGAGCTTTGCATAAGTTAAAGGCAGAATCTACAAGCATGGATTTGTACACTGTACCATCACTTTTGGCAAACGCTTTCAACATGTAGAGTGTCAGAAGACCTGCCCATCTGGCTATACATATGCCAAATGTCTGTGTACGTTTCCCCTACACCAGCACTAGCACTGAGCTAGCTGAGATGTTTAGTGGAAACAGCCCCATTCCCAGTAAACAGGCTGCTACAGCCGTGCTGTGTAGGGGTTTTATGGGTCAACATGGGCTGTTGAAGCCAGTTGACCTCAGCGCTGGAGGATGGCTTCAAGAACAGTTAATGTACAAAGACAAGCATTAGTTGAAGGTGAAGCACAGTCACGTCTAAATGTTTTTGTGAATGTGGCATGAAGAGCTAGGGACGAACTTTTCTGAGGTAGAAAGCATTCTGCTTGCCCTATTGATACAGAAGCAATTAAGAAGAGCACAATTTGCTAGCAATACGTTTGGCATCTCTTTAAGAAAAATATCTCAAACTCTGCTTAGATTTCTCCATAGAATAGTGATTCTTTTATTTCGGTAGTTTGCATCTAAAGCTACCATTCACAAGCCTATTATGCATTTTTCTATGCTAGATTCCTTTACGGAGAGCAGTATTTACCCACAGATGCTACACAAGGCTTCTTCAGGTATTACAGTTATTCAATTCTAATTGGAACAGGAACATGCTATCTTCTGCAATTATGCAGTACATTTTTTAAATAGTGACTAATATTTCTTTGCCTGCTGAAAACATCTCCAGATCACAAATACAAGTGGCTTCTGCAGGAACAGTGGTAATCAGCACCATAGACACAACTCAGAGAGATTCATTAGAGTTCCCCGACAGTTCCTAGGCTGGTGTCTGCATATATCAAACCGAGCAGAAAAAGGAGGTGCTACTTCTGCAGTTCCTCTTATCTGACATCTCTCTGGGGATATGGTATTCCATATCTACTCATTCTCCCCTATTCTTTCCTCCAACCAGAACTGAAATAGCTTTCCTTTATCTTCTAGAACTCCCTCTTCCTCACCGGCAGCAAGGCTCTTTTGCCTACATCTGAACATCTGGCCTTCCAGAAATGAAGACAAGAGGCGGAAGGATTAGGAGAGGAGGAGAAGACATGTCTGAGTTGTGTCATGAGATGGGGTCAGGGTTCATCTAGGCTGCTGGACACGGGCAAACGCTCTTGAGTCCTGTGGCTTGTATATAATTCTTTGCCTTGGTTGCATTGTGAAGAGCAAGACAGGGGAATTGAACTGAGATTTCTGCTTGTGCATGACAGCATGCTGAATTCTGTTAATCACACAGAATAGATGGAGAAAAAAATGTAAGTTTTTCTGATGATGTGATTCTGTTCTTGTTATTTAGGAGGTACGTGTGCCTCCCTGACACTCAGCCTTTTCCACAACAATACTTGTTAAAGATTTTGTGTCAGAAATATCAGAGAACTCACATATATTCTTAGACTTTCTCACATAGTCCCATTCATCTTCCTAGCACTCTGAACAGTCTTTAATGAGAAAGGTTAGAGGCATGGGAACTCCCTGTGAAGAGAAGGGAGACTGAAAACAGAACAACTGCTAAAATGTCCTACTGCATCTGTGTGGAGCAGAGGCCGCATTTTGGGTCCCGCTGTTACACCCCTTTTGATCAGAGTAGTTGTTCAAATGTAAGTGGGGACCAAGTGCAAGTCCAGTTAGTTAAAAGCCGACTCATGTGAAGGACAGGAGATGTTTTTATCGTAACATTGAGGGAATCACGACGTGAGCCCTGAGCATTGATGGTGCTGAGAAGGTGTAATTTTGTTTCTGACTTGCTCTCAGCATCACTGAAAATAAAGTCTGCACCATAAAAGAGTTTTTACAGGCAAACAAATAAATTCATGGGCTGTTATTTCCAGGACCAAAAACGTAGCCTTAAAATAAAGCAGCCGCAGACATGCACATCACCTGGTTAGGCAGGTCTTTCTGTTCCAAGTCTAGCTGCTAACTTAGACCAGGTCACAAAGCTAATTGCTGCAGTGAAGCCTTACTTTTTAGCTGTTACCAATAATCAGCTGCTGTTTGTTCCTTATGGGAATGCCCCCGAGGCTACCCCTGGCACTTGAGCCTTTCTGTTTACCCACTCTCTCATCCAGAATCCACCCGCCTCCACATGGTGTTCCTTGGCATCCTTGCTAGCACAGAGCTTGCAGTAGCTGTAGCTTTGCTCATCTCTGCACACAAGCGAGAATAACGCCTGCTTATAAGCCAGCACACAAATGCCCTGCCACCTGGCCAGAGGCAGATAGCAAGGCACTGCTAAATAGATGCCAGCGCTCCCACACTGTCCTGCTAGCCTGCTCTTCAGGCAGCTCATCACATTCAGAAATCATGCTGTTTTTGTCTGCTGTCCCCTGCAGTTTGGCAGAAGCGTTCTCTGAAGAGACCTAGCAAGAGCTGATGCTTATTAACTCCTCCTCAGATATCCATGGGTCTGGATGCACTGAGATACCATGGTAATGAGAGCAGTAACAGCGTCTAGACAGACAGACAGACAGTAGTCCCACAGCTAGGGGAAAAATTTGCCAGCAGATATTTCATCAAATTAGCTGTTATGTATTCTGAACAGAGGAACATGTGTGTACATGACCCATATGTACGGTGAATTTGGTGATTGTCTGCTGTGACAGAGTTTTTATAGGACGTTACTGAGCCTCCGGCCAATATACAATTAATAAAATACTTAGAAAATTAAATTGACATCTAACATTTGACAAGCTGTGTTATTAAAAGGGCTTCCTCAATAGTACAAGGTTTCCCTGGTAGTAATGGGGAGCCAAACCAATCCTCCAGATTACGGCTTTTAAAAGGAGGGAATTAAATCATGTTAAAAGACTGTCTCTTCTGTAGCCTACACTTAAAAGCCACCACACTATATTCTGATAAGGATTTCAAAGAGCAAGATCCATTTCTGCCTTCGATGTTGATCAGCTGTGCACTTTTCTCTTATATGTGTTTACCTGGGTAAAAATAAACCTCAGTCGACTCAGGTGCAGAAATTAGGAGCTGCCTTGAACATGTTTGTTTGTTTGCTCTCAAGCATAAATTACATTTGAACAATAAGGGCATGGCTCTCCAAAGGGCTGAGCACCTGCAGCTCCCATTCCACTCAGTTGGAGCTATAAATGCCAAGCAGCTCTGAAAATCCAGGCTTGTAGCTGCTCAGTGGGATGAGATTTATCCAAGCGGTATTGATCTACCACTAAATCTCAGTATAGGGCCGCCTTTCTCATTCCAACTTACCGTGTTTACTTAGAGGCCTAGATTCTGTGTAGAACATTCAGAATAATTTTGTTTAATTAAAAGACTGCAGTGAAAGGAAAGAAAGGCAAAGATGTGCCTTGTTCTGCAGTACAATAAAAATAAGTAAATACAATTCCAGTTAATTATCCATCACTCAATACAGAGACTTCTGCTTAATCTAATCACTGGTTAATTAGATTGTCTATTTTATTTGATCAAATCTACTGTAACCAGATCATCTACATTTGCATTGTGCTTTGTTTATTTTGATGGTTTTCTATTATTATAAAAAAGGTCAATGTCAGGTCAGTTTAGGCCTGTATTTGTTGTTTTGTACAACGGGATTTCACATTACATAAATATCTCCCTGCAGAACCCGTTTTGATGCTCACTCTTTTAGGGCTCTATACGTACTGAAGGATCTGAAACCTTGGATTTTCAGGGCAATTAGATGCCTAACCTTGGTTACAAAGCAGTACCTTCGACAGTCTGAGCTGCATCCAGTGAGGTGTTTTCCAGAGACAAGTTGTTTCAGTCAAGAGTTAAGAACCTAGATGGAAAATACAGAAGAAGGGGTTCAGGCTCACTATCTCTAATTTGGAGCCCACACCATTTTCTCTGCGTTAGAATCATAGAATCATCAAGGTTGGAAAAGACCTCCAAGACCATCTAGTCCAACCATCCACCTACCACCAAGATTACCCACTAAATCATGTCCCTCAGTTCCACATCCAGACATACCCTGAGCACCTCCAGGGAGGGTGACTCAACCCTCGTTAGGCCCAGGCCTGCTGCTGAGCTCCTCAGCTGGTGCATGGCGACTTGTTCATCCTGGTGATCTGTGTGGCTGGTTCTCTAGAGACTAAGACCTATTCAGCTTTCAGTGATACCCTTTCAGCTCTTTCAGAAGATGTTTTACCTTCCCGTCAGCTAGCAGGTATGCTTACCAGATGCAGCTTTCTGCCCCAGCTACTGAACGGATCGCACAGGCTAAAGCTGGCCTAAGAAACAGGTTATTGTGTGTGTTTTAGAAGTAGCAGAAGATAAATATTTTTTTCTTTTAACAAATGATGAAGATTATAGGCTACAGTCAAGGGGATTATGATGCTGTGGTCCTCTATTGGTATTAGCCTGGTGCAGAGGACACCCTCAAGCTACTCAGGCTGGTATAACTGATAAGCAACCGGACCAGAGCTGGGACACTGAAGGGTTCAGAGGACCTGCGAGCAAGAATGGCAACAGCTCCCTACATTTTCCCATGTAAATGTGAATACTGTGGTGTTCACTGCTTCTCTCTAAGGTGCTGTTCAAGTCCATAGTGAGTACATGAGGAAAATTTCCTTATCTTCAATTTGTGAGAGCTGGGGTTGGTGATAAGAGCAGGGATAGTATAATAAAGAGTGCTAATCTCATCACAACAATCCTGCTGCATGTATTGCTCAGGGCCTGCTCTAGGTATAGGCAAAATAGGCAGTTGCCTATGGCAACAGACTGCTGGTGAAACCAGAGAGCTCAGCTCTGCAGCCGCCTCTCAGTGTGAGAGTCTGGAGAGTCTTCCCAGTGCTGGTGGAGGAGCCAGGGCCTCTGGGGCCCTCGATTTGGTGGTGGTGGTGGTGAAGACTTCCCAAACCTTCCCCCAAACCTTTGCCATCAACACGATTCCCGCCACTGCCCCAAGGTCCCTGCCATGGCAGAGGCTGAAAGCCTGACTCTCCGCGAGCTTCCCCTGGCTCTGCTTCTGCTCTTTTGCAGCACAACTCAATTTTGCCAGCACCTCTGAGATGTCTGGAGCTGACTGGCTCTCATGAGAGTCTTGCAGGCTTGTGGTTGCTCAGGGCAGCTCAGGGTTACTCAGACTTGGTATCATCATCGGCTGCTCAGAGCAGCAGCAGCACGAGCGCTGACAGAGAGCCGTCAGGAAGGTGTTATGCTGCAGCAGGAGAAACAAGCCAGGCCTTGCAGAAATGTGCAGGCGAAGACCAAGCAATATTTTGTGAAATTATGCCAGAGAGCTAGGGATATGCCTGTGCCAAGACAGTGCAGAGCATGGGAAGTGAAGAACTGTTGCTGGGTCATTTTGGAGCTGAGGCAAAGCTGAGGCCCACCCGCCAGCAGCCCTGCATTTCTAGCCTTTCCTATTGCCACTTGGACCCGAGCATCACTCGTTTTGGAAAGCTGTGACCATGATTTTCAGCATTTTTGCATTATAAAGCAATTTCTAAAAAGTCCTGATTTCTTGCTGTCAGGTATACTCCCTCACTGGGAAGCATCCGAAGTGCTTTTTCGAAGTATTTTATCCCGCGGCTCGTTTATTGGTTTGAGTGCATTCGTGTTTACAGAGCACCGAACTGTATTTGCCTTGTTGCTCCATTACTAGAAATATTATCTGCTTGTAAAACAATACATGTTTGGGAAGGGATTTGGTGGGAGGGTGAGGTTGCTTGAAGTTTATTTTTTGCTCTCGTTGCCAATTACTGCTGATGCCTGCTGTTTAAGCAAGTAGGCCAGTTGCAAAAGGCAGCTCCGTTTTCCATGGCAATGAATGATCCACTGCCTTTCAGCAGTGCTGTGCGAAGGTGTAGCAAGGGCATAAAGTTAACAGCCGGGCGCATACTGACTGCCAGCTCTTCTCCGTGGGGAATCCCTATCTGGGCTCAAGCAAGGTAAGGTTGAGTCACGTCTCAAAGACCTGCTTGGCATCTGGGGGAATTGCAGTCTCTGCCTTGCTCAGCCAGCTTTCCATAGCTGGGCTGCCTGGGGTTCCTAGTCCTTGTCTTGCCTGGACCAAACCTGCAAACTGTTTCCTGATTTTTTGTTCCTTTGGCTGCAGCTTATTTTGTGTTACAGCATGAGCCCAAGGCTAGCGGAGATGACCACTGCTAAAACTGGTGGGAATGTAAAGGAGGATGAGCAGCCAGTCAGTGAATGGTTCAGAATTCATCCATGCTGTGACCGTTCTTGGTAACTCGCTCCTAAATATCACTCCTGGGGAATTTGATTAATTTACTTGTGGCAGCCCTTTGGAATCAGCAATATAGTCTTCATACCTTCAGCTCAGCTAGGATGACATTATTCCAGAGACATCTCTGTTTCTTCCCCACAGGCAGATGTTTTGTTTCCGCAGGGTGATACCTGATCACTGAAAGCAGAGCTGTTCCGTGGGGTCCCTCCTGAAGAAGACTTCCATCAATACTCTCCCAGTGTCTGCAGCAGTGGCTGAGGAAACCTGTTCACAGAGCTGTTTTTTAATTGCTGTTATCTGTATTCATAGATTCATGGATCGAAGGCTGGAAGGGACCGTTGGATCATCTCTTTTGACCTCCACGAGCCCTTAAATGTCATCACTTATCCCTGTATTGAACTCGTGTTTAGCTATAGCGCATGTTCCAGCGGGGATGCAGAGCTACCAAGGGACTGAGAATTGAGCACTCCTGCTGGTGGTTCATCTCCTCCGCTGTTAGAAATATATGCTGCATTGTGGCAGTGCCTGAGGGAGCCATCCTGAGGCCTGGGGCCCCATTATGCTGGCCTGGCTATACATAATTTTAAAAGACAGCTATTGCCCCTGAGAACTCTCAGACTGTAAAGTGTATATGAGGCTTAATGTCGAATAGAATATTATGCGGTTGGTTTCAGGCTGCTTAGTCAAGTGAGGAAAAAATTAAACAATACAGTGGCCTAGAGTAGCTTGGGAGTGAGGGCTCAGATGGGAGCAGAACGCAGACACGAGACTGGCACAAATGTCACCGGCGCAAGAGGAATGGTTCACAGAGAACAGTTGCCCTTAGCGTGGTGGTATAATCTATAAAACAAAATAAGTAAATAGAATGTGGAAAATAAATAATAATAGAGAAAAATTCAATCAGGTCCCTGAGGATTAAAGAGAAAAAATAGCCTTGAGGGAAGCTGGACTCTCTGATCTTTTTCTGAGCTCTGGGTGCTTGCCTTCTTTGAGCAAAATGATAAATAATCAAAATAAACAGCAGGCTTAAGGATTTTTGAAATGTTGAATAAAATCAGCAACCACATATGCAAAATGTTAATGGTTCCCAGTGTATATATTTATTAATCTGATCAGAAAAAAAGCACTGGACAGAACAGAATGATGTGATTATGTCCCTGAATGCATTGTTGAAGGTAATTTAGGGGATTAATTCATTCTTTTTGTCCTCTAGAATATCATCTCAGTTTCTGAGCAACACTTTTTCCCTCTGGAGGACCTTCAGCACTGTTTGGGATGTTTACATAATTTTCTCTGATCGTCTCTGGAATAGCTATTGGCATTTTCAGGGTGGTGTTTTTCCTTCAAACTAAGAAGACAGTAAAAGCCGTAAGTCTGTGGATCTCATTTTTCATTTGCATTACATATGAACATCCTAAGTGAACTGAGATTGGTGGTCTATCTCCCACTCAATTCCTGTTTGAGATGGAAATGAAGTCTGTTATTTTTCTGACTAGCTCACAGATACAGGTTAATAATCGCAGGGTCTCAGGAAGAGTCAGGTGTTACTGCTTAGGTTGAAAAGCATGCAGCCTCTTATGTTTCACTGCGGAGAAACTTATGCTTCACTGAATTTTAAGTTGACCTTGGTTTAGTCAATCAGAGTACCAGAGCTCTTGCATTAAGCTGTGAGACGTTTGTAATTCACTCTGGTCATCTAGGGGCTGAGTTAAGGTAAGTGCTGGTAAAGAGAAGTGTTTGTATTGCACTCTGTGTCTGGTGCCCAGTGCTCCTACCTTCAGCAGCAGCTACCTACCCCTCCCCACTTGCATCCTTCCATCACTGCAAGTCGTAACACACAGATCTGAACTAAGGAAAAGCTCAATTAGCTCTTGAAGCACTGGAAAGCTAAATTCAATGAAATTAGCTGCAAAGTACTTTGCATGGTAGTGGCATAATTATATAAAAGGATTTCAGCATCTTAGGCTGTTTCTGCTTGAATTCCATATTCCAGACCAGGATGTGTGTTGCCTGACACAGCTCTGAGCACTTGGATTGCTTCCTCTAAGTTTTCAGTGGCTTGGCTAGGGGTCTGCATGGTCCTGTAGCAGCCCCAATCAGGCTGATACACGCCCAAGCTGTCTCTGAGGCTGGCAACAGCAGTACTATTGAAAGATTGTGCCATGAGAGCAGACAGGTACAGGGAAATGGGGAACATCATTGCTAAGGGTAGTGTAGGCTGAGCTTCAGAGGAGCTTCAGCAGAAAACCTCTGGCCAACTGCTGTACAAGAGAATTTGTTCCATATTTTGTGCTCAGAGATGACAGTTGTTCTAATGTGTTTAAATGCATCCATTTATCTTTGAAGTCAGAAACAATATTTAAGATAATCTGTAAACTGGTGGACACAAGAGGCTCTGGGATCTACTGAAGGAAGCAGCTGATAGACCTGCATTGCCCAGCACAACACAGTTCAGAAGACTCATTGGTGTGGAGGCTGTGCGTGGGTGGTGCCACTGATTAAATGCCACTGGCTGTCTGTTAACCTAGGATCAAGGTTGGCAGAGACATCCCAGCTAGATCTGGAGGGAGTCCCTTTGGGTCTGTCAGACCAGGCTCAGCTCTGCCCAGCCATAGGCACCCTACCCAGCCCTATGCACCCCACCCTGCCCTGTGCAACCTTTCCAAGGCTGTGAGGAAGAGCACGGTGTTCTAGCTTGGTAGAGAACCAGCATGGCTCTGGAAGCAATAGCTGTTTGCAGTTATGGTCTTATCACTTCTTCATGGTTTTTCATAGCATGTCCCAGGCTCAGATCCCCTGCAGTGGAGGGATGAAGGGCTGTGCTGTGGCATCTCTCCCTGTGCATGGGACAGAGGAGCTGAAGCAGGGGGCTGAGGGGAATGAGGTCTCTGGAGGGAAGTGCTGCCAGATTGCCTGTGGATGCTGAGAGTGCTGTGAATTCAGCTCACAGGAAACCAATTTCTTCCCTAAATTTACAGCTGCATGGGAAGACGAGAGGGTGCTTAGGAACCAAGACCAACATCATTCTGACTGCTTTACGTGACACAGAAGTGTCCTGAACAGTACTCTCAGAGCCCTGTCCTCCTTCCAGATGACTTTACCTTGGTGTAACTCCAAAGCCTTCAGTGGAGCTCAACCTTTATCAGCAAGGAGAGGCAATCTGGATCCCTTTAGCAACATAATGTGGGAACAATAGGTGTAGTGGAGCCAAAGGGGAAGACAGGTCAGTGGTGGCCACTGACAGTAATGAGAGCAGGAGGCTCCGATGGGAGTTCCTCTCAGCCCTTCCTCATCAGAAGGGCAGAAGCTTCAAATACACGGGGGAATGAAGAGTGAGATTGCATGATCTCAGGGACCTGTCACATTTTAAGAGAAAGTCTCAGGCAAAAAAGTAGGAAAAAATCTTTTTTTTTCCTGCAGAGTTGAAATAAAACAAGTAATGGTATATGTCAGTCCCTCCAGAAGTCTTCACATTTCCTTCACTCTCAGAATTCAACTTAATAGGCTCCAAACATAGACTGCTTTAACAGCCAGTATTCTGACATCTCTTGGTGTTATCTAGAAAATGTCAGCAGCTCAAATGCAGAATAGAAATGTGGCTTCGGTTTTCTTTCGAGCAATTCGTTTTTTTTTTGTCCTTCGACATCCGGTAGCTGCAGGGGTGATGCCTCAATTCCAGAAGTAGCTGCAATTAAGTGAAATGTGATAAAAAGAGACATCCAAATTCCAAACAGGTTTCAGATGAAGTTTTTGAACGTGTAAATTTAGAAACATAAATTTAAATTTAAACTAGAGGGAAAAAATGAAAAGCATTCTGACTGCTGAGAAAATTTAATACAAGATATTTTCCTTTTTTTTTGAGATCTTGCAAGTCTAAGGTTCCAGGCAGATGGAAATGTTATAAATCTTATATAGGCATATCTTGGTCAATTTAATTTTGAATGAAGTAAAAATTATGGAAGTAAGGGGTCTCTGTAAATATGATGCAAGCACAAGCTTTGTTACTAGCTGGAAATGGACCAGGGCAATGTCTCAGCATGTATACTACAACTTCTGCCCTCTGGATTTTCAAACTTGTCTACCACTTTGCTCTTGAAGTCCTGCTCATTCCTGCTCATTTGGGGGGTTTTGTGGCATAATTCTTTACCGATTCTCTGCTTTCTTTCACTATGTCGTCCTCACCTTGTACTCCTGGTGATTTACAAGAAGAGCTCAACAAGGACCCAACCTCCTGGCTCATCTTTTACGCTCTCAAGCCTCGCTCTTCAGCTACTTTGAGCTGAGAAATATCGGCCATGCCTTGCAAATCCAAATATCTGATGAAAGCCATACCTTTAATTTTCTTAATGACTTTACCTATCTTGTAACTGCAATCTTAAACTCAGGATAGTGGTGCTGGTGCTTGTTTTTACTCTGTGCGAAGCTCTGCCTTCTTCCTGCCTTTATCTAATGTCATGGATTTGTTCCCTTTGGCTTAGTCCTCCCACGTCACCTTTAGTCTATTACCTTTTTATCTCTGAAACACTTGTCCAGGAACTCCACTTCTTTCTCATCAGCACTTCCTTTCTTATTGCCGTTCATTACTGCAGTTTTAGCTCCTTGGAGTTCATTTACGACGTTAATTGTTCTGATTGTCTTTCAGACTTACCCCTGACCACAGCCCACTGCTCTTCAAGTTCATCTCACAGTTCAGTCGTGATTTCACACCTCTCTATGTAGGACCTTTTCGTGTCTTCACCATCTCTGTGTAGACTAATAAATCTTGACACTGACTGTGCTGTTCATTGCAGAGTGGTTTCAGCCTGTCCTGCCCATCAGCCTACCTTTCCAGTTAAGAGATGCATCTTTTTCCCATAAAGCCTTTTAGATTTGGGGAAAATCTCTAAGTTCACAGAGGTACTAATGTTTACCTCTGCTCAGTATCTTAAACAAACAAAAAAGCACTGCTGTCTTTATTTGACTCGATGATTTTTCTTTCCTGTGTTTTCTACTCCAACTTACTTTCCCACTCACACCATTTCTCTTCATTACCTCTTTGCCACAAGTCAATAACGGTAACATCAGCAAAACCTGCCACCAAAGAAACCTCCAAATCCTGCACCACTTCCTTACAGCCACATCAAACAGCAGGTTATCCTCTAAATCACATCGCAGATGCCTCTGCATCTGTGTTTCTACCATACAGCCCCAAATCTGAAAGAAACTGCCATCACAGGATGGTATCACCGGCTGCTACCGTAATGCAGATTCATTGGTGACAAATGTCACTATTCTGCTTAAACCTGACTTTAAGAGAAACGGTACTGGAATTTAGTTTTGTTTATATACATTAAAGAGAAAGGAATCTGAAAATTCAGAAAATTTAGTTCTAGATTTGTACATCCACAAAATCTGATTATGAGGCGTAATGTTAAGAAGCTTCACTACTAAGAAATATGGAAGATTTCCCTGAAAATCTTTGCTGTGAATGCTTAGGTCTGTGCTTGTGGTGTGGGTTGTTTGGTTTTTTTTTTTCCTGATTCTAACAAGGTTTAAGGTCATTCAGTCTTCCTCTCCCTGTTGTAATATTGTGTGGATTACCAGAATGTAATTGACGTTTAAATAGGGCACTGTTATTGCCTTGAGTCAAACAGATAAGCAAACAGGGCAGCACAAACGTGTGATAAAGCACATTTCGGAATGGAGACTAATGCTTTCTTTAGCACTTGGCTAACTCAGAGGGCATCTTGGGTTCAAATTAATGGACTGTAGGCAGCTGCTTATAAAATTAGGTTCCAAAAGGGTGGTGCGAAGCTGAAACCTTTAATTCCTTGCAAGCAGCTGCTAGGAATCTCTTACAACTGCAGTGCTGCACGGGAGTGAGAGAAGGTCTGATTTTTGCTCAGTGAATGTTTACCTGTTCTAACAGTCTTGTCACTGTATTGTATTTTACATTAAAAGACTGTGATAGCTGAAAGTAATTGCCAAAGAATAATAACTTGCCGTTCTTATATATCCATCAGAGACATGGACTGGCTCAATGATATAAAAAATTGGCCGGAGGACAGAGACAGCTATGAACATCATAACTGGAGAGATCCAGAATAGATTTTATTATTTGTCTCCTTGTTCAGAATGATTGTCTTGGGCGGCGTGCATGCGTGTGTAGAAGCCTTGGCAATGATACAATCTTGGAAGGCTTTTAATCAGCTCAAGGAGCTTCGCTTGATGTGAGAAAATGTAGCGCAGCAACTGTTCAGGAAGGTGGCCTGTCAGTCAGGGAGCAGCTGAAGAGCCAGAGGAGGGCATGTGGCAGCCATGAGGCAGCGAGCAGCAGGAGCAGCGAATGCCGAGGCAGGGGCTGCAGAAAGCCCCGGCGCGGGGAGCTCGCGGGAGGCGAGGAGCAGCTGGGGATCTCTCTGCGTTACGCATCCTGCCCACCACGTGTGTGTGCTCAGAGAGTGAGCGAGCTTGCTGGCAAGCCACGAGCCAACAGCTAAACCGCATTCACACATGACTAAAGGGAACCTTAGCAGTGAGGATGTGACATGTGTAGCTTAGATTTGTGACGGTTCATCTGCTGTGTGAGTGGTATCTTGAATGGAGTCCAACAGCTCTTCCGTCAGCTGCATCCATATGCTATGCATGTGTTCCCTGCTAAGCACATCTTTTAAATTTAGTCTTTGTGGGTGCGTGTTCTACACTTTCTCCATGTTTGTGGCTCTCTCATGTGCACTCTTGAGAAAAATACTCCTGTTCATTTCAAATGTAGTCGTGAGCTCTTGGGCTGCTCTCCAGCCTTCCAGCTGTGACCCTGGCAGGGCTCCCAGTGCCATCTCCTCGCCGCTCCCCAGGCTGCAGCTCCCTGCAGAGCCGCTTGTGCGCTCCTGCTCGTGTGCTCGGAGGTGGGGAGCATCCTGCTGGTGCTTGCGGTGAGGTTTGCCTCACTTGAGATTTATAGACAGAATAATCCGAGTGTGGTGACAGCCCTCCCCACACAGCACCTTTTCTGGTGGATTTTATGCCTTATCCATCGATTTTTTTAACCAGCGTTCACCCCTAACAAAAAATCCCATCATATTTCTGCCATATGGGAAAAAGGGTGAGTGTTCACATCCTTGAAAGCAACAGTTGCCCCCGGTAGTTCCCTCCCAAGTCTCCAAAGTGAAATAACTTTTCCCAGAAGGAACTGTGAGCCAAGCAGAAATAGGTGTCAAACTACCCACCAGCACAATGGCACACACACACAATAGATTATAAAAGCCTTTTCTCTGGCAGGCATTTGTTCCCAAGTCTTCTTCTGGAACAGAACATACTGCCCTACACATCAGCAAAGAATTTGAGAAAATCAGCAAAACTGAGAAAATTAGTAGGGAGAGAAAATGAGAAATGCTTTTCTTGCAGCCAGCAAATGTGGAGGAGTGCTGCTCTGATATGGAAGACTGGCATCATTCTTCAGGCTCAAGAGTCCAGATTTACGAAAGAAATGCATAGCAGTTCCCAGAGGAAGGGCGGAAACACTCGGAACATCAGGGATCTGGACCCAAAATGGTGTGTTTGTACAAAAATATTACGAGGAGAAAACAAAGCAGCAAAGTGCTCAAAAGCATTGCACATTCGGGAATTAAAATGTGAGCTAGCATTTGAAAATCAAATAATGGTAAAATTTAAAATGTGGAAGGATTAAGCAATCCACTGTAGCTCACATGGTAATCAGTGCTAGAAAAAAATATGAAATTTAGATGTCTTCTAGTTTTAATGACACACTGTGTTTCCTCTTCCCACAGATAGCCTTACTGATGTGCTTGTCTTGCAAGGAGGTGAATTAAAAAATAGCATATATTCAAATATTTAGCACATGCCCACAGTGGAACTCAAGTTACCTAACTTCAGCAGTCGGAAAGTTGGGAACGGTTTTAATCTGCCCAAATTTAGATTCCTACAGTGCACACGTCAACAGCTGAGCTAGTCATACTGGCTCCTTTATAGGCAGTGAAGAGAAATAGGCACTTCTGATGTGTAAGCACATCTCATCCTAAAAAATACGTCTAAAAGAGATCCCGCGAGTCACATGGAGAAGTAGTTTTTTCTCTGTTGACTCTAAAGTGAGTCTGGAGTGTTAGCATTATGACACAGGCTTTTAACGTTAGGTGAGATGCATCTCTCTGTGTGCCACATCCAAACTGGTGTTTCTGGTTGGGCTGAGAGGGGAACAGCTGCTGCCAGAGGTCTCCATCCTCTCCCTCACCACCAGTGCTGCCGATAGTTGGGGTTTGAGCTGTCCTCCAGAGGCATTTGCTGCTGGAGAGTGAACGCCCTGGGGATTGCTGAGGAGTGTGAGCTGAGAGGAATTAAAATTATCCGAGCCATTCCTCATTCCCACACGGCTATTTTTGCAGCCCTAATACCATGCCTCCGGAGACATACAGTGCTCGGAAGGGCAGTGCCAGGAGGGGAGGAGAGGGCTCCAAGGGCAAGCGGAATCAAAATGTGACATTTTTATGTATCGTTTAATCCGCTGCTCTCCCTGAAGCTTTTCCCATCCTCTTTCTGCAGTTACTGCTGCTGGTACTGGTGAGGAAGGGCAAGGGAAAGGAGGGAGGCACCATGGTGCATGGAGTATTGAGGCTATAAAGAAACTAAAAGTGGTTTCTCTTTTTTGTCTCGTAGAGTGAGATAGCCCCTCAAATCACAGCACTTCCAACCCTCTCCCATTCACATGGTGATCCCTGGGATGTGCAAATGGTGGGCTGTGGGTTTCCAGGGTGCTAAGCTCCTGCGGAGCTCGGGTTCTGCTCAGGTCTGTCTGCTCATACGCGTGTGTATACACACGCACACCCTGCACCATTCTGGGAAGGTGTGGGAACAGGGAGCCTGGGAGGATACATTTCTCCTCCTTCTGACCAGTTCTGCCTGTTAGAAACACTTGGCCAAATCCATGTTTGACTTAATTTTGCACCATCCCTCCAGAGAGCATCGCTGAGAATCTCACACCTCTTTTCCTGTTTAAACATCCGTTAATTACCTGGTGCATGCAAAAGGGATCCTCATTAAATAGAATTTGTCCTCAAACAGTCCTGATTAAGCAGTAGTAATTATTGTTCTCTGCCACTAGGCTCCGTCAGTCCCTGAGGAAGCTCTGGCAGAGCACAAAGAGGATGGGCGTCCCTGCTTTCACAACCGGGGACTCCGCTCTGGCTCCCTGTGGGTCCAGCCCCAAGCCTGAGGGCAGGGCAGTGTGACACTTGGGGGCTGCAGATGGGCAAGGTGTTTTTATGCTTTGTTCTGCACTCTTGCAGTGTCTCTCTGGGGCTCCCCCTGAGCCAGGCTGGGCTGTGTGAGACATGCTGGGTGCTGAGGACAGGGGGAGCCTCCCCTCCCTCTCCCCTGCTGTCAGGCAGCAGCTGAGCAGGCAGAAGCAGCTGGAAGGCTTGGGGTGGCAGGGGTAGGGCATTGCTTCTTTAATTTCTCCACCTCTTTTTTTGGCTATCCTCTTCTGCAGTTCACCCACTGGGCTGTGCTCCTCCGGCACCAACTTCATTGGCTTCCACAGCGGATCACAGTGCATCACCATGTTTGATAGCCACCACAGGATCTGACATTTCTGAACATGTCTGATCTGGTTTGAAGCCCATTGACACACTTGGCCTCCACTGGTTCCTGTGGCAAGGAGATCCCCTGGTAGTGATGCTCTGTGTGGGTGCAGCGGGTGATAGATGCACACCACCTGCTTGTTTCAGGGGAAACCCCAATCCTGTGTTACAAGAAACAGTGAATAATTTCCCCCTGCTCACCACTGCAGCCCTTGCACCATTTCTGATTTACTAGGTACAGCACTTTCCCCAGATGGAAAAGAGCCAGCTCTGTGGCGTCCTTCAGCATTTCTCTTTCTGCCAGGCTGCTCACTGCAGATCCAAAAGTCAGACCTCTTAAGCCTAAGCTCCAACCTTGCTTCTGCCCTGCATCTCTGCCCACTCTATATGCATGACTTTGTTACAACAGCTTCTGTGTCTGCAGGAGGAGCATCTCCCTCTCCCAGTCCATCTCATTTCCTGAGGAGTCTGCCTTTCTGTTCTCCCTGGCTTTTCAAATTCAGTGCCTGCAGGTTACAAAGCTGGATGCTTGCTTGTTCTGCTCCTCTGCTTGCAGGACACCTAATAATAGCACTTACCTGGAACATTTAGTTCTTCAGGAATTGCACAAACCCTGATCACCGCACTGGGCTGGTGAAGAAACTTAATATTCAGCATGGATTTATCAGAACGACTGGGAAGTCTGGCAGCTCCCCCTTCTGCTCTGCCCTCCCAGCCCCTGCCTTGCCTTCCAGCTGTCCCTACTTCCCTCAGCCTTGGGGTACCTTGTGGGAATGTGTTACCAGGTGCAGGGGCTTCTCTGGCTGTGGTCCTGCATCCAACCCTAACTGCAGCACACGAACCCACAGCACACCTAGGGGTTGGTTTTGCCATGTGATTGCAGGGTGTGTTCCCAATATCATCGAGTTCAGCCCCAGGACGCATCCATGAAGCTTAAAATGTCGTTAGGAGTATTTTAATGGAAAAGTAAAAGGAAAGCTGAGTGAGTGGGCTGTGGTCATATGGGGTCAGGGCTGAGACTGACCTCAGGACCTCCAGGGCATTTCCAAATGGTACATGTCCTTCTGGGGGAAGATGCAGACATGTCACATGAAGCAGCAGATGCTAGTCCTGCCTGGAGCAGAGACTCACACAGGACGTCACAGTGAGGCATGTCTCACACAGAATGTCTGCACGCAGGCAGATTCCTCCCTCTTCACCCCCCATATCATCCTGCCTCACATTTCAGCCTTAACAAGTGGGATTTCTGTAAGTTGGAAACAGACTGAGTAGTGAAAAATAAATAAAACTGTACTATGTGTCAGCAATGTTTCCTACTATTCCCAGAAGGTAGGTACCAAGCACTACATAGCACTGCTGGCATTAATAATTCCTGCACTCTCCTCTACTCCGTCAGTGCCACGAGTCTTGCTAAGTCTCACATGAAAAGATCTGAATGTGATGGACTGTGCTGAGTTTGCCCAGAATTCTCAATTTTCGGCTGAAAATAAACTAGAGTCTTGATGCCAAATCTTCAGTGCTGATGACTCTGCTTCCATCTCAAGCAGAAAAAAAAGACCAATTTCTCTTTTTCTGTTGGAAGTTAGTCACGTAATCCTGTAATCAGTAGACTGCTGGCCTATCATTTGCAAATCAGAATAGATGTCAGGAGAGAAAATATAAAAACTGAACATTCATTGCTCATCCACTGTAATCACAGGCAGGTTTTGAATAATCTCCAGAGAAGGAGACTCCACAACATCTCTGGACAGCCTTTTCCAGTGCTCTGTCACCCTCCAAGTATTTTTTACTCATATTCATATGGAACTTCCTGTGTTCCAATTTGTGCCTGTTGCCCTTTGTCCTGTGATGGGGCACCGCTGCAGAGCCTGGTCTCATCCACTTGACACCTGCCTTTTAGATATTTGTAAGCATTCATAAGATCCCCCCTCGTTCTTCTCTTCTCCAGGCTGAACAGTAGTAGTTTCCTGGGTCCTCCTTCTTGCCCTTGTTGAAGACTGGAATGACACTGGCTTTCCTCCAGTCTTCAGATATCTCTCCCGTTCTCCATCATCTTTGAAGATGATAGTGGTTTAGCAGGAGTGGAGAGTGGTTCATCAAAATCACCATAAATCACCATTAATATATAATTGCATCTGAGAGCAGAAGTGTCAGGTTAGTTTTATTTGCAGAAATTTCTTCACATTATTTCCTTAAACCTGGTTAATGTCTCCCAGCCATTGCATATGCTACCAGAAGTGGGTAGATCTGACTCTTCCCTCCCCTGTCACTCATCCAATATATTTAAATTTTCTGGTGTGGGTCAGATTTTGAATCTTCCTATCCAAAGTCAGCTGAGAGACACTTCCAGCCACCTCTGGCTCCATGGTATCTCAGAATAAGCATCCCAGGCTGCACACCACTGTCTCTCATATTCTCTAGCCTCTCTGCTGTATAACCCACCATCCAAAGTCCTACTGACAAATTGCATTTCCTAGACCTTCACCCTGATCTTTCTTTTACTCTCTTTTGTTTTCTCTTACTCTGTTTAAAAAGTCTTCTAGCCGTTTATCGAGCACAAAATCATTCCAAACACAGTAGTAATCACATCCTCTTTTCCAAATTTCCTCCACTTCCTACCAACTCATAAAAGTGCTTCTTGCCGCTTTCATTTCCTTTGCCTGTACCTCCACAGGGCAGCTTGTGACCCAGTAAAGCACTTCTCCCCACACTCCAACCATCACCAGTGAGATCTCCCCCCAGATTTTACCTCCTTCCTTGCTACCCATCACAGGTGAAAAATGAATAAATGAAAGAAAAGGCAACATAGAAACCTTCTCTGGGTTTCCTGTTCTGCTCTGTCTTTACATTTTCTATCTCCTACAGTATCTAAACAGGACCATGACTACCTCCAGATCTTAGCCTGCACCAGCGTATCAGTCCTGGGCAAAATTATGGGGAAAACTCTGAGCCAGGAGATCCTGGAACCAGGTGCAGTTTCAGAAGCATCTTTGGGCCCTATCTGCAGATATTCCATAAATATCAGACTTTTTCCTAATCATGGAGGTGCAACGATGTCAGGGTGGTATCAGAGGAATATGGGGGACCAGGGGCAAAACTCCCTGGAAGCAGATAACAGGGCAATGACACAACTGGTCATGAACTCTGGATGTTCTCCAGTGGCCAGACAGGAGAGCCCCTCCAGATGGAAAGCCCTCAGAGAACAGGGCAAGAGAAGAGATGGCAAAGCAGAACCCTCAAAGACCTCTCCATACTGGTGAAGACTGGCCTTCTGCATGCAGTAACAACAGTAGTCAAGTCCTATTTGGATCTTGTGCAGTGAGGAGCATACAAGTATGTCCATCGGTGCTACTGTGGCCTCACCTTAAAGACTGTGTGCAGTTTGAGGCACCAAAATATAAGAAGGACATAAAACTATTCGTGTTCAAAAGGAGGGCTATGAAGATGGTGAAGTGTCTAGAGGGCAAGATATATGATGAATGACTTAAGTCCCTCAGTTTGCTCAGCCCAGAGCAGAGGAGGCTGAGGGGAGGCCTCATGGTGGCCTACAGCTTCCTCACGCGGGGAGCGGAGGGGCAGCGCTGATCTCTGCTCTCTGGTGACAGCGACAGGGCCCGAGGGAACAGCATGGAGCTGTGTCAGGGGAGGGGCAGGTTGGGGGTTAGGAAAAGGTTCTTCACCAGAGGGTTGTTGGGCACTGGAACAGGCTGCCCAGGGCAGTGGTCACAGCCCCAGGCTGCCAGAGTTCAAGGAGCATTTGGACATCGCTCTCAGACATAGGGTTTGAATTTTGAGTGGTGCTGTGTGGAGCCAGGACCTGGAGTTGATGGTACTTGTGGGTCCCTTCCAGCTCAGGATATTCTATGATTCTATGATCTCTGTCCTTCATTTCTGTCCTCTTACTGCTGCTTACACATCTCCCTTCTCCACTGTCTTTCCTCCCTTTGTGCTCCCTTCCCCGCAGCATCTCCTTGTGCTTCTCTGTCCTCTGGCTCCTACTGGACTCACACCCCTCCCAATGACACAAAACTGCAATGCTGGCAGGCCTGGGGCTGTTGCTGAGAACCCACCTTAGCACTGCTGCCTCACTCACAAGAATCGCAGATTTCACACATCTCAGAGCCATTGTTTCAGGCTGCCAGGAGTAGCAGGAGCATGCACAGCATCAGCTACGCTCTGCTCACATTTGGGGGTTGATTTGTAATCAGGAAGGCTGGAAACTTTTTTTTTTTAATAGCTGCTTAGATTCTGCAGAAGCAGAGGATTTGTAAGGGAATGAGAGGTACGCTGCTCACTGACATCAGCCAATATGTGCAGTACTGCTGAGGTAAAGCCCTGCTGAAGCCAACACAAACTGTAGCTTTCATGCCTGTTTTCGTGTCGAAATTAACAGAACGAGGAAGGAAGAAATCACATCTTGCCCTAGTGGCTTGTTTTAATTCTGCAAACTCTCTTCGTGTCCTCAGCCACAGCTGGTACATAGCAGGAGTACATTTTTTTTCCTTAATGAAGATAAGGCCAATTTCTAAAAACACATAAACTTTCCTGACACAGTGAGCCAACAGGCCAGGTGCTTGGCAACTCCACTACAGAGACAACAGGTTTTAGGGAATGAGCCTCTCTCAGGCTCATTTATTGAGGGGCCCTTAGGCTGTCCCAGCTTCTGTTACTCCTGGTTCCTCAAAATCGCTGCCTGAAGGCCTGCAGCTGAAATGGCTGCTGGAGATCCCCAATTCCTGTCCACCACAGCCAAGTCCAGAGTGGGAGCAGGAAAAAATGAGATCATCCTGTCCAGTGTAGGACTGGCATTTCTTAGGCAGAGCTAGAAGGTCAGGGCTGCATGGGCCTCAGGAATAGCTTGGGAATTAGCATGGTAATATGACCTGGCCCAAGAACGGCTTTGTTGTAAGATGGTGGGAGTGAAGGAGAGCAGGTTGGAGAGGTCCTGCTGGATTCCCACTGCAGTGAGTGACCACAGCTCCTTCCAGGATGGCTGCAGACTCGCAGGGATCCAGTACTGCAGTCATGGGCACTAGATAGACACAACTGGAACCAGCAACTGTGGTCTCGTTCCAGACCAGGCAACCCAAATGGATTTTAAAATAGACCTTCCTTAAGGGTGAAGAATGAAGTAAGGTGACATTTTTAATTTGAGCACAGTCCCATCCTTGGGAGACTTGCTCAGACAGATGGCATCTGGAAGGATCACTGTAGGGTTTGGGATTAAAAGTGTCGGGAAGCATGGCATGGGCTGATTTCTATTGAACCTGACTTAACAGTAGTGGTAACCACCTAGTGCAGTTGCAAAAAAAATTATTAAAACAATTCAGAGTCCAGGTACTTTGCACAGCAGAAAGGCAGAGACGTGCTGATGTAGAAGGCACCAGCCTTCTACACATTGTGTAGAAGTGTCCCACATCATGAAAGATAAAATTAACTGGAACAGGCCGAGGGACATGCTAGAGGGAACAGGCGGCCTCACGCAGAAGGAGGAGGAGGAGCTCGCCTTGTTAAAGCCAGCAAAACAAAGGATCTGATTGCCGCCTATAAACACATTGGGGGTAGACACCAGGGAAGGAAAACAGCTGTTATGCTGAAGGACAGCACTTGCACAAGAACAAAAGGATATGAACAGGCCATGAATACATTTGTGAATATGATTATGGGACATGGTGCTTACAGTAGCAAAGGACTTCCCTTGGTGACCAGGATGCCCCATTGGTTTTAAGTTCTGCGGCGAGTCCCCTGGCTGTTGTTCCTGATTAATTTTTCTGCTATTAGCTTTATGCTCACTGCCAGCTAGTCATTTCTAATTCCCCAGGGTGTAACATGCCCGTGTATTCGTCATAGGAAAGACATATTTAGAGCAAGAGCACCTAACCCCCACCGCCCACATCCGAAGTCGTGCAGGAGATGGGAAAAGCTGCTCCTGATGTCAGTGAGAGAAAGTCAGGGAGATAAAAGAGAAGGGACAGCCTAAATCACACGTCACAGCGAGAGCTACATGAACTTTAAAAACTGGGGCAGTTGTTGAAACTTGCTTACCTGCAGCAGCAGCAGTGCAGATGAAAGACATCCCTACAAATGAAACAAACTGTCAGGTGAGGACACGCTGAAAGTTATTGTGCTTGGGACAGCTGTGATGAAGGCTTATATTTTTTAATATTGCACTAGGCAGGCTGGGATTGTTTGCAGCCCTGCTGGGCTAGGAGGCATCTCCCTGGGCTAGGAGGCATCTCCAGCGGTGGAGGCAGGCTGGCCTGGTGGCCACTCCAGCAGGGAGAGCTCTGCTGTGCCCTGCTGCATGGCTGAGTCGATTTGTGTGCTGCCAGGGCTCCGGGGAGGCAATGTGCTACTTACTGTGCTTCTGGACTCGTTTTCTGGGTAGCGACTGCTCCATCAGTGACAAATCATTTTTAGTTATTTTGAGAAGAAAAGAATGTTCTTTTTTATGTGGGTTTCTTTGGGCTCCAGGAACTATAAACGTCTTCATTTTTAAGTGTCAGCCTTGACACGCACAGCTGATTTAGACCTCGGTGATAAATATATCTGCTCTGCTATGTATCATTTTTTGGAAGTTATAATTGAATTAAAATTGTGTACTACGTGGGCAGGCTGTGATAGGTAATTAAGTTTATTGATTATGCCGCAGCTCGGTTTGTCAGATGTACAGCTCACCCTGCACTGTAATTGCTAATATATATACTGGACAGGGCTCATCTCAGATGGTACAAACTGGCACAAGGCCATTCCTTCAGCAACAGCTTTCTCCAGTTCGGGACTTTGTGTTACTGCTTTGTGTGTGTGTGTGTAAGAGGTTCTTAGGCAAAACAGATGAACCTCGTCTTGCTTGGGAATGTTGTAAAATTGGACATTTATCCGTCTCAGGATCCATGTGGATTGAATGGTCCATAAACCTCCTCTCTAAGCCAGCGGTGATTTATAGGTTCACATGGAGGCTATGCTGAATTTTCACTTTCCAGCCAGAAGCAGAAATTGCATTTGACTGAGGACCAGACTGAGCGCTGTCAGATTTTTATTCGAAGCCCTAAACTCAGTGCAGAATTTGTTGGGTTGCAAATTGGGAAAAAAAACCTAAATATTTGCAGAGCATTTCTTCTCCAGCAGCACAAATACTAGATTTTATTCAAACCAGCCATAGCTTTTCATGGAGTAAGAAAAATGCAGTTTGATGCTAGTGCTGAAATGAAACAGAGAAGACCGGAAACAGTGGGAAAAGGAAACTGAGAAAGAGTCCATGGGCTCTGGGTGCTGATATGTGGGCAAGGAGGGGTCAGAGAGACCGCAGGGAAGGGAAGGCGGATGTTTGCAGGGCCTAGCAAGGTTCTGGATGTGGACTGAGGTGATGGAGAGATGCTGAAAGGAGTTTGAGGTGTTCAGGGAGCTGGGAATGGCGACAGGCACAGCCTTTCCCATCTCTCCAACCTTTGATGGCATATAGGATCTTTTCATCAGTGCTGTCTCCTCCTAGGGATGAGCAGGGCAGGCCTCTTGGCATAGGAGAACGGGGCTTCCTGCTGCTGTCTGGGGCTATTGGGGGTTTTGCTGCACGGGCTGCTCCATTCAGCCTGCCCAGATCTGCCTATGGCTGCAGGAAAAGCCTGCAGGGCAGGTGGCAAGTTGGGTGCCCAGCCTGGCACCAGATTTCCAAGGAGGGGCAGACCAGGCTGCTGTGTTCCCCACGCTGTGTTCTCCTTGCTTGTGCCGAGCCATCTCTGACCATGACAGAGAAGATGCAGCTCACTGCTATCTTGCACCCCGCTGGCCTTGTAGGGCCCGGCAAACTACCTAAGACCCAGGAATCTTTCGTAGGGACACTTCTTGGAGTGAAAACTTACTTCATTGTTGTACATGTGCAGAACGACGTGTGGTCGAAAAAGTCCAATAAGTTTGCATAGCACCACTGACTTAGAACTTCCTTAGCAGATCTGGCCAGAAATTCTGACTTGAAAAGAGAGGGAGCGTGCAGTGGCACTGACATCTACATCACAGTAAGACATGAAGGTGTTAATCCAGCAAACCTCAGAAGTCACAGAGGAAGCCTGTGGGTTTTCTGCTGAGGTCAGTGGGGCCACTCACAATTTTAAAGCCAGGCTTTGCTGGATGGGGTCTCTCAAGCTCAATTTTCAAGGGACTGAGAAGCTTTTGAAAATTGGGTACTGGGCATCCAGTTTGAGTTGGGAGCACTGCTTTCTCTCTTCCCCATAACACACCTGAACTTCAGGAGTCAGATGAATTAACTTGACTCTTCTGTAACATGGGATATATATTGCTTCCAAGTCCTTACCTTGAAGCCAGAGCCTATTTCCTAGACAGAAGGCCGAAAATTACCCTGAGAAATGGATCTGAAATTGTTATTTCCGAAATGTGATAATCCAGTTTCAAGGAGAAGAAAGCAGTAAACCTGTTTTCAAGTATACTAAAGGATTTTTCTTTCCTTTATGTCTCTTCCTCTCTGTCCAAATCCTTGAGTCTCTTTATTGCCTTCTCCTTATGATTGAAATGCTCCATTGCTGAGCGGCTGCTTCTGCTGGGCTCTGGCTGCTGGTAAGCACTTCAGTTTTAAAATGTACACAAAGAAAATGCACCATTAGGAAGGAAGGTGCTGCTGGAGGGGAATTCAAGGTTGAGGTTATCTCCTCTGAATATGAGACAAGATGCTAAAGGGGTATCTTTATTTTCACCTACAATAAAATGCTTTTTGAACCTCTACTAAGGTCCTAAGCTGTTTTCCTGGTCTATATTCGAAGTGCATTGGGAAAATAAATGAGAATTCACAACTTCATGCTACCCCATACTCTGGTCAGAGTTGTTACATTAAAGCACTTTCATAAAAAAAAAGAACCTGCACCCCTAACCTCTTGCCACTTTGTATGCTACTGCTGCTATGTGACAGCCTGAGCCAGACAATGCCTTACATGCTCTGAAGGTCTGAAGTGTCCTGAGCTGATCCACTGCACTTTCAGACTATCAGGGTTGACAAGACATTCCCTGACAGCTGTGCCCTTAATGGGACCTAAGTGATGCTCCTTGTAGTCAGTCCTTTTCACCTAATGCTGCGCAGCTGAGACAAGAACAGTGGGAGCTGCACTTACTGGGTGTTTGATTGGCAGGTTTTTGGCTGCTTTGCCCCCATAGTGAGCTGATGATGATTTTACAGCTTTCAGAGGGCAGGAATGGGAAATCTGCCCCTCAGTCCATTGGTGGTGACCACGGAGGCAGCAGGTTCTTGTGGCAGTCCCATCAGGCCGCTTCTCCCATGCTCTTCTCTCTGGAGGTGGAACTTTCTCCTCACCTCCCATGTAGAGACAGAGTGTTGGTGACTGCCTCTCTGGCCCCAGGAACACTATTTTCCCTACCATGCCCAAGTGCCATAACAGAAAGCTGAGGAGGTACGCATCGTCAGAGAACACCACAGCCAGGGCGCAGCCATCCCATGTGTCTTCCTTCCCCTCAGACTTACTGGAGGATTTTGCAGGTAAGTCCTGGTGCTGGGAAGTGGGGTGTGCTAGAGACACCTGTGTGAGCGCAAAGACAGGAGAGGAAGAAGTGGAAAGGGGTGGGAAAGGACCACTGATACTTTCTGGTCTCTGTGCAGGGAGCACTGGCTGGAGAAGGCAAACGTGGCTCACAGCCCTCAGGGCATCCACCTGCCTCCTGCAGTTTGATGTCCAGGAGCTCCCTGGTTTTGTATTTAACAGCCCTCGGCAGATGTTTTTCTTCTATGAATTTCTTCAGTCGTGTTCTGACTCTGTCAGAGCCAGGGGAATGTGCAGCAGCCCTGCAGTGGTGACTGGTACTGCTGCAGAAGAATTAGCATTTTCTTCCTCAGGGAAGCCTTCAGAGTTGCTCCACCGCTTGCAGCTTGAGCACTGGGCCTCAGGACGGTGCCACGTAGTTCCAGGTGGGCCAGGGCACCACAAGCAGACGTGGGCCGTGGGCAATAGGAACAGGTGTGCCTGACCCTGCACCAGGCTGCACTGACATGATTCCTGCAGGCCTCATGCACCTTTCAATAGCCTCCAAACTGGGTCCATCTCAGCCCTGTGAAGCACACACAGCTACGGCTGGGCATGTCCTAATTGGCCACAGAACCACCATGGCCCGATAAGCAGGAAGAATGTAGTTCTGCCTACAGGCTTTTATGGAGTGATTTACTGTGCTAAAGTGAGTCTTCCTTTATAAACAGCGAATATACTCTCAAAAGAAAAGGAATTTCAGAGCTGTGTCTGAGAAGCTTCACTGCAGCCGACAAAGCTCCATTAAGTTGCTGTTGAGGGTCTCTCCCACTGCACACACTTTTCATTGCAGAGAATAGGTTATTTACGTCTGCTTTGTTGTCTTTTGGGAGGCTTTGGTACATCCTGCCCCCGTGGGACTGAGATTTTTGCTGCTGTTCCCTGCCCATAGGCAGCTAGCTGTGGGCTAAATCCTGCTTTCCATGCTAAGACCCCTCAGAGGGACTCCGCTGGGTCACCAGAGAAATCTCTCCTGTATTAAGCTCCAGGAAATCTGTGGTTTCTATTTCTCTGGCAAGCACCTATGTTAAAAAGAAGCTGCTGAACTGACCCAGCTGAGCTTATGGGCTGGATCTGCCCATAAAGATAAGAGGATGGGGAATTGATCTTAGGAGAGAAAGGGTGAATTTCTCATCAGTCTGTTTTAACCATGAAAGAAAGGATGTTCCTGGAGTGTACTCTGCTTCTGTGTAGGGAAATGATGAGAATTTTAAAGTGAATAAATGGAGATGTAGCAGGGAGTGAGAGCCAGAGCATGGATGGGAAGCAGTCTGCTCCCAGGGAGCAGGATGGGGGGACCTCTCCTCTGGGACTACAGAGATGGTTGCCAGGTCTCTTGGGAACAGAGGTAACTGCTCCTCTGTCTTCTTCTCCTCAGCCACAAGATCCTCCTGCCATCTTCCTCCCTGTGAGTATGAACATCATGTTAAATGACAGGAGTGGAAGCGGAAGGGGAAAAAATAAATCCACCAATCTACATTGCTTGGACTTGTTGCCCTTTCTCCTCTTTCTTAACCTGAAGACCAGCTCTTTCTTTCTTTTCTTTATTTCTGGTTTTTCTAATGCGTCTTGGAGGTGCAGTCATGTTTGAGATGCTTGGCAGCCATGGGATGGGACAGGATAGAGCTGACGAACTACCAAGAGTTGCCGCTGTTCTAGGCTGCACACAGCATTGTGAAAACTCATTCCAGGCACAAAAAACAGTCAGTGCAGTCTGAGATTAGATGGGATAGGGCAATGGGAGCCTGATAAATATTCACCTCAGCAGAGGAGACACCTTGGCAAAGTCAGTACAGAATATATCTCTGCAGATGGCATCAAAAGATAGATTAGTTGTTTAGGGAGAAAGAAATTCTGCTATGGAAATGCAGTCTTCAACCCGCTGATACAGCTTTGGCTGAGTGTTTGGGGCAGACATATTTTTCTCTATCTTCAAGGATAGATTTACAAGTTCTTGAAAGTCATCTGACAGCAAATGGCCTCTGAGATCTGGGCAGGACTCTGCAGCTTGGGAAAATGACTACTTTCAACTGTTCTTCAGTCTGTTGGGTACATCACTAGCAAATCAATCATATTTAAAAACTGGTCTCTTACCACAGAAACTGGAGCTTTCAATTCTTTTTTAATAGACCACGGTTCCAGAACACAACAGCCACAAACCGATTTTTCTAGAAAGAGCTCAATTCTCTGATTCTTTCTGCAGGTTTTTACGCAGTTCATTTAAATGAATTTCTTGGAGAAAAATAACATCTGCTACCATTTCATGCAATTTGATCTATTTCTCTCTCTTAAAGGAAGACTTCATGCCCTTTATATTTACAGATAATAGTGTTAATATGGAAATTCAATTGAGCTTTGATGTAAACCATACATCAATTTCAGGAAGGTAAGAGGGTCAGTAAATGTATTTTAAATGTTTGTTGAGTTGGTAATCCCATTCAGCACACTTACAATAAAGAGATACAAGTTCTTTTATGTAACTTCCTAGTTTTTAGTAGTAGCTTTATTAAAGGACTGGAAGAAAAGTACGTAAACAGAGCACTGAGAGAAAGCTGCTTTTTCTGAATTTTTCATAAAGAACAGGGAACCTCATGCTGAACTGTAGAAAATGTAAGCCTTAAACTAAAACAAACACCACAGCTTGTTAACATAACAAACATTACAGCTTTAATATCTTGTTATTGGAGCATCAAAGGAAATTTGAGTCAAACCTCCAGGTATACCAGATCCTGCAAATAAAGAGAAAATCTCTCCTCCAGAGGAGGGCCACGAGGATGATCAGAGGGCTGGAGCACCTCCCCTACGAGGACAGGCTGAGACAGTTGGGACTCTTCAGCCTGGAGAAGAGAAGGCTGCGGGGGGACCTGATAGCAGCCTTCCAGTACCTGAAGGGGGCCTACAGGAAAGCTGGGGAGAGGCTTTTTACAAGGATAGATAATGACAGGACAAGGGGTAATGGTTATAAACTGGAAGAGGGTAGATTTAGACTAGATATAAGGAAGAAATTCTTCACTGTGAGGGTGGTGAGATACTGGAACAGGTTGCCCAGAGAAGTTGTGGATGCCCCCTCCCTGGAAGTATTCAAAGCCAGGCTGGATGGGGCTTTAAGCAACCTGGTCTAGTGGGAGCTGTCCTTGCCCATGGCAGGGGGGTTGGAACAAGATGATCTCTAAGGCCCCTTCCAACCTGAACCACTCTATGATTCTATGATCTTGTTCCCACACAACAGCTAGCTGGCTGCATGGAAAACATCCATAAAAGCACCCATCAGAGGGAAGTAATAGCTCTCAGGGTGAGATGTTTCACAGAAAGGCAGATGGAGCGTGCTTGCCTTGCTCCCCAGCCCTGGTGCGAGCACAGCACGAGCTTCCTGTGCAGACCCCAGGGCCCTGTCATAGTCCCCTGTCACCCCACTTGGAGACGGATAACCCTTCCCACCATCCTTACCACTGGGTAACTCTCCATCTCATTCTTGTCGTCTCACCCCAGCCATGGGTTGGTCTCTCTCAGCGTACCACCAGGAATGTCCTCCAGCTCTAATGGTCTTCTCCTGAGATCTGGTTAATTCCTGACTGCAGGCCTGTGCCTGCCTCGCTCCAAACCTCTGCAGGCAAGCCCATGCTGTGCTGTTTTTTAAAGCCTTTCCTACCTAGAGTCTTATAAGGGATAAAAACAAAAAAAAGCATCATTTGCATTTGCAAGCTACTATGTTCCAGAAGTGGAAAGGCATCCTTGGGACACCTTCCTCTTTTCCCTCCTCCAGGCGGGAGGGAGGAAACAAGTAATTGCCTATTCATGAGCCAGCATCAGTTTTCCAGGGAATGTAGCACTGTGAACGAGAGTACGCAGAGCACAGCGGTGATTAGGAAAATACTAACTCTGATAATTTAGGCTCATGGAATGAAAACATGCATAAAAACTTAAATCTCCATTTTACAATCTACCAGTGACATGCATCTCAGTTTCTCTCTTGCCATGTTTGTATCTGGCTTACAGATAAATCCAGTCAGCTGAAATTTATCTAGAAAATAAGGCCCCCCTAGCCTTAATTTACCAAAGACAGTTCGTGCTCCTCATAACACGCATATTGACTCTGGAGACCCAGCAACAGAGCAGGAGTAAAAGAGCTCTCTGCAGTTTCTCCGTTAAAGAGTCCTGAGACTAAACCTAATCATGGAGTTTCATTAAAATTAGCACTGTGCTCCCCCAAATACACTAGAACTGCGTTTGGCCCTCAGATTGGCAAGCCAGGCAAGGCTCTGTGTTTAAATGCTGCAGTCATGCCTCCAGCCCTCACAGGGATGAGGGAGTGGGCATCAAGGGATCCTTTGATGAATATCAAAGCTCACCCACCTTGTGTGGCTCTTTGCATAGTGGGACATGTGGCTCAGTCATGCTTGGAGGCTTCTGCTGCTCCTCAGCCTTCAGGGTTTGAGGCCTTTGTGGCAGCCCTTGCGCTGGTGATGGAGATTTCCTGTCTCTGTTGTCACCCAGGAGACTGGAAAACAGTTCTCCCAAGCTTGGATGTAATTTTTAGTCATTACACGGGTAATCTTTGCCCAGAATACATTTGTCTTGGGGCAGAACCATGTGAGATGTTCTAGGCTCCCTTCCCAGTTATACTTTCTCCAGCAATATGCAGAGATTTTAATGTGTTCCTGCCAGTTTAAAATGCCTAAAAATGAACTGTTTGTGGATGGTCTTAAATCCTGCTTGTGCGCTGCTGTTTATGTTTGTCTAGCCATTAAGAGCCTAAACTGTCCTTATGGCATATGTTAGGCCACAGGGATATTTGAAGAACCCAACAATAAAGGCTATTGCCCAGATAGTAAAGTGGTTTATTTCTTTCTGACCCCTGCCCCAGTCAGCACCTGCCTGGGTGTTCCTACCCAATGGAAGGGGATGGTGCCTCAGGGCTGGATCTGGCCGTGGCGTTGCCAACAGCTGGCTTCTAAGGGTACCTGGAAAGGGCTGGAAAAAAAAAGGAATTGTGCCTGCTGGTGCTTTTTTTGTACCCTGAAGACGTAAAAGCTTTGTTTTGTCTTACTCGTTGCTGTTGTTTTTTAATTTAGAAATATCAGGAGTGCTGAGCCTCACCGTGTTTGCTGTGCTTGGGGCTTGTCTTCCCCAGGGCTCAAGCCTTCTCAGGAACAGCATCTAGCAGCGGATCTTCAGGCATTAACAAAACCAAAAAGCACTCCTATACACACACACATGCCTCTAACCTAAAGAATTTGAACAGCCTTTGTCAAAATTGCTTCCCACTGAGCTTAATGCCTCATGTTTTGGTGTGTATAACTGTGAGCCTCGTAGGGCTCCACTGGGCTCTCAGCACGGACAGGGAGTGCCCGCAGGTATGGGGACAGGTATTTCCAGAGCAACATTTCATGCATGTGGTCTTCACATAGCCTGCAGGCACCGGGTGCCCATGAAGAGTGGTACCACAGGGAGCAGCTGAGCAGCAGTGCTCTGGATGGGCCCTGTCAAAGTGAGCAGCCCTTGATCTGCAAGGTGGGCGAGCCCTGCTGGATGTGGGACTTGGTCTCCCAGCTAGCACTGTGTGGGGGGAAATGGGAAACAAAGCATTTGAGGGGCTCCCCAGGTTTCCCGCTCGTAAAGAAGTATTCTGGCACTGCTCTTTGTCAGTTTGGGGGCATGTGGTAAAATGACGGTGCTGAGAAGTAGCAAGGGCCAAAATCAGTCCCTAATACTTTAGCCTTTCTGTCTGCTAGCAGCTCTAACATGAAACTGGAAAGAAACACGACTGAACAATAGCAATGTATTCTTATGTCCCAGCCAATCTCTAAAGGAAAACTTAAATGAGGTCATAAAATAAGTTACATTGTGCTGCTAGGGCTCCAGCTCGGCTGAGGACCTTGCTGCTAGTAATCTGCTATGTTGTTTCCACTCATTTATTTTTATGGGTCTCTCCAAAATGTAGTTGCGGATCAGATCTACTATTATCTTCAGACACCAAAATAAACCCCTTTGTACCTCCTTGTTGCAAACCCCACAGCTGGGACAACCAGCAAGGCAGCCCCTGGCGTTGGGAAATCAGCACCTGCGCATGCACCAGAACAGCCCTTCCAGAATGCCCCATTACCAAACTGTGTGGGCATTTTCATCCCAGAAGAGGAGCTGCTACCCCAAGAGTTATTCCAGAATAACTCTTTTGGTAAATTTCCAATTGCAGGCAAGCCCTAAGCTTTTCAGTCACGACTGGAATGAATCATTCGTAGCGTTAGGAGAATGCAACAATCCTGCATATAGAGCATCTGAATCTTTTTGGCTTAAAAAGCTGTACAGCCCTGAGTTGAAATGTGAGCAACTGCTTCAAATTGCAGGTGAACTCTTCTTCGCTTCGGTCATTCTTACTTCTGCAAATGGTTTTACTGAAGTCAAGGCAACTTAAGCTCAAAGGCTTAAGTGACACCCAGCGTCTAAAACCTGTGAAATGGAGGCCAGGGATCCAAATGGAGGCATCAGGGATGCCATAGCTGCGGAGGAGGAGGCAGGCAGGGAGGTGAGCTCTCAGCTCCTCGAGAGGGAGGCAGGCAGACAAATGGTGGTCAGAAAGCTGCACGGTGGTAGATCTGCCCAGAAGCGGTGGCAGAGACTTTGTCTGCCCCTTCCTTACTGCCTGCCTTTCTTAACTCTTCTCTGCTACTGCTACACCATTGCCCAGCTGCAGTGACCACACATAGATTCAGCATCCAAAGGCTGATCGTGCCATTTTTTTACATCATAGCATCATAGCATCAGCATTACCCAATAGCACTTTCTGTCTACAGTTTAGCATCTTTCCAACTTCTTTTTGGACCACCACAGACCAGCCACCTTTATTTTGTATCCCTTGATGGTATTGCTATACTTCCCTCAGAGTGACTGCAGTCAATTATTTCTCCTATTCTCCATTGCCTCCTGGAGTTTTTACACTCCATTTCCTTTGCCATAATATTGCCCAGTTATCGTACTCTCTAAAGACCCTCCTGATGTTCCTTGCAATTCACTCTATTTTTGACATGCTGCAGTAATCATATTTCAAAATATGGCATTTTCCCTATTCTCTTACTTTTCACGTACACTCTAGCAGAACGTGATAAGGCCTGGATGCCCTGGAGAGCCTAAGAAAGGGAAGAAACACCTGTCACACAGAGCCGTGAGCCCCTTTGATATGAGCTCCCAGGTTTTGTATTTTGGAAAAATCCCTAGGAAAAGATACTTCATGCGGTAGTGCCTCGTGCTACCAGTGCTGAGTTCCTTTTTCCTCGGTGGGTGTCCTTTCACATGACTTCAGATATGATCGTCAGAGTTTTTGTCTGAAGTCATTTCTGCTTTTATATCTTTTATCTCTTGGCTATAATTAAACTGCTTATCTTTTACAGGGGCTGCTGGCTTAGTGCATCCTGTTTTAGGAAAAACATATACTGCACTGAAGGATCCTGAATAGGAGCTTACTTGGAGTAGCTTGTGGGCATCTTTTCATCTGCAGAGCTTTGGTCTGTCCCAGTGATCCAGGGCAAACACAGAGGAAGCAGTAAGTCTGGTGCGAGTAATTTTCACTCTCCTCTCAGCCATCTAGAAAGAAGCAGGCTGGTCTTAGAGGATTAAAAAACTGGAGAGGGATGAAAGAAATTTGGAGGAGAGGCTGGGTAAAGGGAAATGCAAAATTGCAGACAAAACAGCAGAAAGGATGGGGAAATGATGCTTTACAGTGAACTGATGAAAAAAGTACAATCCCAACTCAACGTTGTTAGGATGTGGGCTGTCTTTTGACACACTTTTCCCTGAAAGGAACAAAAGCACGTTTAGATGGATACCTAAATAAATAAAATCTTTCCATTCTTTCTTAATCTAGAATTGTCTTATTAAGAGCTCAGATTCACAAAGAAAATCCTATTAAGCTACATGTACACCCCAGCAGTAATGTTTGCTTTTAAAGATCTCTCTCTCCTACGCACTCCCAAATCACTTAAGAGGCTTTTATTAAATTTCAGAGTTAGCTAGCTTTCCTTTGCAGACAGTCCAGGAGTAGGAAACGCAGGAGCAAAGGGCAAGGGATGGTAGGCAGTATTGAATCAGGAAATAAAAAGAAGAAAACAAAAATAAACCAAACAAAAAGAAGGAAAAACAGGGTTGAGTTCCCCCTCCTGACCCAGCCGACGCTATATTTCAAATTGATGGGAGGCCTCTGCTTCATGTGGCAACGCTGCTACACAACAAACCCAGGCTCTTCAGCTTGGTGAGAAAGGAGTGGGCTTTGATTCCTTAGCTATTTCCTGTGCCACAGACAAGGATGGAGCTGTGGGAACGGCCGTGCTGCCCCAATGCGTGCACACACTGAGAGGAGATGGGCAGTGTTTGCTGCTCTTGTACCAAGGCTAATACTTGATAATCTGATTTTTTCTGGAGGACAAATGGGGAAAGATTCGTCTGGGGTAAATGCCAAGAAATCTCCATTCACCACAGTGCAAACATTAGATGAGCACTGGGTAAAGCTGAGCTCTCCTACCTGTTTTCTGCCCCATGCCCCCACCAGGCCTACAGCCCTGTCCCACCAATCCAGGAGCGCTCTCTTCATTCCACAAGTGAGCTCAGTTAATTTGTGTGTCATTTCTCTCACTGGTGGCCTGTTCACACAGGCTCCAAGAGCAAATGGCGGCGTAGGGATTTCTCGCAGGCATCCCTGAGGCGGAGGCCTCGGTGCTGCGTGTCGCATCCCCATCTCCTCAGCAGGCCGGCCAGCCAGGCCCAGGAGCGTGCCGAATGCGTCCCGCCTCGTGCAGGGCATCACAGGGGGCAGATGTTGGGGATCGATCGTCTCTTGGTGAGAGGAGGGAGCGCCGGCCACAGAAATTACGCTTGTGAATAGCAGATAAGGGGGAAATAATGAGAGAATTGGTGGAGTAAATGAAGACATAAAAGCGTGTAATACAAAGAAAGAAGCATTTGCTCTGACCCCCGTGACCCGCTGTGGTATTAGTGTACAGTTTTAGTCGTGTAATGATCATTAAGGCGCTGATCTCCATTACTAGGAGCATGGAGATTTCTCTCTCTTGTACAAGGCTGTGCATTTCAGTCTGATATTAATGAGAATTGGTTTCACATATCATTACAGTTCCCTGGTTTAATCATCTTTGAGCGTATCGTGTGTTCAAATGCTGCCATTTTGGTTGGAGTGGTGAGCCCATCATCTTAACAGGATGTTTCTTCCATTATCCCGGCACAACCTCTTTCAGTGTCCATAGATGCTGTCATCATGACCGAAGAGTGAGGCTCTTTGACATTTTTTTCCTCCCTTCAGATAAATGATACTATTTCTCTAAAAGAGCAAACGTGGGCATGACAGCATACTGTACAAATGCATCAAGAAAGGCAAGCGAGGAATTTTCCATCAAAACCAACTTTGGTCCAAAATCCAAGAGAGCAATAAAACCAACACAGGCTGTGCACCGCGGTGACGCTGGGATGACAACAACATCCCTGGCCCCAGCTGGGGCTTGTTTCTGCTGCAGAGCCCAAAGCAGCGAGAGCTCACTGGGACTGGAGTCTGCTCAGCTCCTGGCTGGGGCATCCTCGGGAGACAGAGGCAGCTGTTCCTCTGTTCTGCACCAGGGGAAATAAAGAATAGGAGCAGTTTGATTTTTCCCAGCCATTCTTTTTCCCTTTCTCTGCCTCCCCACAGATTTTCCTTTTTAGGAGGAGGGGAAATGACTCATTTTTCTGCCAAACCAAACTTTTGGAAATGTCAGGATTTCTTGCGGAATAGATGTCCTGTGTGTGAACCAGCTCTCGGCAGAGACATTTCTAACCAAGGCATCTGCAGCATGCTCAGTTTCCTTAGTTACGTGCCATATGCATCCAGGTAGAAAGGGCAAGGGTCTGACACAGCTAATACAGCTTTTTAGAGCACCTGAGTCCTGCCTTGGCTTTTAGAGTAGCACAGAGCACGTGCCTACAGCCAGGAAGGCAGCAACAAGGGTACTTCTGACGTTGCCTCTCCTCTGCCCCTCTTATCACATCAGCACTTGGGCAGCTTCTGGTTTCCATTGTTTGGAGAAAAATAGTGCTGCAAGGAAGGGGGTGATTTAGTGTGGTTGCTTCACTAGCTCAGGCTGCGCACATAGGGCTGCAAGCATGTATCCTGAACACGCTGACCTGCTTCAGATGGAAGGTCCCCTCTTCCAGGGCAGCAAATCAAAACACAACAAGGAGTCTCCTTCCTGGGATATCTCCCTTCCTCGAGGTCCTTCTTCTCTGCTGTGCAACATGTAAGTCTAGGTCATTGCACACTGAGTTTCCTTCTCTGGAGAGTGTATGTACGCTTCCTCACACCACAGTAATTCACAAACCACATCTGCTCTAGCTGGGGTCAGATGAAACCAGGCAGCACCAGTGATCCTGAATATCTACAAAGCTGCTGCCTGTTCCTAGAGGCTAATTTTTCTTAGATACCTCCCATCCACATGAGCACAGGTAAAGCCATGAAGCATGGACCCACCAACACAGTGATGCTTGCTGGGATCTGCAGAGCCTGAAGGCTTTAAGTGACCTAACCTGTTTCTGTGGCATATGGGAAAAGTCTCGTTTTGATGCTCTAAGTGCAAAGATAATGGCTGCAACAAGTATGTATCTTTTCATTTGGCCGTGCCTCTTGTACTCTGTGCCGAAAGGGGAGACTGGCTGGCAGAGTAGAAAGCTGATGGCTCTGTTGTTCCAGTGGTTGTATTTGGGACTAGGAAGGGAAAAATTAGGCTTTTCTGAGAGCTGCTCAGCTGGAGAAACTCCCAGAGTGGATGGCAAGGTGCAGGCAGGGATGGTGGCAGGGAGCTGGTAGCAGAGCTGATGCACAGGGAGGGTCACAAGGAGATGCAGGCAGCACAGCTTTACCTGCAGGAAATGCAGAGAAAATGCCCATCAGCCCAGGAGGCTTCTAAACACTGAGAGCCTGAGCACTGGATGCTTCCCACCCCTTTTGCACTCCCCTGTTTATACATCACCGCTCACAAATGCAGCCTGGCTCTGCCTTGTCCCTGCAGGGGATCGCTCCTTCTCTCCTTCTGCAGGGATCCCCTCTCTCTCTCTCTCCCAAACCCATCCTCCACAATGTCTTTATTTAGGACAGAGAGACAGCAGTAGGGGTGCTGAGGCTGGGAGGTGGAGGGTGTCCTCAAAGGACTGACACACTTTCTTTATGCCCACAGGTCTGGGCAATCTGTCACTGGAAGGAAGGGGACACAGTGAAACAAATCGCAGGGAAAAACTAAGAGGAATAATTACACGCACAGTATGACCATGGAGTGCATCTTAAAAAAGAGTTATTTGGGAGAGGCTGTACTGGTGCTGGATTATAAAAAGGACTGGGTAATTTTATAAGCAATATAATGCTTCTGTAGCGTGTGAATATATCTCAGGCTTCAGAAAATAAGATAGCTTACAAAAATAAAATCTCCCACTTGTATCCTATGATAATACAACTTGCTGGATCAATTACAGTCCATATTTTTTTAATTTTGCTCTTCCTCGGGCCTTGGGTATCACCTAGCACTGATAGTTAAATACAAACTATAATGAAGCAGCAGCCAGCATCCTAATGGAAAAGATCACCTTTCAAAAGGGAAAGGGAAAAAAACCAACCCAACAGCATTGATTTGCTGTGTGTTCATCAATTTTGCCTCTCTCCCGACAAGAACGAGATGTGCTGTGATCCCACTGCTTGTCCTTTGCCCATCCATCCTCCTCCTCCAGGCTCCTGGCCACCAGAGCTGCTGTAGCCACCTCCTCCACAAGGACCTGTGTCTGGGCCAGGGTGACGGCCATTGGCTGCCACAGCCACCTCAGCTTCTCTCCTGGGGTCACCGGTGGCAGTAGGGGGCTGCAGAGCAAGGGGGTCCTGTGGCACAGTGAGGAGAAGATAGGAAAGGGCTGTGATGGGGTTAGGAGGACAAAGGGACCTTTGGTTGGGGGAGGCTTGGGAGAAGCCAAAATTGGGATAAATTGCAGGAAAAAGGAGAGAAAGGAAGGATGAAGCTCTCAGGTGTCCAACAGATGTGTCTTTGTCTCTTTTTGCTTGACTGCAATGACCTCTGAGGTGCTGGAGCAACCACATCCCATTTCCTTCCACATTGCTGCTGCCCTACTGAGACTTGCAGTAGGCCCTCTTTTGAGGGGAATAGCTTCAATTACTTTCACCTCAAACCCTGGAAAAGGGCAAAAATAGGGAGAAAAGCCTTCACCAAGGAAGGTGTCACGCCCAGGGAGGACGTGACAAATAGGACAGAGCCAATGTGACAGCTTCCCTCAAAAAAGGACTGCCCATGGGGCACGGCTACCAAGAAGAAAATGAGACTGAAGCATCGCTGCCCTGGCTCTCTTGCTGGGTCCCTGGGGTTGGAGCAGGATTCACCAAATGTGCCAGAAATGTTTCTCCCTGTGGAAGGTGCCCCCTCCACCCCTACAGGATGAGCTTCAGTTGGGCCTGCAAGTGCCATTTTCCTCGGCTGTGTTAAGTCTGGGGATCCTGCTAGTACTGCAGAGCAGGGCCAGCCCCCTGCCTGGTGTTGTTTTCCAGGGTAGGTGGCACTGAGGGCACATGCCAAAACCAGCAGAGAAAGAAACAGCGCCTGCACAAAAGGGTTTTAATCAAGCAAAGCAAAGGGCACAGCAGAGAAATGTGGTCAGGTTGCAGCCAGTGCTAAGCACACAGCGGGAGTCTGGTCTGAAGCCCTGTGAAGTGGCTTTTTCCATCAGCTACAGGTTTTTTTGGATCAGGTGCCAAGCACAGTTTGTCTACTGTTTTTCTTGGGTTGTTGTTTGCTTTTTTCTTCTTTCTTTTTTTTCCTTTTTTTTTTTTTTCCCCTTTAAATAATGAGTAAAGCCACAGCTATAATGGATTGCTTCTCCCCTCGGCTTCCAGGAACCAGGAGGGGAACCACTGAGCCTTATTCTCCTGCTCGTCCGCAGAAAGCAAATGGCTATCCCTGGATATCAATCACTGGGGTAAAAGCTAAGAAATGTTACCAAGGAAACGTTGTCAGGCCCATTGGCAGCCTCCTTTGTTTAGGAAGTTTACACATGAGCAGCCTTTTATTGGTATGAAATTGGGAAGTGCTGCAATGGAATAAACACGTCGTCGGTGGGCTCACCTGTCAGGCACCGTCCCGCAGCACCTGGCCAGCATGGCACAGTGAAGTCAGTGGTCATCTTTGGGTCACCCCTAGCCAAAAGTTTTGTTTATCCACGCAGGTAGGCATTAAAACCACTTGTAATCCAACAGGAGAAGAGGGAAGGCCAGCTGTGTGCCATGTCTGGGTCTGGCTGTGCAGCATGAACCGCAGCAAAGTGGTACAAGAGGGATGGAGCTGACGTGCGCCTGCGAGGTGGTGGTTGCACACTGTGAAACATCACAGCCCAGTTGTCCTGTGGCCAGGACATCCACGCTCTCATACAGACCCCGGGGATGGCACTGAGTGGGGATCTCATTTCCCGGTGCTCTGGGGCCATGAGCAATGCTCTGCAAAAGCATTGTGTGGAAATACATCAATAAAAGCCATTTTTCTCACAGAAGTGCTTCCAAGCATTATAAACTTTCTCTCAGACAGAAAGGGCACAGTTGATGCTGTACTTATTGCAAAATAAAAAGATGAAAATTGACTAATGTATTCAGGCACCAGCATCTAGTTGCATACCTACCACCTGTATCGACGCTTTCATGGACGGTGCAGGGGGAGGCAAAGCAGGCAGTCCTACTCATTAAGTGTAATATTCTCTGACTTATGCCATGATTTCTGCTCATTTTTCCATTTTGCCTTTAGGGACAGAATGTCCTGGACTACCTGCTCTCATGTGAACAGCAATACTGGAGAGGGGAGAGACCTATTATCCTGGAAGGAGTCAAGAAGAAAAGCCACAGGTGGCGATCTCCTCCCTGCTGACGGCAGGCCACGCAGCACCGTCACCTCCGCGGCACACCAGAGGGACACTCAGACCCACGGTGACACCGGCACAGCGGGGCTGCCTCCCAGCCAGCCCCTGCTCTCCATCCTCCCTGAAGCAGGCATGCAGCCACTCTGTGCATGGGCTCTCTGCCACCTCCCAGAGCGCAGCTCAGAGGAGAGGCACCTCCTGATCCTCACCCAGGTGAAGCAGCTCTCCCTGGGGGTCTTCATGAGAACTGCAAGAAGAGCAGATGACTTGAGAGCTTGAGACACCATGGGCTTCCCCTGCAGTGGGTGAGAACTGATTCAGTTTTGTTCTCTGCCTCAGTTTCCCACCAGCAGGATGGGGAAGGCTTTTGTGCCTCCAAGGGAAGGGTGCAATGCAGATGCCCTCATATCCTCCTTCCCAGGGGTGGGAGATTTTCCCCTGGTGGTTTGAGTCCTGCTCTTCCATCGGAGCTGGCACATTAAGCCACTGCCCTAGAAGGGCAGAGATCTGCCAGGAGTGTGCCCCTTCCCAGACCTCACTGCAAAAAGTGGTTGCAGCATCAGCCTCTGCCAAGGCTCCTGCACACCACAGCACTATCCTCTCATGGGGCTCAAACCACTCAAAGCACCGAGGACTTCACCTCCTTGGGGAAATGATCACCCTTTGACAGAAGGCACACTGGAGGCAGGAAGGGGCTGCCCCAAGGCCAGGCAGAAAACCTTTGCCATTACCACCATGGTTTTGAAGCAGGATGGACAAACTGCCGAGGACTGTTGATCTCCGCTCTCCTTGTTTCCACCAGGCTACATTAAAAACAATTCCTTCAGCCAGCAGAATCACAGAATCCTATCATGGCTGAGGCTGGCAGGGCCCTCTGGGTCCACCTGGCCCAGCCCCTTCCCAAGCAGAGACACCCTGAGCAGGGTGCCCAGCCCCACGTCTAGGTGACTTCTGAGGAGCTCCAAGGAGGAGACTCCAAAGCCTCTTGGCAGCTGTGCCAGGGCTCCGTCACCCATGCAGCACTGCGGTGCTCCTGGTGTTCAGAGGAAGCTCTCAGAAATGCTAAAGAGCATTCATAGAGATGCTGCTGCATTTGAAATAAATGTTTATCTGAGTTAGCTGCTAGCAGCATCATTTATTTCAGCACTGTTATCCGTTCCTGCCCCAGCCCCAGTGTCATATAAAAGAAACATCCCCAAAGCGAGCTGCTGGTTCATTTGTGTTGACAGTTGATAAAAAGAGATAAAAACACATCTCGGGATGCTGATCACATCGGGGCAGCCTCTCCTCGACTCTGCTGCTCCAGGGCTTTGTCCTGCCAGGGAATGAGGAACTCTTCCCAGCGGCTCCTGCTGCAGTGCTCACTGGCCCGGCTGCAGGAGGCTTTGCAAGCTCGCTTTCCTTCAGGGAGAACTGCAGGCAATGAGCACAACTGAGATGGAGACGTTGCAAATGTTTTCTTAATCACATTAAACAATCAGAGGGAAACAAGCCTGTGAAATGCAACAGGGGTTATACATCAGGCAGGGACAAGCCAGGCTGGAGAGGAAAATGTGACAGGTCCAGAGGGTGCCAAGATAAAGTCTTTCTGGCTCCTGACTTGTGCTGACATCTCCCTCCTGGCTTTCTGTGGGCAGCCGTGGGTGAGCCAGCTGTGCCCAACCCCGTGGGACTGGAGGTGCTGTCCCTGTAGCAAAGGACAGCTTTGGAAACCAGAGCAGAGCTGTGCCTGGGGCATCCTCAGTCTCCACCAGTGCTCAGCCCAAACCATTGTAGCCACAGCCTGACTGGTGCCCGGCAGAACCAGGCACAACCCAGAGGGAATCCCAATGGCTGAGGGCAGTGTGTGAGCACCAGGAGGGATTTGCAGCATTTGGGATTTGGACCTGTGGCCATCCCTTCTCTGCACCCTGCCCAGCGGAGACAAGGCCACACAGTGATTTGTCATTAGCTGATTGCTTTCACAGCCCCTGAACTTTACTCCTAGATACTTGATCATTCGGACTTTTATTTGTTAAAGGAGGCATGACATATAACCACTTCCCTAATCTGGTTTCACCTGCTCTCGCCCCACTCGGAGGAGAGGCCACGTAAATTATCCCCATCTCTCTGCCTGTGTTTTTCCACCCTGCCGGCTCTCCACGTACCGAAGTGTCGCCACGCCACCCAGTGGCTCCCGAGGCGCTGGGTGCCGCTGTCACCAGACACAGTCCGAGGTGCCCAAAGCTGTTCATGGAGCACCCCTCACAGTAGGGTCCATGCTCTTGGGGCTCACAGCCGTCCTCCGGAGCTCTTTGCAGACCTCAGCTCACCATGCTCATGTACCCACATTGCTCCCGTACCGCCCGCTCCAGTTTTGGGGTGCGATGCTGTGCTGCCCAGCCAGCACAAGCTCGCCTTGCACGCAGTTTCCAGTCACTTGCGTACACATTGCGCACACTGATGCTTTCTGCTGGCTCTCCTGGGCACATGGTCACATTCCTGTTCTTTAATCAAATGACAATAAACAAAGAAAAACCCTTGGCCCAAATGCCAGGACATCCTTTCCTGCTCACTTCTGGCCCTGAGTCCTTCAGGCAAGCATTAAGCACTCAGTGCCGTGGTCCCCCATCCTCACTGCCCCCAACACTGCTGCTCCTGGGCTGAGCTATGGGGAGAGCAGAGGGGAGAAAGAGAAACACGGGCACGCAGTTGCAGCCAGCTGCAGCCCCACTCCCAGCCCACCTCCCCTCCTTCCCCAGTAGAACCCCCCTTTCCTCATCTCCAGCCCCTGGAGCTGAGGACCAGACCTCAAAGGGGCTTGGATGGGACTTCAGGCCCTCCTGAGCTGCCATTCCTGCCTTTCTGTTGATTTTACTTCTTTGTGATTTTCCAATAAAACAAAATCCTGCACTAATTACCTCCCCTTACAAAAGCCAACAGCAGCCACAAAGAGCTCTCCAACCAGATTTACATACCGTGCAGTCCTGCACAACCATAAATTCCCCCGTTGACTCCCTGCTTCTTGCCTTCACCAGACACTGCTGACTTCATGCTCTACGAGCGCGCTCTTTGATTCGACATGTACTTATTGGACATTATACATTCATCTCATTCATTTCTCCTTTCCCCGAGGGCACATTCTTCACCATTTGTTGCCATAATGCTTGAGGACAAGAAGTCATTTTTCTTATTTAGCCTCTGCTTGCTTATTTTGCCCTGCCGCTTGCTGTCGGATGCCAGATATTAGATGCCCCTTTGGGCAGAGCTGCACAACTGGCCATATTTGCAAAGCAAACTGTTTTTTTAATCACCCTGAGCAAGGCAGCAGTGGTGGCTGAATTCACAGAATCACAACATGGCTGAGGCTGGCAGGGCCCTCTGGGTCCACCTGGCCCAGCCCGTGCCCGAGCAGGGACACCCCGAGCAGGGTGCCCAGCCCCACGTCCAGGCGGCTCCTGGAGAGCTCCAAGGAGGAGATCCAGAGCCTCTTGGCAGCCTGTGCGAGGGCTCCGTCACCTGCACAGCACTGCGGTGCTCCTGGTGTTCAGAGGGAGCTCCTGTGCTCCAGTTTGTGCCCCTTGCCTCTGCTCAAGGCACCGGGCACCACTGAACAGAGCCTGGCTCCATGACGCTTGACCAGGGGTGACCCCGAGCAGACCAGACACAGGCGAGCACCCCATGCTCCAGCAGAGATTGTGCCGGCTGTGAACACTTCTGCACTTCCCAGGCTGGCCTCATTGCAGAACCAAAACACCCATTTGTGGATTTGGGTCTTGTAGTGCTGGCTTCTGCAACCCTATGTGCCTCAGCTGAAGTGCAAGGTGGATTAAATGATGTCTCCCATCTACACAGGAGCATGTGGCAGGGCTTCATGTGGAACCCCAACCAATTTCAGCTGAAGTCCACTCTTTTGCTTAGGTACCACATTGGCTTCCCAAGCATTTCTACATTACCATGTCAGTCTGCAAATGCTAAACATAATTAAAGACCATTGCAGGCTCCATACAACCCTGGCCGTAATTAAATATATTGGCAGATGAATTGAGTGTAGTTATACCTCTCCGTCTGGTCTTAGTAGAGGACCACTGACATTTTGTTCGTATACCCTCCTTTTTCCTTCTCTTTTAGAACAAGATTTGCATCATAGCTTTTTAATGAGCTAATAGTTAAAATAGCCCCCTATAATTACGCTAGAATAATCCAGCATTATTTCAGCTTAATTATAGGGGGTATCTTAACTATACATCATTTGCAGTTCTCAGTCACTCTAATGCACAGATGTCTGAAGAAATGACATAAAACACTAGCAAGTTATAAAATATCTAGAGTGTTACTCTTTGCGTCTGTGGAAAATGATCACATCCATTTTCCATACCTCTGCTACACAGCCTCCCTGCTCAGATTATTTCCTGACAACCAAGAGATAATATTGAATGCAATGGAAATAAAATACTTCACTATCTTGTGTCATACTTTGATATTGTTGACTCTTTCATTTTCATATCTCCTTGATCCTCTCATAAATCTTCACATCAGCATATAACAGTTAATTTCTCCAAACCTTTAGCAGCTCTGGAAGGAAACCAATTCACAAAGCTACTGTCTTCAGAGCAGTGGCTGGACGAAGGGGCTGCCTGTAACGTTGCTGTGGGGTTTGTTTATCTGCATCCAACGACCCAGAAGGATTGCTCTGGGAGCACACCGCAGTGCTGTTCCTGGTTAATCTCCTCTCCCCCTCAGAGACCGCTGCATCCCAGTATGGCAGCATCATTGGAAGCATCAGCTGGTGGTTTGGGGCAGCCATGTCCCTGCTGCACCATGTGCCGAGCACCTCCCTCTGTGGGATCTCAGGCCCCAGGACTCCTCTTACCCAGTCACCCCTTCTCGTGTCGCAGACCAGGCAGGCTTCCTGCACCTGGGGCACCGTGTCCAGTTCTGGCCCCTCCGGTACAAGAGAGACCTGGACACACTGCAGAGAGTCCAGCAGAGGAGCACCAAGGCAATTGAGGGACTGCTGGGAGAGGCAGAGAGAGCTGAGACTGTCCAGCCTGGAAGAGAGAATACTTAGGGGGAATCTCACCAATGTGTACTAATACCTGAAGGAAGGGTTCAAAGAAGATGGCTCTTTTCAGCGAGGAAGTTTCCTCTGAACACCCTGAAGCTCCTCTGTGCTGTGTGGGTAAGTGAACACCAGCTCAGGCTGCGCAGAGAGACTGTGGAGTTTCCTCCTCGGAGCTCCTCAGAAGCCCCCTGGACATGGGCCCAAGCACCCTGCTTAGGGTGTCCCTGTTTGGGCAGGGGTTGGAGCAGGTGGACCCAGAGGGCCCTACCTGCCTCAGCCCTGCTGGGATTCTGGGATTCTGTCTCTGGCAGGGCATGGGGAAAGCCGTTAGAAACAAGCTGCAAACACATGGGGACCTCTGCATGGCTACTTAGGAGAATGAAATGGGTTCCTGTAGGGTGTTGAAGGGTAGTTCATATTTGCATAGACTGGGGAGATGGGCAGCAGTGCTACTTCCAGGGGGGTGCTGAGCACCAGAAGAGGACTGCTAGCTCCAAGACAGCTGCAGGCAGAGCTGCATTTCTGTGCAGTCTGTGAACAAAGTACTATTTTTAGCTTTACTTCTCTCTTCTAACACCTGTGGATCAGCTTCACAGGAAGAGAGATAGCATATAATAAATGTCATAACCTCCCTGGAAAAGATCTCGTTGCTTTCAAACTAATCCCTTGATACTTTGAGAGGACTGCTGCGTGACATTGATTAAACCTCAGGAGTTGGTCATGCTTAGGTAACACTTAGTGCTCGCAGGATGCCGCTCCCTTGCCAGGCTGGTCTCTGCCTCCGCTCCTCCACGCAGTGAGGTCTCCAGAGCTCCTCAAAACAATGATCCTGATATTTAGGAAGAAGGTTCGCTGAGCTGGCATGGGAGACGTCTCTCCTTTAAACACTAACTCATCTGCTTTTCCAAGTGGTAACACATGACGGAATCCAACTAGTTTTATAACCCCATCAGCATCCTCTTCCTCTACAGAAGTCCTGGAATTGACTTTGGGTAGGTGCCATGCCTCCTAAATTTATTATCCCTATTAATTTGCTGCGACTGCAACTGCGTCTTCTTTCCAAATACACTTGGACACTTTCTTCTGTTTAGTGACTCACAAAAGCAATGACCTTCACTTGCAACTGTGCATAAATATGAGACAAGTTTGCTTTACATTCGATTGGTTCTTTTTAATGATCTGGTTTGGACTTTCAGTTTTCATAAAAAAATAAAAATTATTTTTGGTTCTCACCAGGCAGAGAACTGCACTTGAGCTTATGTGGATGCTTAGCAGAAAGAAGACATCTGATCGAGATAACACCAGAACAACTGAGGCTGTGCAGACAAACAAACAAGCTCTCCGATGTAACCAGCAAAACATCGTGAGGTGCCACAGAGAGCACTATCCGTGAATGAGCAGTTTTAGGGTAGGGAATGCACACACAGTCATCCCATATCTTAGCAGATCCTTTTCCAAAGTATAGCAACAGCCTGAAACAAAGCACCGGAGGATTCACGGTTGGGATTTGTGTGTGTGGAGGGAAGCCAGTAAAAAACCTCAGCTCATACTCCATGACCTGCAGGCTTAAACAAGCCCTGTGTTCTTCTGGTCCCAGGGTGGCTTGAGCACACAGAGCACCCATAACCTGTCCCCATTCCCTCCCATCACCACAACACGGCTCTGGCTGAAGAGGGAGGATTATTCCTCAAGCATTTCCCATGGAGGGAGCACACTCTCACCCAAAGGGTCCACGAGCAGCATGCTGATGGCAGAGGTGGCTGCAGCAGTTTGTCCCATCCATGCACCATCGCTGCAGAAGCCCAAGACCAGGCAGGTGACCCAGTGCTGACACACTGCATGCAGACAGAGCCCGTGTCCCTCTCACCTGCTAACCCCACGGAAAGGCTCTTTGCACAAATGTATAGCGAATGCGTGGGTTACAGCTAGCCTGAGCCATCAACAGATCCTCCTTGTAGACAAAGTCTTCTTTAGATGTACATACCAAAAAAACGTATTCTCTGGGAAGTCCTAGCCTTCTCATGCTCCTCGCTTGATATTGCCTAGCTGTAATGCCATATACCCCTACTTGTGTATATTAGGGAAAAGTAGGGGGAATGGGAATGCTTGCTTATCATCATCTTATAAAAATAATAGAGAGCAGTCTCATTAAAGTGGTGAGTATTAGGAACCATTTTGGTATGCAGTTTTTACTTATCCAGGCTTTTAGAAATATTAGCGGGGAGCACAGGATGAAGGTCTAAAGAATATCATCTTAAAAAAAAATCACCTAAGAAACCCATTAGAATCAATTATATTGAGTTACATCAAGCTGAAAGCTGACCCCGTCAGCAACTTTCCATGACCCACTTGTGAAGATGTGAAGATGAAATTCTCATTACACAAGCCTGTAGTATCTGGAGGTCTGTTTGCTCTTCTCACACATTCACCTATGTATGTTTTCCTTTTACAGTTCCTCGTTAACCTCTTTCATCTTGTGCATGAGCCAAAAGTATCTTACTCATCTCCCTTGCTGATGGCCTTCATATAAATGAATTAGAAGTCTGTGTTTTTCGCTCAAATCCTTCTCACCTCCTGGAGGTGTCCATAAAACCAGTCAGTGCACCTAACCAGGGCAACTAAATCCTGCTCCCAGAGCCTGTCATTTGCTTAGAGCTTAGCCAGTCTCCTCAAAACTCTTCTGAGGACTGTCCTACACCATGTCTGTAAGGACTGCTACACCACAGCGTCCATCTCAGCACGTGACCAGGATTCTCACCGGGGCAAAGGACCCATTTCCTCACCCTGCCCGTAAAGAGCTCTTCAGATAGTGGCAATGCAACAGACAAAGCTCATTTTTTGGCACAGAATCTTCTCAGCTGATTGTAGGCTCCTGAGTGAGGAGAGTGGTCATCAGAGTCCTCTCCAGCAGCACAAGGGAGAACAAAAGAGGGCATCACCAACAGCAGGAAAAGTGAGGTGTCCTCTCTGCCTCAGTGGGCAGACAAGCCAACCTCCCAGCTGAGGTCCTTCAGCTGAAGCCCTTCAGCCCTCAAACTGCTGGTGATGGGGCTTTAAGTCTGTAGTGTACTGCCAAAGTTCATCTAACTGTTAAACAGCCATAAAATAAATTGCCATAATTTCCTCCCCATCTAATGGCTGTGCTGAAGGATTAACGAGTTCGAGAGCTGGAGGAGCTCTGCCAGGATATTCCCCTACACTGTCACTCACAGATTTTAATGAATTTGGCCAGCAACCTCCCTTGGTGCTTGCATTCTTGCATATTCTTATGACAGGCTTTTATCAGCATGAAGACTTGTCAAGGGAGCGTTTCCAGATTGAGTGCATGAGTACACCCTTGAAACAGTTTGAAGTTGGACCACACTCGATGAAGCTGGAGCTCAAGGTTCATGTGTGCCAGTCACCCAGTGAGTGTCCACAGTCTGTCCTCACCCCAACTGGGCAGCACTGCTGGGGTGAAGAGCCCCAAATCCTGCTCCAGAGCCCTTTGTGAAGAAGACATTAACTTGGAAAAAAAGCAAAATAGACCTGGAAATGGGCCTCGTGGAGATGTCCTGACTGGAAATGGGGCTTAGGATGGTGAGCACATGGCTGTGAAAGTCTGAATGATGTGATCCTTCTGAAACTGTGAGGGAAGAGCTAAAAGCCATGTTGTGGCATATGGCATGTCACACCAACCAAAGGATGGTCTAACAAAGGCTCCCTGATGGACTTTCACTGGATCTCGTGTTTGTTCGTTCATGTCCCTTTCCTCCATATAACTGGTTCAAATACTAACCCAACAGAGCAAATCACCTCAGCCCTGTGACTTGTCTGGTAATGCACAACCATGGTAATTAGATCTCCACATAATTTAAAGTAATCCTTAATTTTGGATGAGCCTTTGAAGTTGCTCTGAACACTGAATCCATTGCAGAAGAGAGTCAGGCTTCCCACTTTCAGTCAGTTGACCCTACAAGCTGGTGGCATCCAGAGGCCACCAGAGAGCCCTGGGCTCCTGCAGGCTTTACAAAACCCCGTGCACCTTCTGCAATGCAAGGTGCTGCCTGGGGTCAGCTCCCAGCATCCCCCAGCCCAAGTGGGATGCATGGGATGTGGTCAGCGAGGGAAGGAGGACTGGCTACTGGTGGGGAGATTGGCTATGCTCATTTTCTCGGTGCTGAGTGAGAAGTCAGACGTGGTTAAAATGTGTGCTCGGTGGAAAGCCCCAGCGAGGCCAGATGCTCACTAAGTGGATGCACTTCAGCAAGTGCCTGCGCATTAAAACACAAACGGGAATGAAAAAAGCCATCGCCACCGAAGCATTAAACAAACGGTGACAGGACACGCGTGAGCACACACAAATCGCTGTGTTTACAGTACAGGACGCACAGAACTCCCATTCGCAGCCTGAGATATCTAATTGCTCGGATGCTGCAAATACACTCTTCCCTTCACCACCTCAGCCACGGCCTGATCCTGCCTTCCCTCCTCAGGCAAACAGCTATGTAAGCAGACAGGCAGCTACACAAAAAGCCAGTTCACCTGGCAGCATCCTCCTGCATCCCAGCAGCTCCCAGCCCCACATCTGCTGCAGCTGCAGGAGGTCACCTCCCCAGGAGTAACCATCGGGGTGTCCATGCCACCTATCCACACCATATCCCAGAGATCCCTGAGGCCCACAGCGTCCCAAGGCCTCTGACCCTGAAGCTCCAGCACTGCTGCTGCCCCAGAGCCTCTGGATACACTTTTCACCTGACACCTCCTGCCCTCCCGCAAACAGGGAGGATAAACCCAATAATCTCCTTTTAAAGTCAATAATTCAGCATTTATGCCACAGCTGACAGACCACAAGGCTGCAACAGATGTTGCAGCAGGGCTCCCAGTCCTCTGGCCCAAAAAATGATGCGTTGTCCGCTCCGTTCACACTCTGACCATGTGAAAGCAGACGCTGATGTGTGTGCCACCTGCCAGCCTATGAGGCAGAAACTCCATCTTGATTCTGGGCAAGTCAGCAGGACAGTCCGCACGGCCCCATAGCAGTTAATGTTCCCATACCACGGGGAGTTTTTTAGTAGACTCGGCTCGTACAGTGTGCCATTACCCCCTCGATTTTGCTCATTGATCTGAAGAGCATATCGCCTCTGAGATTTACAGAGAAATTCTGGCTGCAAAGCTGCTGAAAAGGCCACTTTGGTTGATTTTTTTTTATTTTTATCATATTGCTTTGTGTTTCTGCCTCACAGAACAGAAGGACAATAAAAATTAATTTCATGATGTAATAAAATGTTTGCCTTGGAGGTTTCTGGAAGCTGAAGCACTGGTATTTTATTTGCATGCAAAAATTCATTATGGGTATAAAAATGTAAAGACATGGGACAATTGTTAAACCTTAGAATACTGCAGACTTAGAACAATGTAATCAACCCAACCAAATAACACTTTAAACCAAACAAGGTTATGAACATTATCATTAAAAGTGCTGGTTAATAGGTGCGCTGTTTCCCATCCATAATTGTATTAATCTTCATGGATCGGGAATGCAAAAAACATCATTACCAGTCCCAAATGCCTCAGGTTGCTAATTTGGAAGACCTGCCTTTCCTGCGGTGACCAGATGCTCAGAAATAGTTTCCTATCATTACAGGTTATCTTTGTTTCCCAAGGTTTTGTTTCTTCTCCTCCCAAATTACTTATGCTCAATCTGAAAAATAGTCTTTTCCCCTCGCTTAGTGTCTGGGTTTGTAACAGGATGGAACAGCAATTGCAGACATAAGAAACGTAGCGCAGTCGGGTGACCCTCCTCTGGGGGTCAGAGCACTTCACTGGAGGATGGAAAGGGAAAATAGAGAGAGCGGTTATTTAGTGTTACTCATTTTTCCTTCATTTCCCCAGACAGCACGCTGCCGTGCTCGGGTCAGGTTGGGGGCTGGCAGGAGGAGGCCGTGACACAAGTCACTCGGTGTTCTCGGGGAGTTAGCAATGCTCTAACAAAGTGATTTTTCTGAAAGGTTGCGTTCACTGGCAACGGGCAATGCTAAAGAACAAAGCATTAAATCGCTGGGTGACACCGTGCAGTGTTTGCTGAAGAAACCACAGAAAACAAACAACCCCCTACAGGCGCTCTGAAGTGTGGGCAGCCATTGCCTGGTGCCTCACTCGGGGTTTAATCGCATGCACACAGCCAAGGCTTACATTTGGCGCCAGGAGGGCAATAAGAATGAACTGCAAAGTGAATATATCGTTTTGCCAGGGGCTGCGTAAAGCCCTGCTCTGCTGGTGGGTGTGAGAGCCACTCTTTGTCACCACACAAAACACGCAGCACGGCAGGCCCAGGAATGCAGATACCAGGGGATAATTGGTCCCTGTTGGAGAGGGGAAAGCCTGGGAGCCTGTTTCTGCACCAAGATGGGGAAAGTGGATGGAGGAGGCTGCAGAAAGCCGAGCAGATGCAGGGGAAGGCTTGCAGCAGGGCCCCAGGCACCTTACGTGGGCACCTTACCGTTCTGCCCATCATCTGCAAGCAAACCCAGTCCCACGAGCCCTGAAGAGGACAGGGATACATTAAGTGTGGGAAACATCACCACAGCAAGGGCCCAACAGGAAATGGCTTGCAGAATCACTGCAGCCACAATGGTTTTGGGCTGAGGGAGGATGAAGGCCTGGAGCTGTCAGCAAAGAAAAGCTCTTCCCAACTTCACCCCTACTGGTAGCGTGCAGAGAAACTTTGCACTTTGTGCTTGCTTTGTAAATAATCAGCCCGAGTCCATCCAGGGCAGTGACCACACTTTGGATTTGATATTTTCACCTGCCAAGCTGAAAACCTGGGGAAGCTCTCAGTCCAAAGACAAGGTCTAATTTTACCTATTTTAACTTCAGGCCATCTGTGCTGGGAAGGCTCACCAAGTTCCAAAAGGCATTTGTATTTCATAATAAACACACTTTTCATACTACAGTTAATCAAAAGCTTTTTTAAAACATCGCTGTCTTTATCTACACAAGTCATAGTAGTTTTATAGCACTACCATGTTTTTTCCCAGGGTAAGATTTCCTTATTCGATGAAGACAGTGGCAAGGCCACCGCACAAGTACCAGACAAACAATTTGCAAGCTGCAGTGAGTCTACCATATGTTGGTACCAACAGTCCTTGTGTCCCAGAGGACCTCCAATGATGGGCAATGCTGAGTGTTTTGTGAAGGATTAATACGTTGGTTGGTTGTTGTTTTGTTTTTTTTCCCCTTCCCCCTGAAGTTTTGTATTTGGGGAGGCAGCATAGTTGTCCCACATTGTTTTTGCCATAGTGTCTGACACTGCCTTTTTATAGCCACACTAAGAGTCTTGAGGTTTTGTGGTTAAAAATTCCTTTTCCAGGGAGCTGGAGGGGGTTTGGGAGACGTTTGGAAAGTCACAAGCTCCTGCTCTGGGACCCTTTGGCACTCTAAATCCAGGGAGCAATTGCCTGGAATTGCGAAGGATTGCACACAGTGACCCACACAGTCCTTTCCAGTCCGTGTTCCTCACTAATCAAGAGGAGCAGAGGCACAGGCAGAATGCAATTATGCAGGGAGGTTCTGCTACACATAATAAAAGTATCCTACCAGAAAGAGCTGTTCGTGAAGCAGCATCAATACCAAGAGACCAAGCAGCGGCAGCGCTCAGGGGATATTAAGGTTTAGAGACAAATAAAGATTAATGCCAGGGATGTTATGTTGGAAGCCAGGATATTTTCTCTCTTTCACAATAATGGGCTCACTCACTCTCCTACGACCTCGCCACGCAGAAAATTATCATGTGTAATTGCACTGGCAGAATGATGCTCTTAATGCAACCATTCCTTAGCTAAGATCACTCCCTATCTAAAAACAATGTTGATAAGTAGTCAGAGTTCAAAGACCTATGATATCAGTGCAAAATCCAGCAAAACCAGACCAATTTTGTTACTTCCAGGTTTAGGAGTGGTTATGTCAGACTATGCAAGGCACGTATCGACTCCCGTGGGAAGGTTAGTGATGTTATATAGGCAGTTGCTAAATGACAAAGACTGAAGAGGGATGAAGTATGCAATAGATATTACCTAGGAAGGAGACATCATAACTGTCAACTGCTCTGTGTAGAGAAAGAGCAGACCACCACCATCTATGGAATAATTTCCAGCCCAGAGGAATTCATTGGAAACATCATTATAAAAAACTATTGAATTGACCCTGGAGAAAATACTAATAAATAGATAGCCCTGTAGGGGCAGAAAGACAAACAAGATTACATAAAAAGGTCTTTCATATAAACCCGAGGAGCAGGAGTGACTCAAGGTATTTTTGCTCTCATTTGAAAGGCTTGCCTAAGTAAGAATTTTTTTCAAAGGAATTTCTTATGACAGTACACTGAAAATGAAGACTTCTCTTTGATAGCAGCACAGTGCATGAATGATTCACTGGAGAGAAAAAAATTAAGGCTGGGGTGATGGGGACACTAAATGAACATCAGTGGGAAGAGGCATCTCAGAGAGTGGGTAAACAGGCTTCCATCCCTGGTACATGCCAGTTTGTGGATTAGCACCTCTAAGTCTGACTTTCAAGCGAGGTTTAATCAGGTCTCCACCACTGCAAGTGCTGACTGATTAGAAACTGTGCCTTCATTATTGCACCAGAAATAAGTGTTGAGTGGAAATGTCAATGGCAAGATACCTTAAAGCCCAATCTGTGGTGAGAATCAGAAAGATAATTAAATGAAGGTTCAAAAAACGATCTTTGTGATGGTGGTGTGAAGTAACTAGAGACTTTCTCTTCTAATTAAATTGGTTCTGGATTCTAGAACAGATGGCAAAGAAACCTGTTTGATTTCAAGGTGGAATTTGACATATTACTTAAGGGATGTGGTTGCTTGTGATTACCAAAGACTGGATTTGATCAGAGATGATAGTCTATGAAGATACTTTCTGTGCTGTAAGGCTCAAATCCTTCTCCATCTGAAAATAGTTATAAGCAGTTCATCGATTTTCATGATGTCTAAAGACAGAAAATCTCTTGGTAAGATGTGGCATGTGCCTTTGTGGTCCTTTTACAGCCCAAAGACAGCACTCAGGAAACACAAGTATTGACAGATTGGATAAAATTCAGCATGTCCACTACTGAGCTCTTTCCACAAGAATGGAGCAGTGAGAGTTAGTTGTAGGACAGGTGCTCAGCTCAGTGCCTCAAGGTGCCCACCAGAGCGGATGGTCCTTCTGTCTTCCCTAGAGGTACACCACCAGGAGGCTTCCTACTGTGCAGATGGCAGTGTGACTCCTATTTTCTGGGCTCAGCAAGGTGCTCCACCAAAATTTATTCTTTGTGTTTTTTTACCTTTATGGATGCTTCAGGTGTGCAGCTGAATAAGGATCCCGGAGAGACACAAAAGTTGAATGACTGGCCTGGACCCAGTAGACAGGTAAGAGATGTCAGTCATGTGTCCACTTAGGCCTGAAAACACATTGGCCTTTCATTACTGCCTTCAGGCTTGTACACATCGCTGTCTGGTCCAGTTTGTGTTTTAGCCATGATCCAGTTCCAACTTGGTTGCCATCTCTGAACCTGACAAGCCTTTAATGTCCACTATGGGTGAAAGTGAAAGCCTGGATTCCATTATCGTACACTCCCCACTAGTCCTCTATTACAGTACAAAATGAGGTAAAGATACTAACAGATCAGAACTATAGAATGACTTAGGTTGGAAGAGATCTTAAAGCTCCAGTTAGCCAGGAGCATAAAGCATCCAGTTAGCTTAAAGCATCCAGTTCCAGCCCGCTACTGTGGGCAGAGTTGTCACCCACTGAATCAGGCTGCTCAGGGCCCCGTCCAGCCTGGCCTCCAAGGATGGAGTACCTTCTCTGGGCAGCTGTGCCAGTGCCTCACCACCCTCTGAGTAAATAATTTCCACCTAACATCTGATTTAAGTCTGCCCTCTGGTCAGCGCGTCATACCTTTGGGCATAGCTGCAACAACCCTTAAGCATTTCACGCTTGCTCAGCCCTCCATCTCTGCTGTGACCTCTCATTTCCCCCAGAGCAGTTATTTGCAAGTCCACAGAGAAGGGAAATAGTCCTCTACTCCTTCGTTTTGGCTTTTTTTAAAGGCAGATCTGTCTCTGTGCCTGTTCCACATGTGGTCCTGTAGACAGCTGAAGCAGCAGACCCACAGAGGTGAGGAGCTTGCACAAACCCCTGGCTAAGAGTGAAGGAGGCAGGAGCTGCTAATGGCAGTCCAGCCACTGGAAAATAAACAACTATTTGGAGCAGTTTCCCATTACACTCATGTCGAAGGGCATTTATTTTACCTTTTGAACTTTCAGAGAGGGGAAGAGGAGCTAAGATCACAGCGATTCTCCTTTTATGGTCAGGATGGGATTGGCTGGTTTTGAAAGCAATGAATGAAGATGATTAATTATCATTCACATTTTTGCTCCATCAGATTAACAAGAGATGTGCCTGTCATGCCAATAGTCTCCCTGTTCAAGCCCACGTACACCCAGCTAGAGTGACCCGACTCAGTCTCACACACCACCTCCTGAAGGGAGGAGACAGAGCAGTGAGTCAGTGGGACACAGCTCCATGCGCCCTTAACATCGTAGTGTCAGCCTTACCAAGCAGTGCTGAAATATTTATTAAACACGAACACAGAAGCAATTGTGCCTTCCTAATTTGGCAATGTTACCCAAAGAGTTAGAAGGCACAGTGCAGATCAGCTTAATTAATTTTTTTTCATTTTGGAAGCTAATGATCCTCACCTGGCTACAAGAAAGTCGAAGATGAAAACAGAAAAGAAAAAAAAGAACAAACTACGACATGATGATAAACTGTGAGACATAACAATAACCATGAATTTCCTTTTGTGATGACCCCTTTGTGTTCATACCAGCCAGGATGACAGGTATGCCAAGGAAACCTGGGACCTTTAGCTGGACCAAGGCCCAACAAGCGTTAAAGAGCCATTAGGAGCTACAATGGAAATGAATAATGTCTGCAATAAATAAGGAAATCTTGGCCCTCAGATAAGATGCATTATATTTCCCATTGTGTATGCCAGTAGCTGAGTGTATTTATAAGCTACAGTCACAAATGACTGGCTTGTGCTAAATGTAGCTCGGAGTAGGCAGACAAAATTTTCTTGGAAGTCTCTGGGACAGATTCAGCAGAGATGTCAGCAATACTTTCAGCAGTAACATTTACCCCCCTCTGCAGGAGCAGTTCTGTGCTTAGCATTCTAGAAGGAAATGCTACAGAAGCTTTTTGCACAGTTTTCCTGCTCTGAAGGAGCCTCTCTATCCCCAGGCAGCACTCGTCCTGCCTGTGCTCCCCAGGGAACGTGTGACCACCACTGGCACGTGGGACTGCTGCAGGCAGGAGTCACTGGTGTTTACTCCCCCAGGTGCTCAAGGGTTTGAGCAGATCATCTCTGGAGCTGTGCTTCAGTCGCTGGTCATTCCTCAGGGCTTGTAAATTCAGATTAAATCAGAGCAAGTGGTTCCTTAAACCGAGCAGCCAGTCAGTGATGCCCTGCTCTACAAAGGGAAACTATACCTGTCCCTCAGGAAGTGCCTCGCTCTTCTGTTCTCATCTGTTTTTACTTCTGTTTTCTGCCAGAGTCCAAAACGACTCCACAGATTTCATTACTCTGCTCCCCAAACTCACTTTCGACTCATGCACAGGGGGAAAAACATGTTACTAATATACAAGAGAGGTGGAAAAAGCAAAACAAATAAGGAGAGCATGGAATTTCTGCCAGGTAGCTGTGGGGAAGTGGCTTTCATCCTCTGGTTTTGTTAATGACGGATCCCCATATGATTTCTGGGGAAGATGAGTAAGCCTAGAAGATTGACGCAAGCCAACTGCTGATGGTAATTCTCTTGGCTGTTATTTACATACCTCTGGAAGTAGTCCACCGTCCCCCAGCACCACACCACCATGGGCTAAACACTGCTGCAACAGCAGTGCAGCTATAAGAAGGGAGACAACAGACCTCGCTGGAGTGGCCACTTCCACAGCCACTGCAGCCACAGGGAGCTGCTTCTGAGGCACGGAGGTTGCAGCAATGCTCTGATTTTCATTGCTTATGGACAGCAAGGCTCTCCGGTACCCTTGTGTCCCACTGCCAAAGGACTGGATGCTTGGCTAGCAAAAATCTCTGCATTTTGTCGAGAGACTTTGGACCTTGCAGTGCATCTAGTTTGCTATTAAAGGTATTGCTGATGCTATCAATAAGCAGAATATTTTCACACAAAATTGGAGGCTTTCAGCAAAAAGTGCTGCAGTTTCTAAGGACCACACCTGTGAAGAAACCTCTTAGAAAACAGGAAAAAAGCAGAAAGCTTCTTTGATTAATAGCTGCAATAACATCCATTTCTAGCAAAGCCTAGAAGGGGGGCTTCTCCACCTCAGGTAACATTTGCTGCGCTGGCACAACCTGTTGTAAACCTGTAGTGGTAAAAAAATGTGAACACAGACCTGTTAAAATGGTGAGCAGTAAGACCCCCAGGCAATCAGGAGTGTAATTACCTGCAGAAGAAGTGCAAGGCTTTCTTTAAATCCAATTTCTTCATACTCATGTTCTCCTTGGAGTTAAGCACGCTCTCTGTATCAAATAAATGCAGCCACCGTGCTCAGCAGAGCAGACATAGACGTGAATGAGTAATAAGAACAGTTGGACAGAACATGAACTGAAGCAAGACCTTCTTAGAGGTCTTTTTTAAAGCCTGCAAAGCATGAAGGAAGTTGGGCATATTTCTTACGAGCAACTGTTACAGAGATAAGGCAGCTGAGATGGGGCATGAAAGAATATGAAGATGACAATGCCTAGAGGAAACGGCACCATGAGATTTCTTCAGGGTCCTGAAGTTGTTCAGAAGGTTAAACTGAATTTTTTTCATCAGGCATTATCTTTTCATCAGGCATTAAGTGGAATCTCTACAAGTAACATCACATCATTGTGTGACTGGCCTTCCTCCTGATAAGGGTTTAAAATATAAATCTTTTAATCAGTCAGAAGCCATTAGGTTTATGAAAAAAAATCTGCTTTTGAGACAAAATTATTTACATGAGAAATGTGATTTCTGGCAGGCCAGAGTCACCAGTAAGTGTACTTTCTAAAGCTAAAATCCAGCCAAATCCATAAGCATCACTTTTGTTTTTCAGAACAATTACTATTTTCTAAAGGAAAAGAAAAATAATTAAAATGTAATCTATTTATCTCTGTATTCTCATTAATTTCTATGGCTCTCATTAATTTCTATGTCTTTCCTTAATAAAAGAAGATATACATCAATGATCCATTTCTTCGGCAGAACTCATTTTCCAAGACAAAAGAGTTCTGAGTTCATGAATGCCTCCCCCAAGAAAACCAAACCTGCCAAGCTTTGTTTTATTTTGTATTTCTCTAAGTCAGAAATGTCTGCAGTGAATTTTTATCGAATTCATTCTCTGTGAGAGATCCTGTGAGCCATGCTTCAGCTCCGAAGAAATTGTTTTTCCTGAGGAGAATGAAGAAGCCAGTGAAAACAAAGCACGACAGCGGCCTGGTCTCCTAAAGTTTGGGTACATTTCCAGTGGGCACCACTCTAATACACTTTATTGAGGGATTCAGAGGATATATTGGTAACCATGAGAACAAAGCTCAGAGGTTTTGTGAAACTCGAGGCACAGCAACCCTAACATGAAATATACATTAGCCATGAAATCAGGTCATTATGCAGCATATCTCTGAAGGCTTTTCGTGAAAATTCATGGCCACTTTGAGGCAAGCCTGGATTTTAGAAGGGCAGAGTTGCCATACATGAGCAATCCCAGCTGGACAATCAATGACAGAGAGACAACGTGCTGGTTGCCACAATTCCTCACTAACTAGTCTTGTCCCAGGGGTGACTGGGATGGAGAGTGGCCCTCCCTGCTGGCACTGGGGAAGAGGCACAGAGCAGACATGTGGCTGGGAGCCCACCCCAGCACGCACCACCAGCATGGTCTGGCTTTTGAGCAGGATGCCTGGTGCAGAGTTTCTGAGATGAGTCTTCTGGGGTTGGGAGAACCCTTTACCCCTGTAAATAACAGAAGTAGGTCATTATGGAAGCCACCAGACACATCATCATGGCAATGGCAGTCATCCTGGATGAATTAAATACATCATGTGCCTCCATTTAGAAGAAGTGGCTCATGAATGGGGATAACCATGTCTTCAGCTGTAGTTAACCCAGGTGGGAACAGCATGGGGGCAGTAGGGCCCCATGTGGAGTTGGCCTCACGCTCAGAGAACAGGGCAGAAGAATTGGGAAATCAGGAGGGGGCAAAGGGAGGATCATGTGGGGTGGGCTGAGGCTGCTGCAGACTACAGGGAGAACCCTGGAGAGGTAGTGGGCTACAGCCCCAGAGTCCCAGACAGCAGGGACAGGTGGGCACCTCTTCCCCAGCCTTCAGCCACAGCTTGGCTGCTCCATCCCATGGAAGAAGCGTAGGACAGGCAGGAGACAGTAACAGAAAAATATTGTTGAAATAAATCTGATCATGAGGGATACCTTAGGGGCTGAGTAGAACTCCCAACACACCAATAAGCATTTTATATCAACATGAGATTCACAGAGCCTTACCTTTAAAAATGAAACTGCAATAGATATTGCACTCTCTTGCTCTCCATTTCTCGACTGCAGGATTTCTCCCCCGGTCTGATTTTGCTCAAAGTAAAGCATGGGTTAGGTTACGTTTCAAGCAAGCAGGTGTTTTTCCCTGTGAGCATTCTGTACAAATTACTCTGTCAAGAAAATGTTCCAGTTCAAGATTGCAGCTTTCAATGTCTGGTAAAGCTAAAGACCTTGTTAATGCATCAGCTCCCACTGAAGTAGAAGCAACTTTTATGGGGATGAGGAAAGCTAAGTTATTACTGCTGATAATGCATTTCTTGGACCCTTCCACCCGTCCACAAAAAATGCACTCTATCCCAGTACAATACAATTACCCCTTGGGTCCAGGAAGCCAAGGGAAAATAAAACAGGATCAAAATTCAGACCACTTGAGGTCAGATTTATCCCACCTGTCATCACTCATCTTCAAATTCAGCTCTCCCTTAAGATAAGCACTTCCAATCATCTCCTCCTAGAACAGATGAGAAGAGCAGCTCTCCAAGACGTGCCCATCTCTGCTTGCCTAGAGAAGAGGCTCAGACATTTACTTCAGATGGAGTGCCCAATGTTTCAGTAGTTACATGAGAGGAAACCAGGAGCTGATGTCCTTGGAGAGCTGGCAAGGCTGTGATTTTTAAATGCCTCATTCAAAACGCTCTAGTTCAATGAAGAGTAAGAGACTTAGAAATCCTGGAGAAAATACCCTGAACAGGCTCAGCTGAGTTCAGCCCTGTGTCAAGAAGTAAGTAGCTGGGATGCAAAGGTACCATGCAAGGAACTCTGCCTTCCAACAGCACACAGCAAAGTGAGGGACCAGAGAGATGTGAGCAATTGGCAAATTCTGTCCCTCATTTAATCAAGATGGCAAGATTTGCTTTGGGCTGAAATAAAATCAATTTTCTGATGAAAAAGACATTTGAGTCAGATTTCTATTAAATATTTCACCAGTGTCTGATTTCCACAGAGATTTTAGCTTAGCGTTGCAAAAATTTATGAACAAGCACAAGTAAGGTATTTAGATTCTGAAATGCTGTTACGGTGCTGTGCAAAGCCTGGTTTCCTCCTACTCCCACACTTTGCATCAGCAAAGCCGTGGCCGGAGCACCCCTTTTCCCGAGGTGCCACAGCTGCGTAGGCCCGATGGCACCCCCATGGAGACACGGTGATCCATCCCAGCAGAGCTGGTCACACTACAGAGCCAAGCCACCAGTGTGACATGTCTAACCTACGTTGCTCGTTAGGTAATGCCTCAGATCTGGAGCATTTCAAGTTTTTGTCGAAAATACAAAGTGTTTTCTGCTGAACAGTTTTGCTCACCTCCTCTTCACTTATTTTGAAAAATGCCATAGGAAAATACCTATTTGCTAGCTAGGTCTAATTTGTACACAGAGCAGATCTCATTCAGATTATAAAAGTGAGATGGAAACCTAGCACAGCCTTTCACTGGATCCAGTCACTAAAGCACTTTGCACCTCCAGTTTAACATCAGCAGGAACTGCCAACATGTGGCACTAACAGGGCTCAGGGCCCTCCAGGCCAGCAAGGGCCCGGCTAATTGTGTGGTTAACTAGAGACTGGGGGAGATGAGGAGAGCTGGAGGTTCATGCATTGCACTGCCAGAGCAGAGCTCCATGCTGGGCATTCGTAGGCCTATCCATTTCATGTATATGTGCTACAGGTACGATACAGTTTCCATTAGGCAGTTCTTTGGGGTTGAAGTGGAAATGACAGGGCCTGGCTCTACATAGGGTGCTAAAATTACCAGCCTGCAACCTTTGGGTAGTGGCTTTAATGCTGTGGCTAGCAGAAGTCTATAAATAATCTCCTATGAAGAACTAACATAAAAAATTTTCTTTTGCACCACAGCTCAGGGAGCAGACCAGTCATGAATTTTATGTCCTTTTTAGTTTTCTCTCTTCCTGGAACATAAAGTTTTTGCCCAGAAAGCCTTTCAGCATCAAGACTTGAAATAATTTTTGGAAGGAAAACATTTTATTTAAAAAAAGAAAGAAAAAAAAAAGTACAAAAGGTACTCTTGAGGTTTAAGAGCAATTTGAAGACAGAAGTAAAGACGCACAAAAAAATTCAGTGTTCTCCAAAATACTTCTGTCCCTGGCTCTGGAGTGGCACCGCTCACTTGGAAATTAAGTGGACATGAAGTCTTGAAAAGTGAAGAAAAAAGAACAAAAAGTGCTTGTGCAGTGTGAAAACTGTTTGCAGCCTAAAGTTAAAACTCAGAAAAATCCCCATGGCTCCATTTCAAGATCTGCTCCAGGAGTGGTCATCTCCCAGCCTGGACGAAGGGATTTTTGCATGGGGGTGAGCCCTGAGAGCTCTTCGAGGTCAGAGCAGTTGGGATGGACCTCTTTGGTCAATGGTGGTCTTGCAGGTCAGGCAGCCCTCTGGTCCCATTTTCCTGTGCTGGGGAGGACTCACATCATTTTGTCACAGCACCTAAAGAGCAATCCAGCTCTTAGCCTCCTAACAGCTACAGCTCACATGATTTTTTAGATCCTCAGCATCTCCCAGAGTCCACAGAGACGCTTGGAATTTACTGAGATACCTACCTTCAGGGAGCTGGTGGTTTCCAAATCACATAGTTGTTAACTGCTGCTAACAATCAAGTGGATTTATGCACACAGCTGCCACGTGCAGTGATTTGCCTGACATACATGAAAACCTTGACTCCATCTCTTCGAGTTGAGCTTCCTCAGCAGCAAAAGGAGCTGTCCACCCGTTCCAGGGCTGCTGGTGAACCTATCCGTACTTGAAGAGGATGCGGGAGCACTGAAGAGCAATTGCCCTTGAGGGGAAGGCGCAGCTAAAATCCACAGTCATGGGAGTGAACAAATCACACCTTGCTTGCCAGCTCTTGGGGTTGCCTCTGGAGGGTGCAGATCTCAGGGATGCTGCCTGGACAAAAGAGAAACTTGATCCAATCAGCGACAGGAGGGGAAATAGAATGAGGAAGGGTGCAAGCTCAGACCTGTACGTGGGCAGGGAAGTGAGGGATGCATGCCAAGACCACAGCCCAGCAAGCAGGAGCAGTGGGCTTGGAGGCAAGTCATAGGGAGCCATGGAGATGGTGGCAGGTATTTTGGCTCTTGTTTGGTGGATATATTGTACCTGCATGGACATGAGAGAGGTTGGGGTGAGGTTAGCTTTCTCAGGGCTGCTGGAGGTGGAGGTCTGATGGTGAGTCTGGCAGGGCTGCAAGGTGAGGCTGGCAGGGTCAGGACGCGTGGCTGCACACAGCAAGTTCACAAACAGCAGGATGAGTACATGCATGAGTCTGCGTGTATGTCCTGTGTGCACAGACACAGTGCTGTTGTCACAGCTCATGGCATGACTAGCAGAGTCTTTAAAAAGAAACCACACGCGCAAATATTTTATGTGCATGCCTTATACATAAGGCATGGGCCAAACGACTTGCCCACACAGTTCTGAAGTGTACCCTTTTAGTCCCTTCGATGCCAAGGAAATGTTATTGACTACAAACGGTGACAAGGAGAACTGCACAATCCAGTCCATACGTACAAAACGCAGCAGGCTGAGCGTAAATGCCTATTTGAAGGCATACAGATGAATCAGTAATGATATTACAGTGATTAGCCAACTGCCTTAATTGATATGTACAAAACCATATGTGCTTATAAGCTTACAAATGCTAACTCACGCTTATCACCATCTGCACAGAAATTCACAGTAAATTTCCTTTTTCTAAATGCAGGTTTGTCATTTAAAGAGTTGGGCTTGGGAGGCAGTGAAAGCCTGTGCCATGAAACGTCCATCACAACTGGCACATCTCTTTGAGACCAGCTTTGTCTTGGTGACTGTAATAGAGGTTGGTTGTCGTCCAGGTCAGAGCAAAGACACAAGAGAAATGGAATAATCAGCTTTTCAAGCAGAAAAATAAAAGCAAGTTCTTGCGACAAATTAGGAGGAAGGCCAGTTGTGCATCCACTTCCCTCCCTCAGCAGCTTTCTCCCAGTTCTTTCCTGGTGTTTTAAACGAAACTGCAAGAGAAGGCTAAAGCACGGCAATGCAGATTTACCTTAATGTCTTCCAAGTCCGCGGACAGGTCACTGGTCAACGAAACTTCTGCTGTGGAAGCAGTGATGGTGGGAAATGGTCAGGCATTTTTTCCCCAAAGTTATTATTGTGAGAGAAAAAGCCTTTGGCTGTAGGTACAAGCCCTTGTCCACCACAACTAGCTACAGCGGAAGGCCCCACCATATTGCTGCAGAACAGTTCATGTCCATGGTCCCTCGTCAGCTTCAGGAAAAATCAGCTGCCTTTGTCTAAAAGCAGGTGGGTGGCAGTAAGCAGTCTGCAAGAAGCAGCCTGGAAGAACAGTCCCATTGCCAAGGCAAGGATTTGATCTGACCAGAGTGCTCTTGTGTCCCTAAGCTGGCTCTGTTGTAGGACCGTCATGCAGGAAAAGACAAATTTATGAAAGGACCAATTCAATCACCAACACTATTTGCTAGATGGATCCAGGGACAAGGAGAATCAAAGGTGTGTCTCACCTAACTTCAACAACAGCAATGTAGATCTCCCCATGCAAATTTGGTTTCCTCCTAATTGCTGTGGCACAAGCTTTTCCAAGCTCTAAATTCTGTGGTCTGTTTTAGTTTTCATATTAGGGTGAGTGGAAACTCCATCAGCTACATCAATCAGATCTCATCTAGCTACAGAGGGCCTCCAAAGGGCCTGGCTCTGCTGCATTTAGTGTATCCCACATAGGATGCATTCTCTGCTAGAATTCATTCTGCTCTCTGAGGCAGTTTAAGGAACTGTAGCAAAAGAAAGTGTTTGTTCTGGCTTATCTTCACTGGCCATATGAGCAGCTTGCATATATGGTTATAAATGCAAAGAGATTTTTTGTGTTTGCAAGATCTATGTCATATTTCAAAAGTGCTTGGAGCGTAAAGTTGAGGTGCCATCCCCATTCACACCAAACGTCTGAGTTTTTCCATCCCTTGGCAGCATAAATACACTCAAGATCATTCATGGTCAAGGGCAATCAGTCACACTTCTGCTAATGTAACCAAAGCACACAGCTGCAGTGTTGATGCCAGCTCCATGACTGGCCCTGGGGAGCTAGCTGACATCCAACACAGCGTAAGTCTCTCAATATCATTTGGTCCCTTTGATTCAACAGAATGAGTTTTGCATCATGTATTGTTTTTGTCAAGTACTAGGTGTCCTGTAATGTTATGGGACAAATCCAGGAAGATATTTAGAAGGTTAAATTCTGCTCAAAATCATGAGATAAAGGGAAACAAATGCTTACACATCTCTGTGACCTGAAGGCTAAGTTACTTTCTTAAGCAGCACGGCTGAAAGTTTTATCCTGGCTGTCTTCACAGAAACATCCATCAAGCTTTCCTGAGCTGGAGTCTGCCATTTTTGACTTGGGCTTCATGGCAGAAGACTATTAAGAGAGAAAAATTGATAAGGATTCTCCTGACAGTTCTGAAACACAGAGGACATGCTTGTGTGACAGGGACAGGTGAGTTACTCTCCTTTTAAAAATCCTGACAGCGCTGTGCATTAATAGTGCCATAAATATTATATCTGTGCTGCAAAGAAAGCTGAGAAATTGTTATAATTTAGTTGTCACCATTGTGCTGGCACTGTGTTGTGGCTGGGTGACCTGCAGGCACAGAATAATAACGAGGGCAATTCATCAGACCCCACAAGTGACAAAGTGAAGAGCGAGGATGTGATGGGTATATGCTTTGATCATATTAGACAATACCAGCTGAAGGAAGGCTTGGATGGGAAGGTGCATGTGAAAAGTGTGATTTTTAGACAGGTTCCAGTAGTTCTCAGATGACAGGAAATCCCCGGGTGCCAGCAATAAATGTCAGTCACTGCCAATTTAACAGGCACACCTGAAACAACTCACTCCCGAGGAGCTGGCAAACACAGCAGGAGAGCAAATAAGTAAGAAACTGATCCAAGGGCCCCAAAATGCTCTTATTCCACCGAGTGTTTCAGGTTAGCTCATCTCAAGATCAGCAATATCTGGTCAAGCAAAGTGTGGGTAAGCTATGCCATGGGAGTAGAGATACCAGGTCATGCTTTATGGGCCTCAGCACCGTGTGCATGGAACCAGACCAATACAGGTTTTGTGCTTCCTGAGCCAGAACCAAGAAGGCTGAGCCCAGTAACACATCTCAGGTCTGAGCTTGTGTGAGTGCTTCGGTATCCCACTTCTCCCATCTCCGTGTCTCCTGCTGCCTCCAAATACAGAAATTTGTACTCAGGATTTCATAAGCCCTAGACTAAGGTAATAGGAGCAAGTCAGGCGTGATGGCTACTGCAAAAAGGAAGCAGACATGCAGGTGCCTAACAGAAGTGCACCTGGCTCTGTCCCATGAAATCCAGGGAGTTTGCCCTGAAATTACATTAGATAAAGACAAGTCAAAAAAATACATATATAGTTCCAGAAGTATTGGTTTTACCAAAGGAGTTTAGAGTTACAGGCATATGTTAACACCATGTGATGGCGTGAAGTGAAGGGAAGAGATGGCCTCCTCCATCTGCTCTGGCCCAGGACCAGGCCTGCCCAGCCTGGTGTATGGGGATGCAGAGCCTCTGCCCAGGCTGGCAGATGCAGCTGCTGCCTTCCCTTATGCAGGTTCAGCTCATAGCAAAGCTGAGCACATATGAAGACACACAGAGACAGACAAAGAACAGACACTGAGGTGACTGGTCACACAGGCTGCCCAGTCAAGGGCTGCCTGCGTCAGCACTTACACACAGGACTCACACAAACACAGGCTGGAGAGACCCCTTCCTCCTCTCCATTTGGTAGAGACAGAAGGTCACTGGTGCAGGCACACACAGCTCTCCCCAGGTTCACACGCACATTCACAGGTCATGTCTGTCATGGCTCACCTGCCCACCCAGCACCCCCTGCAGTGCTCAGGTGCAGGGCTAGGCCAGACAAGCTTACTGACCAGCCTTGTTTTACATGAAACTGGCCATTTTATATCCTTTTCTACCTATCCCCTCTTTGTTCCTCCTGCTGCCCCTTCCCCCGTACACCCCCAAGGCTCTGCAGAGCTCTGCAGTTCCTGTCCTGTCCTCCCAGTCCAGGCCCAGCTGCTTCCCAGTGCTGTCAGCTGCAAAGCCCAGGCTGATCTTCCTGGAGGTGACACCTGTAGCTTGATAGCCCATCAACCAATGTGGCTGGGAGGTTTGTTTCTTGTTATTATCTCTATTTTTACTTTGCCAGGTCTGTGTCTTAGTATTTTGCTCATTGCTTCCCCTTCTTTTTCTTTTTATCCTAATTTAGAAACCCTCCTTCAGACAGCCTTGCTGGAGTAAACATTCCCACATTCTATCTCTTATTGATCAGCACAATCATATCTGGCCATTGTCTTCGTTTCCAGCAATTGATCAGCTTCTCTGTCTGTAAATGTTTGTTCTTCCCCCTCCTCCTTTGTTTTCCTGATTTTTTGTGAATCCTTTAGTCAGACAATTTTTCTTCAAGGAATAAACAGTCTCACACCCCACTTATCTTTGCACCAGAATCCAATTGGAAATTCTAAAGGCATTTAGCAAAGCTTGTCTGTGATCCCAAAACTCAGTATGACAGCAAATGCAGCGAAATAAATCAACAATAGGACTGTATGTCAATAGTTGTGCTGTAGAAAAGAGGACCATAAGGAACTTGAGAGGTTATCCAAATCACCCTCATCCTAAGAAGGGATCGATTACACTTTTATCAGCCCCAACAAACACTTTTTTAACCTGGTTTTAAAAACCTCCAGTAGCTACAATTCAAGCTCTGTACTTCTTGTCCTACAGACATGACAAGAGGTTATTCTCCTTCTCTTTAGGGAAACCTTTTTCAAATTTGAAGGCTGTGATTACTCCATTCTTTAGACTCTGCTGACCCAGTTAGTCTCATCTTTCTGTGGAGCCCATGCTTTTGAGATCTGTTACATCATTGTTCTCCTCTGTGCTCCCTCCAGCTGATTCACATTTTCTTTAAAGTGCAGCATCTGAAACTGAAGGTGGAACTGCAGCAAGAAGCCATGCCAGCACTGACTGGAGCAAGAGGAATATTTCATTTCTGTCGCAAGCTAAACAGCTGTCTGTGTTCCCCTCTGTAACATTTACCTCTTCATATAGACAGTGTTGACTCATATTGAACCTGTATTCCATTGAAAACTCCAATTTTTTCTGCAAGTTTTCTGGAAACCAAGTATTCATCATTCGATATTTCTGTAGATGCTTATTCCCACCCAAGTATGCTATCTTACACTTTTCTTTGTTGAAACTACCCTCTTTATTTTCAGATCTTGTCTCCCATTTGGGAGGACTGTTTTGAATTTCCAGTCCTTTCAGCATGTTGGCAGTCCCTCCCAGGTTCATATCACATACAAATTTAGCAAGCATACATATTCTAGTCCATCATCCAAGTCATGGTGGAAACACAGAACAGAGCTATGGCATCATCGTGGCATCCCTTTAAAGCATAGAATAACATCTAACGTTTTAATCTAGAAGAAAATCAAAAGCCATGATCACTGATTTTTACAGGCGGTGCAAACAGTAGCATACTAAATAATAACAAGGCAACTATACAAAGGGATCCTGATCATTTTGTAAATTGGGTTCATCTGAGAAGCATGAATTTTAATTGCCAAAATGCAAATCACAAACTCCTTTAGAAACAAAGAATGCAGGTCACACCTGTGGGATGAGGAACTGTGTTTTGGAAATTGTGACTCACAGACTAACCCACTGAAAAGGGATCTTGAAGCAACAGAGCAGCCAGGAAAGACAACAACCCTTGTCTAAGCAAGCAGTAAATCACAGAGCAGAAAAATCCTCCTAGGAAGGCACCTTGTAGAGAGTCAGAACCTCTCCTACATATGAATTTCTGAAGGTAAAATTACATTGGTGTTTTGTTTTTTAAAGTCCAGTAAATGCAGATGTTTCAGATGCCTTTCTACCTGAAAGATATCGTATGATATCAAATGCATATCGGTGCATAGGGTCTGCAGCATCAATGGGATTGCTTACTCAGTGAAAGGAGAGGAGACATTTGTGCAGTCGTCAAACACAGAGGCTGAAATCAGATTTGTGTATTCAAGGCACCAGATGGATGTATGGGACAAGATTTAAAAAAGCTGTTGTCCCTAGAAAAGTGTGCAATGATCCATTTTAAGTGTCCAAACCACTGGTTTTCATTTCTGTAAGTTTTGAACCAGGAAGCCTCCTTCTGCAGCGCAGTCCAGCCTACCTGTGTATCACAAATAACACTTACACCTTACAGACTAGCATGGCTTTACAGCTGCAGAGCTGAGGCTGAGAACTGTTCTGCAGTCATTAACATTGCACAGGTGAACAGAGACCACTCAGTCACTTGCCTAGCAAAAAACTGAAGAACTGAACGAAGTTTTTCAGGGCCTGAACCAAGAAGATTCAGGATGATATTCTGATACTGCTAAAGGTTTAATGCTGGCTTTATTTGTTCAGCTGCTGGAGCAGCTGGGAAAAAAAAAAAACACAGAACATATCTTCTGAGGGATTGTGAAAGAGCAGAACTCTTTTTTAATTCCTTGCTAATGACTTTCCACAAAGAAGAAGAAAGATTGCAAGAATGAAAGCGTGGCAGGAGCCTGACTTCCACTGTAGCTGAGTGGATAGGCAACGTCAGACCCAGGAGCTGCCTCAATGGATCTGAAGTGCCACCCAGCCCATGAGCTCCAAGGGAGGATGCCTCAGGTACTTCATGGTCTGATGTGAGACCTTACACCAACATGCATGATTTTGCAGGGTCATGCAAAGTTGTGCTCATAAACACTGTCTATTTCAGGGAGAACATCTCACATCTGTTTAAAGCCTGTCAGCGGTTTTATCCAAGCAAGCTTTAGGACTTTAGACCCTTGGAGCACTCTGGAGAATTTCAAAAAGCTAGGAGAAGATTTCTTCTCACTGCTCTATAAGTAAAACAGTAAGAACTACAGAGCCAGTCTTCCTTAGCTGAGGAGAGCTCTGAGGTCTCCTTTATTTCCACATTTTTAATGTCTAATTGCCTGATCTGGCCCTGTACAGTACAGCTCTAACTACTTTCTAATGTATTTAAATATATGCCATAAGTGTGGCTACAGTGCAATTAAAGTGCCATTTCTGTTCATTTTAAATGTCAGTATAATTTAAGTTCACACATAATAATATTCATAAATCTGTGGAATTTCCTATGGATTTGCTCAGGCTCCCCATTTAATATTTCTGGAGATTTCCATATGTGAAAATTTCAACTTCTGTTATCACTAGTGCTTGATTAGATAGAAGTACTATCTTTGACCTAAGGCTTGCCTACGCGGAATATCTGTTGCAGGCTGATACGTGTTCTATCATGTTAGGCTCCTTGTTCATCACTTTTTATCAAAAAATCACCTGGCACTTTTCAGTTCTCTAACCTGAAAGCAAGTTCACTGAGACGCAGGGATAGTACATCCCTCCCTATGCTGGAAATGGACAAATATCCTTGAAAAACAGCTGCTGGACATGGAAACAGAGAGCCAACTTCTGCGTCTGCTGGGGAAAGATGAAGCTGTAAAGTGTTCTGGTTGGGTTGGAAGGGGTTTCTGATTATGGCTGCAGACAATAACAGGACTTGGGAGTTGGTCTCAAGATCTGGAGCTGAAAGGCTTGTAAGAACCTCTGGCCATCAGCCACTAAATGTTTTACCCTTGATAGAAGTACTGCCATCCTTGATCAAAACAATGCAGTCCAGAAGGTGGCACATTGTGAGATCTATTGCCATATCAGCCTGGAGGTCTTGAAACAGGAGTGCCCTCTGTCACTGCTAGCAGATTTCATTTGTTTGTGTTCAGTGTTCTTGCCCCCACGTTGCTCTGCTCCTGCACCATCTCCATCCCACTGCAGTAGCTGGTATAGATGTGGCTTTCTCCTTTCTCCCCAATGTGCAGTGCTCAGAGATGCCGTGGTTCTGTCACTTGTCTTTTTGAACAGCTCTTTGCTCCATTTCTTAGGGACATAGCTCAGGATAATGTCTCCAGGGCAAGTTCAGTCTAGGGAGAAGCATATGCAACAATTAACCTACAGCATGAAATACACCTTTTTGCTCTGCCTCTCTTCATCCCTGCTTCCTCATCCTGAAGCCACCGTCTCATGGGCACTTTCTGAGACACGTCAGCACTTGGTACTTTGCCTCTGCTGTGTGATCTGTGGAGCTCCCTCACATGCCCACATCTCATCTGGCATGCATTGATCCTTCCTTCCTGTTGGCGCTCCCGTCATGAGTTATGAAGCCCTCCCAGGTATGAAAAGGAGCAACTAAAGCAAAGGTAGTGCTTTACCATTGTTGATATGAAGTCAAGAACTTCTGGCTTAGGTAGTGGTCCTTCTCTGTTCAGCCAGTGGATTCCTCCTGCAGCCTGAGGAAGAAGCATCCTGCATGGTCTCTGTGTCAGGAACAGGTGGAGGACCTCCTCAGAGAAATCCTTCCCCAGGGGTGGGTAAGCAAACAGAAGAACAGGAAGGTTTCCCAGAATGTAGTGAAGAGCAAGGTAAAAAGAAAAGGAGAAAAGGAGAAACATTTCTGGGAAGACGGAACAAAGTGTTTCTCATGGAGGATTTGACAGTTCTCTCATGGTCACCCCACAACCTACGAGTGAACCCCTCTGCCTCTGGTACTGCTATAGTTCTGAGTATATCCACCATAAAGAAAGCCAAGATTAAATTCTATTGGAGAATAAAACAAAACTAAACAAGCAAAACCACATGAGGAAACCACATTAACTCAGCCGACAGCATGGGACAGGCAGGTCGAGAGCCACTCCCATCTTGCTGGGATGCTGCTGACACGTGGCAGAAAAGCAGCAGTATTGGGTCTACACGTGAGAACACAAACCCAGTCCCTACACGGGCTGCTGCAGAAACAAGTCTGGGAGAAGTGCCTGCTTGGCTTAGTCTCACCCTCCTCAGGAGGTGGGTATGAAATCGTTGTGTGAATATAAATGCAATTGCAGCAAGATGATGATGTTCAGCACCAATATACTTCCTCGCTGCTGCTGGAATCACTTGGGAAATGTCTGTTACTGACTTGCAAAAAAAGCAGGGGAAAACGAGATAAAACAAAGAAAATAATGCAGATTATTTCACTGGCCCACAAACTCCTTAATCCTGTTGCTTCCTTGTGCATAAAAGCCCCAGAAATCCAATGATTTTGTTTCAAGCTACCAGCGTGGTGAACATGAAAGCAGTTTAATCACCAGAGCAGGATTCTTTTCCCGTAAGTCCGGCTGTCCAAAATTCGGGTGTCTAGCTGTCTCTGTCCGCCCTGCAAGCAGTAGATAGCTGAGTATTCAAGATAGTTGTAACACTGGTCAAGGCCCTGCACCCAGTGGTTCAAATCCTCTTCTATAGATACCTGCCTCCCTCCACTGGCAACCAGACAGCCCATTTTTGGGTGGCAAAGGTGAGTTCTGCAAGGTAAACCACCCCACCCAGCTTGGATGCACTGCCACAGGTTCCCATGTTGCCACACCACCATTTCTCAGTCTGGAACATGCCCAGAGCCAAAAAATCTTGAGCAGGACCTTCTGTTCACGCACCAAGGCTCCCATCACAGCACTGTTGGGTTACTGCCATGGGAGGGTTACATGGGCAGGCGGTGGCCCTGCTGCCCACTCTGGGCTAATATCCTACACCATCACTCCCAGGATCCCTGTCTGCTGCAGACCCATCACATTTCAAGATCATCTCTGAGCATTCACAGTGTCTAGAAAACATGGTGGGAATCAAAAAATGGATTTAGGGAACTGGGTCAACACCACAAGGAAGTAAACGTTAGGTTTTATGGACTAAAGAGAAATCCTTCAGGGAGACAGCTCAGTGCATCATAAATAATGAATAAACATCCTCCTACCAAAACAGACACTCATGGAACAGTTTATACATCCTTATAAAACAAGATATTTTTCTTAGCTTGCTTTGCCCTACAGTAACGCCAATGGGAAAGAAAACCTGTAGACAAACAAATGACTCAGACATATTTTCCCTGAAGACTTCTGGATCCCAAGGGAATTTTTTTTTTCAATTTAATAAAGAGAGTCTGAATTCACAAACTGCTCCCGAACTGAAATTTCTACTTTGCTGAACTTTCATTCAGCCTTGCCACCTAGGCTTCTGATCTTGGTTTAGGATGATGGTTAATTCAGATGTGTCCAAAAAGAGATAGCTCAGTAATTGCTTATGCAAAGAAAACCTTATCTGTTTCCAACAAAGTGTGACAGAAGAGAAAACTTACAGCTACTGAGGGCAAAATGTATTTTGTCCTTATTTGGACTAGTTAAAGCTTGGGGGGATGTGACACAGGGTGTTTGTTTGTTTTGCTCTGGGAATGTAGCTCTTAAAACAATTAGTCATCTCAGAGAAATTAAACAGAGGAAACAAATATGACTGTGATAGAGGAGTTATTCATGCCCACATATACCAAAGCATTCTTTTTCTTCAATAAAAAGAGGAATAATTTGATCTATTAGTTGATTTTAAAGCTTATTGGGGATAAGTAATGCAAACAACTCAAGGATTTTCAAAGCTAATGTGCCCTTCATGGGTAGAGAAGGACAGGGCACATGCCCGGGCAGGAGAGCTGCCCTTCTCAGATGTAAGCAATGCCGCCAGAAAATGCAGTATTTGTGGTGGGAAATGGCTCTGCCATGGCACTGAAATGGTGCAGTGCTTCAGTGCATTCATCATGAGTACAGAACACGCAGACAGATCACAGTGCTAATATTCTGACCTTAATTCTTACATTCATATTCTGAAGTGACCCAACCAAATGAGTTTAGGCTAACCATTCCCTGTGGGCTCTGCAGCAGGGCTGGGAGAAGTGTGCATGTGTAACGCACATGCAACGTGGAGAGCTTGGCTGGCCCAGAGTTACAAATGCACCCTGAAATCTTTGTGTGTCTCGCACGTAGCATTTGGTGTGAATTAGTAATGACTTGGGCTACCAGGAGAGGGTCACTGTGGTGGGAAACTCCAGCTTTGACATCACTCTTACCCAAGCGCGTGCCTGGGATCACCTCATGAATCTGTTCCTCAGAAGCAGAAAAGCACAGATGGAGATGAGGGAGAGAAAGACGGCTTTTCTATTTCCAACACATCATGAGGATGGAGAAGAGCCAAGTGCCCTCTGGCCTTGCTGTATGCATACAGGGACCGTGGCAGAGCCAGTGCAGGGTGGAATCGGCCAGGGAATCTGACAGGTCCTCGGATCTGTCACATGTGGGCCCCTCAGTTCCTGTCCCATGTGGAAAGGAAGGGTCTCGGGGCTGACTGAAGAGCCTCCCTTTGCCTCTTGTAAAACCAGCAGGGCAGCTCCTGCCAAACTCCTGCCAAAAGAGGACTCCAGGCACTGCTGAAAGCCTCCGGGCACAGATGGATACCACAAGGAAGGTCACTTTTTTATTAGCTGTTTACATTTGCGGGGGTTATTTAAGGGTTGTACTGAAAAAAGCACCAGTCAGGACCGAGGAAAAATAGTCACAGAACAAAACAAGACCATTGTACTAGGGGATGTACAAGTGTGAAAAAGGCACAGCCGTTATCCTAAGAACACAGATAATAAAACATTAATAGCCTATCTTTGGATTCCTTGTCAGTGATCTTTTGGTCCATGGTGGCCCATGAATCCTCATTAAATGCCCTGTGTATCACAGAAGCTCATATTCAAATGGATGCTACTAAAACGCACACAGGCTCTAACCACTGCTGCAGAAAACACCCGTTGTTCCCCCTCCAAGTGACCTGATGCTCCAGGCACACTTGCAGAATTCCTGGCCTGTCTGACAGACAGCAGCTTCTGTCCTTTGTAAGTTCAATATGACAAAACTTCTCCCTTAAAAGAAACGCCTTGCTGCTTTTGGTCACTTTTAACTTCAGCAATTGAGCTCCATGTTTTTCTTAAATTCATGTTAAAAGCCTTCATAATTCTTACTTTGAATGGCAAAGAGAACGTTTGTGTTTGAGAGAAAGGCAACAAGCTCAATCTTTTCCTGCTGCATTTGAAGTTTCAAGGAGAAGAAAGAAAAATTCTTGCTATGTCACAAGAGACTCTTCAGGAGATGGCAACTTTCCTCAGCTGTGTTTTTGCTGCTGCTGGCAATCTTTTGGCAATACCACTTATGTCTGAGATGCAACAGCACAGAAATATCCAAGACCATGCTAAAGAAAGCAGCCATGGACAGACAGTATAATTCAATTTGTTTTTATAAAATACTGTTCACGTGAAGCACTTCTAGTCCAGCAGCAGGGTATCAGACAGCAGATCAAGGTTATTGTTCATATACCTAGCTTGAAGATGTAGGATCACATTTTGCTGCGAGCACACAGCAGGAAACGCTGCCTCCTTTCCCAGCTATATGGCTACTGGAGGTAAGCAGCAGAGCACAAGCTCACACACAGGATGATGATTTGCAAATGAAGAAGCAAAATTGCTTCAGACAGGTTCTTTGCAACCCCAGGCAAAGTACTGCAAGTTTCAACAACAAATACACACAAAGATTTCACAAAAGCTTTGACTCACACAACCAAGGACAGCTATCTCCTCTAACACGTGGCTGGCCCTTAAATGAGCCCAGGGCAGCCCCACCCTGGGTTCACCCCTTCTAACTCACGGGGAGCACAGGTGCAAACAATTTGCCTGTGCTCCCCAGGCAGCCACAGCCCTTGCTCCAGGTGCTCAATGACAGGCTCAGGCTGCAACCTAACAGTTCCCCTACAGATGACTAGGGCAGATTCATGCCAGCCACAATCTGCCATTACTTAGATATATGTTCAACAATGGTGGTGGGACCACCCCTGAAGTCCAACACAGAGATTTGGGTCAACACGGATTCAGGTGTGGGGGAGATGGCCTTCAGTAACAGCATCAAACAAGTTCCTCATCATCACCATCAGCATAATGTCAGACAGTCTTTGTATCAAGGGACAGCTCCCATGTGGAAAGGTCACAGGGCAGCCCACCTCCACACCATGCCCCAGACGTGGGTATGGCCAAGGCCAGATGATCACAAGGTAGGTAAGTAGCTCCTATGAAACTGCCAAAATAACTTGCCAGCTTTGAGCAGTAAAACAGTGAAGCAGCTGCTGCTGGGCATACACACACAGGCAGCATCACAGAAGAGGTGACTGAAAGTCTCCATCAAAATCCCCACTTGGAGAGATTTTCCTCCGATGCAAATTCCACTTCCCACCCAGCCTGCTGTCCTCTGTGGAGACTATACCTGAGGATAGCTAAGAGACTCCATTGCTCTCTGCCTTTATTTAAGAGAGAGGCATGACTCGGTAGCTTATTTCCCCCTCAGCACACATGCGTGCCTCCCCCAGGACCCACGGTAGGGCCCATGTTCATACTGAAAGGTGCTGGTGCTCACCTGGGTGCCAAGAGGAACATCAGAATGAGTAGCGTTTGGTAAAAAGTAGCTGATGACTTCAAAATCTGACCCCTGCTCGGGAACAGAATAAATGCTGTACGACATCATTCAGAGAGCTTAGCTGAGCTCGTGGGGTTGTTAGGCTCGGAGAGTTTCAAACTGAGCCAAGCAGAGGCTAGGTCAATGTCTGGAGATCCAAGGGAGCAGCAGTGACTGGGAACACAGTAAGATGGCGGCTGGGCGGTTGATGAAAATTATTTTGTTTCTCCAGAACTAAATATATGGTGTGTGCTACCTGCAGCTGTTTATGGTCAAGTGCCAAGTTACAAGAAGTGGACCAAGAACTGCCCAGCGCTGAACAGGCCGCAGGAAAAAGCCAGGGAGGCTTTGAAGCTCCAGCTCTGTCCTGCCAAATCTGCACATATTTATTTTAGCATGCAGGACCAGGAATGGCCCCTTTTCAAATCCAGCATGACCCTGCGTCATTTCAGTGGCTTGGTGCCAATCCATGCCTCTGCGGCCTTGAGAAGGCCTGTCATCTGCATCAGCAAGAGATTAGGGCCAGGCCTTCGCTGGTCACAGGCAAGCACCAGTACTGGAGGGATAATTATCATCCTTCGTCAAGGCTGCAGAAAAGTGGTTCTGAGGCAGCAGCATCTGGGGTCTAAAGGCACTTGAATTGCAAATGGCGTTTGTTCCGCTCTCCTTCAGCAGCCCTCCGGTGAGCGCGCACATCTGCGCCCAGGAGCGGCAGCCACCTTCGTTAGCAAAGATGAGTGAATTCAGCATTCATTTTAGAGCATTAAAACTTCAGATGGCTTCCCTTGGGTGGCCTTTATGTGACACAATTACACTGTTACCCAATCTTCACTTTTTTATTCTCACATGATTTTCGCTGGGGAAAGTCACACCGAAAGCAGCAGCTATTTTACAAACATTCCAGCCCTGGCTCTGGCTGTTTTCCAGGGATTTCCATTAAGTGAAGGCTATGTTGAATAAAAAGACTGTGTCAAGGCCAATATATACCAGGTGGGGTTTCATTAAACATCTTGGCTTTTATTGCCCTCGTTTGACTGAAAACAAATAACATTACCGCTCCTTAACAGAAGATTTAACTTGCTTACAAGCCTGCTTTGATTTTTATTGCTGTTCCTTTCAGAATAAAATTTTCAACTTATGCATAGGTGTAAGTGCCAGCAGACACACCTGGGAGGTGTGTGGGCTTGATGGAAGCAGCTCGACTGCACTTCATCCCAGGATGATCATGGATGGATGGAAAGCTGTTCAGGCTTTGGGAGGGCTGCAGTGTTCATTTTCTTTTTTGCTGTCTTCCCTCTCAGTTTTCTTTCTTTTGATTCTAATTCTTGTTTTCCTGTTAAACCCTTCAAAATGATCCTGTGCCCTTCTTAGAAGTATTTTGTAACCTGCTGTGCATGGGTTTTCTGCTTTTAACACCAGCCACACAACACTGAAGGCACCAGATACACCCTCCCTGAGCACTGCATGTACAACGCAACCCCATGGAGACAGAAGTACCACTCCTGTACACCCTACTGGTAATGCGTGGGGTCCAGGCCACACAGCAAGGAAAAGGTTCCCTGCTAGGGCTGCCAGCGCATATCTAGTGGTCACATTTGAATGTGATAACACCAGGGCACGCTGCCAAACTGCAGCGAGGGGTTTCTCCCATGCTGCTGAAATATAGGCACAAGGCAACTGTGAGGGTGAGGGAGGATGAGGAGAGGAAGGCTTGGCCCAAGATGTCCTCGATCTCCTGCTGTTACAGCAAAGGCACCTCTGTGTACCCTTCCAAAACAGCACAGTCTCCTGAGTGATGTTCCAGTTCACCTCACACAGCCGCATCTAGGAGATTTTACCGTTTTTAACTTATAGGAAATTTATGTTAGCTGGAATGGGCAGGTACCAGTTCTGCAAAGGTCAGCCAGTGGGAGTTTATTGTAGCCTCCTTTGGGTAGCCACAAGAGGGCAATAGGACCAAACTTACCTTCTCTGGGATGAGATGTCCTGCTCAGCCAAAAGTAGGTGCACGAAAGTAGGTGCATGCCAAGCTCTTCCTGCAAGCTGCTGGACACTCAGCGATGTACAAAGTGCACAAAGCTGCCCGGGGCATGGGAGATGCACCAGCAGGAGGGAGGCACTGCCAGTTTTGATGGACAAAGCTAGTGAACTTGCTCACCTCCGAGTTTCAGCACAGCTTTCAGGAGACATCTTCCAGCTCTGTAGGCTATAGCCAGCAGGCACGTGGATTGATAAATGCTGCCAACATACTGAAATAATCATGTCCTTTCCCATATCGATAGCTGAAGTGGTGTATTCTCACCATAACAAACCCCAGTGGGAACCAGATGAACGTTCCCTTTGTGAAAGTACGCATCATAGCGGGGTTCAGCAATTTGGTGGATCAGAATAACAAAGAAACCTGCTATTTGCATAGAACATTGCTGTATTTTACTTCTGTACCTTTCATTTAGCAACCTTTAAACAATTTCTAAAGAGAGAAGTAGACGCAAGGAAAAGAGGGAAAGCTGTTATGTTTATGCATGCTAAACACAGTGTGCTGTGAACGTAGCAAAAAGCATGACTGTTGAATCCAGGTCAACTCTGTGTGAACAGTCGTTCTAATAGTCCTCATTACCAAGGGGAAAATTAGTTCTTGCTGTTGGAATTGTTATAGACGAGGGTTGTTAAAGGCTGAGTTTATTATTGTGAAGCTGGACTGCCTTTAAAAATGTGACTGAAGATTTTCCAGTCGCCTAATAATTTTATTAGGAACCACTTTAAAGATCAGCTGAAAATGTGGTAATGCCTACATAACACAAACAAGACTTGCCCTTCAGCATGCAAAGCTCTTGCGGTTTTGTATTGCACCAGCCACGGAGGTGAGGGATGCTGGTGACCTCCGTGTGAGAGCAGTGTTACTAACAGAGATCAGCCCCACCAATACACCACTGACTTTTGTAGAGGCAAAAAGCCTGTGGGGTGAACATCCAACTGGTCAAAGGGGACGAGAGTGCACCAGGGACTGGCAATCCAGCTCCAGACAACTGCTTCAGTCCAGACCAGTAATAAAGGAGGTGTTACCACCAAGTGGCCAGTCTGCAGAGGCACATTGGCATGGGAACAGCTGTACAGGGTCCCCTGCATGGGGTGGCGCCGGCCCTGTGGGTGGACACCATCCCCGCGGGTGGACACCAGCTCAGCACCCGTCAGCTCGGCTGATGCTGCAGTGAAGACATTGCCTGCTGTAAGGGATATGGCAGGGACAGCTGAGGAGGATTTCATTCCTTCAGCTGGATGAAGGGAGGTTAAGGCAGGCCACTGACCTCGTCAGCTGATCTCAGCGGGGAGAGCCTCACAGTGCTGACTGGCAGACACCGAGCTGCCCCCTCACATCGGTGTCTAGGATTTCCTTCAGCCCTGAGTTATGCAAAAGGTTTTGCTCCATTTCCCTCTATGGCTATCGCATCAGCTCGTGGGTAAATTGCCGTGACGATTAGGGAGAATAATGGGAAGACGTGACATGTTTCTTTTACTTCAGCGCTGTCTATTGAAAACTGGAACTAAAAGGTACCAGGCAGCTTCTTTCCTGCCTTTGGAATTTCACAGAGGGTGACACTGGAGCATTAAACAGGCAAAAATAATTATAGTTGCACAGACAAAATTAAAAACAATGGGAGAAAGCGTACGATTTTCTTCATAGCAGCCCTTGCCTGCAGCAGTTCTGTATGTTTCAGATAAATAGAGTAGACACTGTGAAACCTTTTGGAGGCTAATTGAAACCTCTAACACAACAATAAAATCTTCTCACAGCTGGAGCCAGAGAGCGGCATTAATATTTACTAACCATTGAGTATATTTACATGAAAGAGAGGATTCTCGGAGTATCTTTGATATGCAATTATGGTATATGCATGGACTGGAAGGAAAATAAATCTTTTTTATCATGTCTGTGTTAACATTTCTGGTAACAGACTAATAACTATAAATGTACTTGCAAGGTTCTTGCAACAGGGAGAGTTTTGCTGCAAACTTTATTCTCGTCTGAGTACATCTCAAACTCCATTGTGGCTTCTAAACTGTGGGACAAAGAGGATCAAAACCCAAAGGCTTAATTTGGTATCAATGACGTCAACACACAGCTTGTCAACCAAGATACAGTGTGTGAACTACAGATGTATTTCACAAACGTCCAAGGAACAGTAGTACTTGATTGGTGTTCAGTGCCAACCAAGAGAAAAATGGTTCGGTGAGCAAAATACGTACCTTCTAACTGGGAAATATGAAATTACATTCCCTTCGGTCTATGCTTGCTTTTGTTGTCAGAGCTCAGCCTGGGATCTTCAGTGATGATGACCAAGGGCTGTGAGCAGACCTCATAGCCTGTGAGACCAATGGGGGCTGGTGGTGTCTTGTGGGTCTGCAGCACAGGGCACCAGAGCACACCAGTTCCACTCCTGCCCTTCAAAGGCAGCGTGTTTCCACTGCACTGTCTTTTACTGGCAGGTAAAGACAAGTCTGGGTCAACCCAGAAGAACTAGAGGTTTTTCATACATTAACCACATGGTTTAACGGTGGATGAAAGCATTTGTGGAAGAAGAGGGAGGTCCTGCACATCTTGCCCTCACAGCTCTATCCACATCATCTGCACAATTGTAAGGGTTTTGCCAAGGAACACTACATGCTAGGGATGCTACATGCTAGGAATGCCAGGGAGATTGTTGCATTTGTATTGTATTTTTATCATCTGGTCTAACATTTGTTGGTGGGCTTGTTTGTACACACAGACTCTACTGATTTACCTGGAGGTACCAGGTTGAACTAGTGATATTTTGCATAGAGAAACCTCTCTATGAATGTGAAAACTTAGCTTACAAACGACGACATCAGTTCATAAACACATTTCCATATGAAATGACACTTGTTTAATTGTAACAGTGCAGTAGGGCACGTGGCTCAGGTTCGGTGTCTCACAGTGAAAGGCTCTGGGCACTCATTCCCACTTGTGCCAAGATGCACCCAACTCTCGGGCTGTTCTGCTAAGAACCAAGAAAGGCTTTGCTGCATTAGGATCTCAGGTTAATCCTGTCACTCTATGCATGCTGCTTTTCATTATTATGCATTTGTTCCGGTATTTGTTCATTTGAATTTGTGCTACAGGAATAGCAATAGAATATCCTGTATATCCCAGACCCCAAAAGAGTGAAAGATGGGAAGAGAAAATCACAGAATTTCAAAATATTTTCAGTGTTCAAAGGATGAAGGATTACCTACATTACCTTGCCTTTAAATGTTTGAACTATAAAAAATTAGGCATAAATATTTTTTAAAACTATGGTATGGGTTCTACTGGTCATTAGTGGTTCCTCCTGCATCTTTCAAGGCTGTTAGCAAAATGCTGTCAAACATACTGCTCATGAAGTCTTGAGCTTTATCACTAGGAAAGAGTTACTACAAAGGAAAATGAAAGAAATTCGAACATCCAATTTACTTACCTTTTTTATTGTTTCTCCCAGCTTAGCTAATGCAAAATCACTAGTATCAGAATCGTGTTACTGGAATGAGTTTCACTTTCAAGTTGACAGAGCTGCCATATTACGGCTGCCAGCACTGCAGGAAGATATTTATTGCATGAAAAACAACAGTTCCCACTGGATTTGGAAAACAATATAATTGCAGTATTTTATAGCGCCTGAGTTTCATAAATGCTGGAGGTGACTGGCCTCTCTCCCCCGCTCTGCCTCCATTTCCTTCTCCCCCCTCCGCTCCCCCAGGCTAGGTCTGGGACCACTCCAAGTCAGCAGTGTTCTCTGCATGACAAGCATGCTGATGGACTGGAAGGATAACAGCATTAATTGCCAGCCTAAACCTAAAACTGCAGAAAGGAATTGCTCGGCAGAGCTTGGGGTCAGGTACAACCAGCCATACTCCTCTGAAGCCAGGAATGACACCAAATGTCATCAAGCCAGGACACCCTGGAGCAGTCCCCAAATTGATGTGACCACACCAGAAGGCAGCATCATGGTGTTTTCATCTCCCCACCAAAGATGCTGATTTTCATTTGGGGTAAGAAATGAAGGTAAGACCTTGGAAGAGATTCACAGGTTTGGCTGAAGCACAAGTAATTGACCATTCCTGAAAAGAAAGCAACTCTGAGTCCAGTTTGTGCTTTGTCTTATCTTCTTTCCCAGCAGTAGCAAACAGTCACTGCAAGCCACATTTTCTAGAAATAAATCACAGAGAAGAGGAAAAAAAAAAGAGAGAGAGAGAGAGGAAAAAAACGCAAGAAATGGAAAAGTGTAGCACCACTGAGCTGGTCAGAGATAAGGAAAGCGACAGTCTAATTTTAGGCAGAGAGGCAGAGAGAATTGTTAAGAAAATTAATACATTCCTTGGGGAAAAAGAAGGAAAGTAACAAGGGTTCTACAGACTGAAGGGAAGCCAAGAATGAAATTCTGGTCCCTAGGAACAACCCAGGGCTTGGCAGAATGCTTTCCAAAGGGTTTAGAAGCACAGGGAGGATTCCCAAGCCTGAAAAAACAAGAGAAACGTGCAGAAGTGCTTTAGCTCTGAGTCTTAAGTAGAGAAGCCATGGTTTAAGGCAACCCAGAGAGTCCACAGGAGGATGCAGTCCGAGCCACAGCTCAGCAACAAGGTCCTTTCCCTACAGTATCATCCAAGCATCTCCTTCCCATCTCTGCACACAGGTTCTTGCATGTGAGGGGCAAAAAATGGTGGTTCAGCATCAACAGATAGGGACCTCAGCAAGTGCAGTGTGTAATGGCAATGAAGACTGTCCCAAAGAGAATAAAGAAAACAGATATTACAAAAGAGAACAGTTCTGGAAAAAAATTGCTTACCGGAAGGTTTAGAAAAGTGGCTTGGAGTAAATGTGGTTTCCTATTCAGGCTCATTCAGCCTAATTTCAGAGGCACTAATGTTTGCAGAAGAAGTTTTCAGACACAAAAGTCATCAGGACTCTAATTATATTTTTTAAAAAGAGAGAGAACTTTGTTCCTATAGAGAAGCAGCACAAAGCACTCTTAAACGTGCTCAGAAGTAGGTGCAGATAGGGACTGAACAGTCCCTATCTGCAAGCCTCTTCTGCAGAAAGCTCCAAGTGCCAGTGCTGCTCCTTCCTGTGGCTAGCATTGACAGCCAAAGAGACAGCAGCACTTAAGCTGCTAATCAGCTTTTGCTACTGGCACAGTTTTAAAAGCTATCTGGGCAGGTAAGAGTGCTCTAGAGGTCTGTATGTGCCCAGGGCTGAATTTATGCTGACACTGGACTGTGCTGTCATGCACACAGCAAAGACAAGAGCTCTGCAGCTGCTGCCAACCAGCGCTGTGAGCTGTTTGTTTTGTCCAGTGCCTGGTTTTTATCTAAGCACGCACCAGCTAGGAGCTCCTCTGGTGAAGGGAGCTTGCCTGGAGCCACACTTCACAAAGGGTTGCCAGTTACTTTCTGAGGAGGCATTAGCAGAGGGTCAGAGGAGCCGGCACTCTGGCTCTGCCCAGCACCCAGCCCTTTGTGATGGTCTGGATATCTACCGGCATGGGACACCCCGAAGTCTGATACAGCTGTTTATATCCTTGTGTCTCAGGATGTGTCTCTCTGTGACCTTAGAGTGAAGCCATTCACATCCAAGCCCCCAAAGGCACAGCTCTTTGACATCACACCTGTAGCTACGTTGCATCAAACAGGGGGGTGGTGGGCCCCCATTTTCCAAACTGACTCATCATCTCCCCAATGTCTTCATATTCCCAGAACAGAACAGAAACGATTTCATTGTTTGCTGTCTGCATTTGGATAGCATTTTCCTAAGTTGTATTTGGCCTCAGAATTGGTGGCCTCATAGCAAAATAATAAAAAAAATTACATTGCAACAGATTGACCCAGTGAGATTTGCCAACCGTGACTTTCATAGCTGCTCTGACTGGGTCGAAAATCCTAAGGTCCCTCTTTGCTTGCAAAACATCTGGCTTGGAGAGCCCGTCACAGCATGCTGCAGGGGGGCCGCTAATTCATTTCACAGCCACATGATCGTGTCTAATGCAGCACAGAGATAATAAAGCAGTTTCACTCTGAAACACTAGTTCCCAGGTTGGTACAATGGATAAAACTGATTTAATCTGGGCCACATCACTCCATGGGACAATTCATAATGTCAACGGGACATTAAACACTAGGACTTGGCCTTTTAGCAGTCAAAGCACATACCACCCACAGCCCAGTGGAGTGTCTTTCCATAAAGGTCCACTTCAGGCCATGGGCCCTAATAGCATGCCTGCGAGTCATCACAAAGAGCCACCTCACAGAACATTGGGCAACACACGTGTTATCTACAGCTGGTTCCTTGCCCAGTTCACAGAGAAAGGCGGGGAGATAACCCACCGTGTACACAACGCTGATACCACCACGTATTTCACAAAATCCTCTATCATTTTCCTGGGAAGAGCTGCCAATGGGGGTTTTCTAGATCTTGACTGAACCAGCATTTGCTCACTCATGCACTGGGCCATTTGGACACGGTTTCTAGGAAGATCAGTTCCCTGCTGCTGCTGCTACCCAGTCCGGTCTCCTGCCAAACCATGGATGTTCCAGCCTGCCCCCACCAGCTCTGAGCTGTCTCTGCCACCACGACCACATTAGGAAGCCTCCTTGTGCACCTCAGCAGCTCTTCAGGGTTTAATGTTGTCAGAATTGGCTTAAAGGAAGCTTGCAGGCAGTCTTGACATGAGCCATTAACCCATCAAGGACATACAGCTGTAGCACAGCGATTGCAGAAAGCCACACAGCTTGGCCCCACTGTCCCTGCAGCCCAGAAGCACCTTGGGCCCCCTCCCTGGAAGAATTCAAAGCCAGGCTGGATGGGGCTTTGGTCAACCTGGTCTAGTGGGAGGTGTCCATAGCAAGGGGGTTGGAACAAGATGATCTCTAAGGTCCCTTCCAACCTGAACCATTCTATGATTCTGTGATTCTCCTGAAGCAATGGAGCAAAGCAGTAAAATGCCATCACTCTTCTATTACTGCTTTTAGAACCTTCACCATTATTTCTACCTGTGCATACAACCTTTGCTCACTGAAAGAACAGGCAAGAGGGCTCTTCTTCCCTTCTCCCCTGATCCTGCTCCCCCAGCTCAGCTGCACAGGAACTGTCAGAGCAGGGCACTTCTGAGAGTGAAACACCTATGGGAAAAGCAAAGCCCACGGCTGGAGGCTCTTAGAAAGATGTGACTTCTCCAACCTGTTTGCATTAAAATCTCAAGGGCGTTTAAGCCACGTGGTCTAAGGAGCCCAGTTGCTGCAGTGCTGCTCCAAATAGAGGCAGACTCCAACAGTAATGGGTATAATTCTACCGATTTGCACTTCTTCCTCTCTAAGTATTGCTCAGTCACATGCACAGTGCTGTAGAGCTTATTACTATCCCAAGGCCTCCTTTTGAGATGCTCCTCACACAGCCTGCTGTGTGTCAGGATGGACAATTACTTCTGATGATTGACACAAAGGAAGAGAGCTTAGGCAGTCATTAGCAAAGGCCTTCACTTCAATAAAACACACTTGTCTATTCTTCTCCATTCTTAAGATGCAGCTTGTGAAGAGTGAGAGAAAGAAACAGAGAGAGGGAGAGAAGGTAAGCAAGGGAGAAGGAGGAGGGAGAGAGAGCAAGCTTCTTTTCCCCTCTGTAAACTGAAAACTGTTTTCAATTTTCATGTTTCTTTGGCCTGAAGTACTGTACAATTCTTTTCAAAAGAAATATATAGACTGCCGTTTGATAAAAAGAAGAAGCTTGCTCTCTAGTGGCTGAATTTAAATAGCTCAAAAAAACACAGGCTGCTAAAGAAAGGGAAAATTTCATCCAAAATGTGCTCAGTTCCTAATCTTTGTGCCCCTAAATGTTTGCTCTTTGCCAATATTTGCTATCAAACAACTACCTGTGGTCAGTGTGATTGTACTAAGCAAAAACAAAGTGCATGGTATTATGACCTAATCTCACAGAGTTCCTAGTTGCAAAAGGAGATTACTTCTTCCAGTAAATGTTTCCTGACATGAGAAGTGGCTGGGATGGGGTCTGCAGGGTGAGCTGGCATGGGCTCCATGCTGGTGGCACGTGGCCTTTGGCCATGTCAGAAGCCAGCCCTGCACTACAGCTGTTCCATCCACCATGATGTCTTTGAGCTGGGACTGACTTGTGCCACCAGGTATCACGGGATGGGAGGGCGAAGGCCTGAGGGCTGCTGATGTCAGGAGAGGGCCATGGCTTTCCCCAGGCCTGGAGCAGGACCACAGACACTGCCCAGGCTCCTGCATCCATCCCTTGCAAAGCAGTGTCAGGATGCAGAGGAAACTTCTGTGTTTCTATCTCTATCCTTGGTCTTCCAGTCTTGAGTTAAGCAAGTGCCAGGGGTTTCACAGCATGAAGAGCCAGCCTGCTCCCCAGCCCTCCTGTTTCCCATTGCAGAGACCTCCAGACCACATGTAAACCCCAGCGTTTGGAACCGGGGCTGATTCCGAGAAGTGCTCCTCCTGGGGCAGTCCCACCGCCTTGGAGAGGGCAGTGTCAGGTTGTCTGTTTGCCACTGCTGTGTCACGTCTCTGCTCACAGCTCCTCTGGCAGAAGGAGCCAAGTGTCGCAGCACTGTCAGCGTGATGGGATTAGCCAAGCAACGGTAATGAATCAGAGGTTTCCTATTAACAGCTGGGGAGAAAGGGGAAAACAAAGAAACAAGCCGAAGCTACAGACTCAGGGAAGTCCAATCCCATCCATTTCTTGATTTCTTATAGTACTATTACTTAGTGGGGAAGCCTGTGAGACCTTATTCTTCAGCAGCCAGATGGAGAAGGGGACGAGGCAGATGAAAACGACAGCCGGGTCTCGAAGGCCCACCCGCTTGCGAGGCCCATTCCCAGGCAGAGTAATTGCCAATCAGAAGCAAACTGCTTTATAATTAAAGCATTGTATGAGCAAGGGGATGTCTGGGGCTTGTGCTTAATTGCTGTACATTGCAGGGAAGCACAGAAGCACGGAGAGAGGGGCTGAAATCAGTGAGGGATTTGTGCTGAGCTAAACCAGGGCAAGAGTAGAGCAATATGCCAGCCAAACCCTGCTCTATCCTGGCTCAAGAAAGCATCTACACCACCTCCTTCTTGCAGTCCTGCCACTTCCATGCACCTGGGGCAGGCTGGGGCACAACCAGGCCCTTAGGGGTCTCATTCCCAGAAGAAGAGCCCTGCATGTGTTGTCATTGTGGATCGTGCAAGTTTGGGCCATGCCCCATCACTTCTTGCTGCTTCTGCTCCTGGCCTGCTGCCCAGTTCTCACGCCATGCTGAGGAGCTCTTTCCAGCACACAGGCCCTGTGGAGTCCTCATGTGGGCATCCTTCTCCTTTCTCCCATCTTCCCAGAAGGTGGGCCTAGGAGCTTCGCCACGATACTGGACTACCTCTCGTAGCTCCTTGTGCTCTGGAAATCCCCTTTGACAGCTTTATGCTAGAAAGGGACCACCATTATTTGATTTGGTCTCTATTACTTGTTTCATTGGGCCTCCCCAGACTGATCTCTTCTTAACTGAGAGCTGTGCTTGGGAGTATCCCGTCTCACAGAGAAGAAGCTCTATTATTGGATACGATCATTGAATTTTCATTTAGAAAGAAATCATGCATATTCACTACAGAACAAAACCATCCATATATCCGTCATATTTCATCATTATGGCATTGCAGCACTTTGGATTTTTTTGAAGTTTGAGGTTAACAATGCTGGAAACGGAAAATAGAGAACCAGCTTTAGAAACCACTTCTGAGTTTAACCAGAGATGAGGAAGTGACTAAGTTAGTTTCTAGGGCTGTCACTAGCTACAGCATCATTTCCTATTATGAGCTAGTTCAGAGAGACACAACATCAGTGGGAACCAGACACAGGTTTGGGGGCTCTTGGCAAATCCCTAGTCTCCCCAGTGATCACCATTCTCTTCCAGTTTCCTCTAGCACCAGCTGCCATTTTTGTCTGAATTTCCTTACTTTCTTCCACTCACTGTTTTTTTCTGTTCATCTGCTAGAAAGAAGAGCATTCTGCTGTCAAATATCTATCACAATCCGGGCAGTGGCAAGTAGTGACCAGTCCATCTCTCATCCTTCCTTGCCAGGAGCCAGATAGAGGTAGGCCTCAGAGCCTTCCTAGTGTGCTGCCGCCTCTGTTGCCCGATCTGTGGCTTCGTGTCAGACACATGTTGGAGCACATGTTGTAGCTGATGTCATCAGCAACGTGCCCTCATTCCACAATATCAGTAATGTTCAATAGCAACACAGCTTCTGGATAATGATTTGTATCCACGCTCATGGTTTGATTCCAAGCAGTCGTTGGAGACAAATCTATTGCTGTTTGGGCAGATCAGGAACAAAGAAAGTAGGTCTTTCACACAGGATAGAGGATCACGTCTTGGAAGCAGTGATCCTAGACAGGGAATGAGACGAAGAAGCAGATCAAACACCAGCTCCTTGGGATACTGTGACCATTGCTAGCCAATCTGATCCCTCTTAAAAGATGAGCAAGAGTACATATTGCCTGGCCTGGAGGCAGAAATCTGGCAGGATTAGCCTGAAACCCTGCTCCCCTCGTGGCTTCTCCTCAGGAGCAACCTCTCCTGCCTATAGGCTGTACAGCAACCTGGGCAAGGAGGATGTGCCCAGTGAAATATCCCCTCACCTCTGAGGCTGAACATGCTGTTCCAGGTGAAAAGTGAAGCCCTCCCAGCTGCTGAAATGCTTCTTGTGCACCTTACAGTGCATGCAGAGACTGGCAGGAAGGGCAAGCAGATCGGGAGGGAGGGGGCAGTGTGAGAGCAACGTGACGGGAGTAGAAATTGCATAGCACCATGCTATGATGTCTCCCCTAACAAACTCTCACAAACAAGTTTTCTGATTTCCATTCCAGTGCTATTACACAACTAGATTAGATTTTGCCTCTAGACAGCTCGACCCAGGCTTTACCAAAACCTAAGGCTCTCTGAACAGGACGCGCTGGAAGTTCATTCGTGTAAGTTAAATTTCAGCAAAGCTGAATGTTACATAAAGCGGCTTTTTTCTGACCAGTGTTGAATCTGAATGAACTCCTCTTTTGACTCAGCTTTCATTCCCTGGAATCTAAGACCTTATGTCCCTTTTTTTTTTGAAAGGGACTTAGTTCCCTTCTCACTGAAAGTGAAATCGGGGCTGATTAATTCTGTTGACTTGGGTGTTGTACTGCAAACAGGAGATGTCTTTTAATGTAGCTCAAACTTCTTTTAAAAGTGTATCTAAGGAAGAAAAGTGAATGATGAGGTTGTTCTTATGTATTCTTAGTGTTGCTAGGGAAACCATTTCCTGCCTGTATTTATCCCAATTCATCTCTGTTTTTTCAGGGAGGGGAGGAAAACCTTCCAAAATAAACAGACAATACTCTGGAATGAAGGTGCTTATTAATGAGACAGGGTGCCCTCGAGATACACAGCATGGGATCTGGTACTTTTCCAGTTGAGGTCACTAGTTGAAATGCATCCCAAATTAATAGCTACTGAAAAAAAAAAAANACGAATGGTCTGTATTGCTGGTGATCTGTGTCTAGGCGCTCTTGTACTGGGGTGTATCTGGAAAAAAAATAAAGGCATTAATCAGTATCGATGTGTGCAGCTGGTCCTTGAAGTCCCTTTCTACCTTGAGTTGGTTCTTCCAGACCAGGCTTGGCATACATCTGGAAATCACTGCCAGGGCTTGGCAACACTGTGAGCAGGGAGAGGCTTTGCAGTAAGGGCCCTCACCAGAGTACCTTACAGAGGACCTGAATCCCAGGCAGGAGTCACAACACAATTGCCTCCTACAGACAGACCTAACGTGGCCAGGATCTTTATTTCTTGGGGGTAAACTCAATATATCCTTAAAAATATAGAAAAATAGGAAAAGGAATGTGTGCCACTGCCATTGGATCAGTTGGAGCAACCACATTTGAGAAAGGGCACACATCTCTTCCTCTTCCCAAGGATAAATCGGGGTTCAGGTTTGGTTTCATCCAATGTTGAAGGTGGGTAGTTAGACCTCCCTAATGGCATTAACCCAGGGCTCAGTTTCTCATTTTTCTAATGCTCTATGATCTCAGACAGATCATGAAAAGTGGGTAATAGCACTTCCCTATCTCACAGAATGGTAAACACAGAAAAGACTGAGGCATGGAAATATCTTCTTGACAACTAAAAACATACTTTTGGTAACATCTTACCCTGTGCTGTCAAAAATGACAGCACTGTAATTGCCCTCCTGCCTTCTCTCTCCAACAGACAACACATCACTGTGTGCTCTGTAAGCCTCTGGCAGGAAGAAGCTCTCTTGATTGGTATCCATCTTTCTGGAGACATGGAGGTCCACTCTGTCCTGGAGGACAATATAGCTCCAAAATAGCTCTGGGGCCCTTCACCAGACATGTATGCAGGCCCCGTGCAGGCCTGATTTACACTGTGATGTACACAAGTGTGAGGAACAGGCTACCACTATAAGCCTACCACTAGCACTTCCTTTTGGACCACCATGGAGTACCTCTGGAAGCAAAAACCCATGGTGACAAGGCCAGAAGGAAGGAAAGCAGAGAGGGGAAAAAGCTAACAAGGCTTGCCCTTCTCATCTTCGTTTAGGTGTTCATCTCTCTCTGCTGTGTTTTCTACTTTGCTGCCTTAAACATTCCTTGTCATGTCAGAGCAGGAGTTCAGTGGGAAAACCCTCACCAAGAAGATTATATGCAAATACATTAAAATCAAGACAGATTGCTGGAGATGTATGTTTTGGATCCTGTGGGTGTGTTTGGCCTGTAGCTTTTCAACTACAGAGCACTAGTTAGGGTGAAATCCTCACCCTGTGAAAGCCAGGGGCGTTTTTCCAGTGAACACAGTGCATTCAGGAGGTATCTCTCCATGTTCAGTACCCAAGCGTTGCTGCTGATCTGGGAAGGAGGTGGCTTGTCTTGTGGGCAGCCTGCCCAGCATTCAGGGTTTGCAGAACCCCAGGATGGGAAATGGTGATGGGATGATGAAAGTTTGGAGAGGAACACCCAGAACATGTTGCAATTTCTTCTTATTTCCTAAAAGTGTGACCTAGTGTGCAACCAAACCTCCCTGAGGCCTATGCCCAGCCCATGAAAAACATGCTCTCAGAACAGTGCAGACTTCTGCAGGGGCCTTTCCTGTTTCTGGGGAGGGCTTACTTGATTTGCCTTGATTGCCAGCAAACATGGACTACATCTCATTAAGCCAGAAGAAGAGTGGTGACAGTCTTTGAAAGATCAACTTGTAAACCAATCTAAATGAATAAGATAAAGTGGCTTTATGGAGATGGGCCATCCATTTGCAGATGTCCCAGGTTGGGTTAAATTAGGCAGTTTCACCACACCTCATCTGAGATAGCTCTGAGAGATAGCTGAGCACTTATTTAAACCCAAGACAAAAGCAAACGCTAAGCTGTTCTAAATTCTGGGCTGAGCAGATTGGCCAAGGGTGGAGTTGCTACACATTTTCTTGGAGGGTGAGACTCCCTTCCCATGCCCTGGGCTGGTGATCATCGCCCCGGGGCAGTGACCCGGAGCTCAGCAGGAGAATGAGCAGCCACGGGCAGGGGCGGTGTGGAATTTCTCCACTGGCTTAGTGAAAGGGAAGGCACAGGGTGCTGCACCCTGAGCGTGATGTTAAGCATGGGCCAGGTGAGGGGAAGGAGAGGTGAGGCAACATGCAGGAGCCGACCTGTTGGACTTGGATCAGAAACCACTTGTATAGCTCTGCTGGCTCAGAGTGAGAAAAAGCTTCTGCTTCCTAATGCAGGCAAATCTGGGTGTGCACACAGCAACTCCAGCTGCAGAGACCTTTTGTCAGCTTATTTCCCAGCAGATCATCGCTGATAGCTGCGCCGCAGACACCACTTTGAAGACCTTGGCCGCAGTACCACTGCGCCAGGCTGGCTCGGTGCCAGGTGCTCGAGGGCAGACTTGGGAGTATTCAGCTCTTGGGACTTGGAAAGGAAGCCTGGAACCTCCTGAAGCCTGGCTGTGTCTTAGGAAAAGCCAAGTATGTTCTTGTCAGTAAACACTACTGATCTTACCGTGCTTTGCACCTTCTGCTTACAGCAACCTGCACAATGCTCAAGTCTCATAGATACGTGGATTAAAAAAATTGTTTGGAAGGGCACATTCGACCCAGTTATAGTACTGATTTTGGTTCCAATTATTTATACTAAGGGAGCCTTACAAATACAGTGTAAGTATTTTGAGTATGCAGTATTTAACTATTTAAAGGCTTCTGTTTTGTGATATTGAGTCTCTCTCTTGACAGTATTGTCACTGCAACTTTCTGCTGTTTGGTCAATGGAGGGATGAAGGATCATTATGGCTTCTTGCCAACGTGCAGTAGGATGCAGTTAATTAAAGAAATACAAAATTCATATGTGATACTAAAGATCGCCTCTGCAACACTGAAAGCACACTGGCATTAAATCAGCTATGTAATGATGGGATAATTTTGTCAGCCATTTGAAGCTGAGGCTTATACAGTCCATTATAAGAAGGAAATGTCATCTTGTGATTTAGCTGAAGATGATGTCAGACTGTGTGGTCTATAATTTAGGCCAGATTTCCAATATTATTTTGATTTGATGTCTCTGACATATGGACTTGAATAGTCAGACTTTGCCTTCTGAGGATCCTTAAGTATAGGGTGCTAAAATAGCCAGAGATGCCACAGGAGCATCTCACAGCCTCACTGCCCCATGCATCAACTCTGGCTGTCAAAACAACTGTCGGGGTGGCATTTGCTCTATTCACATGGATAACAGCTGCACACACAGTAGCCTCACCCTGGCCAGACCTGGGCAACAGAGAATAGGAAGCACAACAGCAGCTGTGTACTCTGCTCACACCCACCACTCAGAGAGAAAACCATCAGGAAAACTGTGGCTTTTGCGCAAGCAAAGGCAGCAGGGTAGAGTTACCCTTGGTAAATACACACCTGCAGAGAGACAGGCTGCTATATCCAGAGCATCAGAGGTTTAATGTAATATGTTGCAGGAAACAAAAATTTGCACCACTTAAGTGCTGCAAATTTAAAGTTCCCTTTGAATATATATAAAATATATATATTCACCTTTAGGTACTGGAAGACCACTATAAGACCTCCCTAAATGCAGAGTGTGAGTAAAACTCTGTGGTAAGGAGGTGCTTGCACAAGATCTGGGGAGAAGGAAGATGAAAACCCACATCGGGGCACACCAGGCCACTGCTGGATGCAGTGTCAGAGCAAAGATCAGAGGAGCGATTTCCAGCAAGGGCACCAGCCCCATCACTCATCCCTGATACAGTTAGCAGCTGCTACTTAAGGCAGTCCTTGTCATGCCAGAGTTCCCTGATAGTATCAGGAACTACAAGCACAGTTGCCAAAACAGGATGACATCTAAAGATAGCATTGAACCTAAGGGGAAGGGATTTAAAAGAAAACAAGTCACCATGGTTACGGGACAGGACAAGAGAAGAGTTCCCTAGAACATGGTTACAGGACAGGACAAGAGAAGAGTTCCCTAGAAGAAAAGAGTTTCCAAAGGTGACTTTGGTCACCTTTGCTGATACGAACTCCTAAAACAGCATTCATCTGTACACAGCCAGTGAAAGGAAAGCAAAGGAGTCCCAGTAACAAAAGTGAAGATATTTTAGTGGTCAAGGCTGCATAATGCAGCTGCTACAGATCCAACACTGCTGTGGATGCCCAGAGCCCAGGGGTCAAGGGCTTTTGGTCGTAGCTCATACAGCACCCGCAACGCAATTGAACACAGCAAAACCTACAGGCAGCCTGGCCAAGCCTCTGCCACAGCTCCGAGCCACAATACGGCAACGTGCCAAAGCTAGTCTTGGCGTGCCCCATGCCAAGTCAAGAGCCACATGGTGCAAAGCTTGGTTAAATCAGCCCTGGCTATTCACAGGAGCTTAGAAACACTGCTGAGTTAACCTGGCACGAACATTCCAGGTGCTGGATGAGGCACCACTTGACTCACCCTTGCCCAGGGCAAGAGGGAAAAGTGGCAGGGATGCTCCACTGCTCCAGTGTGTGGCCTCCCTGGCACATCAGTGGTCCCAGGTCTGACCTGGAGAAGGGTTTCTGCTGCATCATGTGGCCTGAGAAAGTAGTTTACGTCTCTCCACAACCCTTTGACTTCTCAGGTACCACCAGGCAAATGCCTCACGTGTAGGGCTTCTGGCACAGACGCAAGCTGGCTGTGTTACCAAAGTACAAACACAATAGAAAATTTGTCTGCCTAGGCAAATCCAAAGCAAGTCCTTGATCTTTCTCAAACGCCAGGAAGCACTTCTTTACCGTGAGCATGGCTGAGCACACAGGCTGCCCAGAGAGAATGTGGAGTCTCCTCTTTGGAGATCTTCAGAAGCCACCTGGACGCGGCCCTGGGCACCCTGCTCTGGGCAGGGGTTGGAGCAGGTGTATCCAGAGGTCTCTTCCAGCCTCAGCCATTCTGGGATTCTGTCTTCTCTATCCTGCCTCCCATACACTTTTTTTTTTTCAGACCTCATAAGCACTCAGGTACCATGGTATCTTCCTTGGCTCCTGCTTTGGTGACTTTCAAGAGGAAGTACCTACAAATCCTCTAGCTCCTGAATTTTTCCCTTAGTGTTTTGGGTGGTGTGATGTTCTCTCCGAAGGCAGCCTGTGGCAGGCTACGGCTACATGGTGTTTCCTATACTGTTCGCAACACTCTGGAGGTGACAAATTTACATAAAAGCATCACTTCCACTCTGAGCTCAAAATAGTGCCATACAGCCAAACTGCGATGAACTGATGAAAGTTTGTTCTGATGATGTAATCCTGATTGTGTTAGGTAACACTGAAGGGTGGCATTGCCATGGAAACACAGATTTTGCAATCCTCCCTTTCCCAGCTTACTCACGCACTTAAGTTAAATTCAGCTATATAGACTTCTTCATTTTCAGTAATGTCCATCTTTGTGTTCCTGTCTGGTCTCTATTCTCCTGCTGCTAAGGAATGGTATATCCTGCAAGTTTCATTCTTACTGCACACAGGCAACAGACAAAAGCAACAGGCTCAATACACAGCAGCAGTGATAAAATTACTATGTAAAACAGCTTACAGTTGTGCCTTGCTATCCAGCCAGTGGTGGGTTTCTCTGCGTATGAGGAAGGGCACCAAAGGTGCTTTAGCCCTCTAAAATGTACTTCTGTTAACTCCAGCCAGTTCTGGGACTGCTCTGGTGTCCCACATCCTTTCTCCCAAATGCTGCATTGTCATTTCAGCTACCTAGACATAACTAATTTTTTTCAAAACTCAACTTCAGCTTCAAAAACCTCTTCAGCTTTCACTTCCTTTCTTCTGACATCATCCCTTCAGTATCTCTCCAGCCATCACAGAGCCCAGCCAGAGGAAGACCTAACAAAAGAAGAAAAGGACAATGAACTTTCCCAGAATTTCTTATCAGTTGCAAATAAGTCAGCCATTGAAACGCAACGGAACAGGACAAACTTTTTGCTCTGTTTTTAATTTGCTACACACCTTCAGAGCATGAGTTAAAACTACCAATGGGTTGTACGGTGCATAACAGAACCAAAGGGATGACTGAGGTTACAAAGAGTTTTTAGTGCTTACATGTGGCTGCTGTGTACTGTAAAGCACCCAACCATTTATTTCCTCAACCCAGTTACATCAATACATCAGGAGGCAGTGGGTATTCTGCAGTTGGTGTTCATTTTTTCAGAACTATGTTGCAATACTCTTTTTAGCAGGGAAATTTATCAAAAGTATTTACAGTTGGTTGAAAGTTCAAAGGGGCAAGATAGGAATTCAGATTAACTGGAAGTCTAAACAAATGTAAAGGAAAATAAGAATCAGATTCCAAAAACCTTCTAGTCTACATCGCAAGCGTAACAAATGTTCTTGATTTGTGTTGGTTGTTAAAGAAGTGTAAATTCCATGATAAATTGATGTAGCTCCTGGGATGAATAAAATCAATAATGTAATAACATTGAGTTAATACCAAGCTGACATTGATTGAGAATGAGTGCATAGAATGTGAGGTCTCCTTCCATGCACAAGGAGACACTAGTAAATCAGAGCCAGATTGCCAATTAAACTTTGTTATTTCAGGGCAGAGTAGAATAGAATAATGCATGATGAAGAGAGTATGCTGAGGGTAAAGTTATTCAGGTGGAAGCTCAGTATTCAGCAAGTCTGTGAGTCCTGAACAGGAGCATTTGAAGAAGTCAATAATGCCCTCAGAAGGCTTGCAGAACCTGATTGTTTATGATTTCTTTTCCCACAGTTATCTGCTAGTTGTCTGCCCCCACAAAGGCAGTGGGGCTAGGCTGGAAGGAAAAGAACTGAACTCCAAAGCATGGGGCCACAATTCACAAATTAGCCTTTGCAGTTTATCTGTGATTTAGACGTATGCTATTGCGTTCCCTTAGCATATAGTGAAACTGGTTGATTAATGGATCTATTCCAGCTTCTACTACACCCGTTCCCTGGGTACACTCAGTGTCATTGCTGCTTACACTTAAGTCCTGTCAGGGGTGAAGAGCCAACACTAATTGAGCTCCAGTCTTCTCTGGTACCCTGCTGAGAGCAACTGGGGGCTAATGGGAGGAATTTTTGGTTGCTGCTATGCTAACTCGCACTTCAAATCCCAAGTAAGGTTTAGACAACTAGGGGTTATGAGACATTGAAAACAAAACTCAAATCGAGTGCATGCAATAGCATGAACAAATGAAGCCTGGTTTCTGATGTCTCTCTCTTTTGTCCTTCTTTCTCCTTCTCTCTCAGTTGAGGTGATATGTGAATTATTCACTCTCCTCTACTCAGCTCCCACTTTTCTGGAAACTTTACGCAACTCTGATATTGAAATCTCTACACCCCTGTGATAGCACAGATACTGTGATGCTGTGAAACCGAGCATCAGGGTCAGAAGTCACTGGGAGGGATGAAGAGGCAGATACACATGCACATGGCACAAGCTGTAAGCCAGGTTTAAAAAATGTTCCCCTTATTATGGCAAATAGAGCGGATTTGTTTAGGGGCAGGAAAGGGAGAATGGCTGTGGAAGCTCAGGGTGCTGCCATGTCTCTGCAGTCACCTTTCAGAGCAGTCATGGGGAGGCAAAGAGTGCAAAGAGGGGAGTGGCCTGCCATCACCAAGCCAAACCTTGGGTTTCTCACTTCTAGCCCTCTGCCTCAAGGAAACACAAACAAAACTCTCTTTTCCTACATCTGTAAGACTCACACATCAGCTGGATGAATTCTCTGATCAAATATTTAGACATCTGTTCAGAGAGATCACAACCTCACCTTCTAAAGAAAATCTCCCCCGGGCAAAGACCCACACACTGCCTTGCCTCTGCGAGCGATGCCCAGGGTTTGTGGCATGCCTGGATGCTCCATGATGGATGTGTCCATGCACTACATGCACCACTGATGATAAAAAATCATTTGACCAAACTTACCAGATTGGCTTCTACACACGTACACTTGGACATACTGGACTGGAGGTTTTCACTGGATAACCATCTGACTTTGCTTCCAGCTGATTGATCCCCTGCAAGTTTGGTCATCAGCTTCAGCATCACTGGGAGATGAGCCCCACATGCTCCTCCGGGTTTCATGTCAGGTATCAGCATCCTCTAATCGCAACTCACTGCTGTGTCTAACTTTACTGGCTGATAAGTAATGAGGGAGAGAAGATGTCTGACACGGATGCCCTTGAAATAAGCTATTCTAATGATATCATGTCGGGATCAAGAGAAGCCCATTATCTTCAAGTCTCTGTGAATGAACTGGGGTTATTTGGCAGCTCTGTAACTCATTCAGCTTTTTTCTCCTCAGAGCGAAACACCAAACTCATTCATTACAGTTGGCTCCAGGGCTCTTGGGAGCCACCCTGAAAGCTCTCCATCTTCAGCACGGACAGCTAATCTGGACAAATAATTTCAAACAGTTTAAGAAACCGTCTGACCCCCCAAGGAAAATAACTGAAGGTCAAAGGGACATCTTGGTGTATATCTGTGGGGAATATAAATTGAGTTGTTTATTCCTTCTCTCTGGAGCCTGTGCAAGGTTCAAATTCAGTTTATACGCTTATCACCAAAATTCATTTTACACAGTACCTTAAACATAAACTCCCACTCAGTCCGATCAAAGCTTTTCCAGCATGAAGCAGCCGAGCCACAATCAGTTCCCTTGTTCAGTTTGCCAAGTCAATGTTCTTAATCAGTATAAAAACATGAGGAGTCAACGGGGTTTTTAATAAAACGGGTTTGATCAGCTTCCAAGGAGGTGGCAGAGGTCTATGGAAAAAAACGTTCCTGCCAGTTCCTACAAAGTACATGCGGGCCCCATGAAGTGCCAGGCTGCGAGGGAGCCCGTGGCTCTCTGGTGCCTGAGCCCAATACCCAAGGCAGAGGGCACACCCCCGAACTCTTTGCTCTAACACACCTCCAGCCTGAACTCTTGGAGTTTCCTGCTCCCAAAAACTCATTTATCTCAGCTCCTTCCACTGGAAAATAATCAAGCCCCTGGGCTTTGCCAGAGATCAAAGTATGATTGCTCCAGTTGTCGTGGTTTCAGAATCTATTGCTTCTTTAGATGCTGTTGCTGCTTATTCAGACAAAGCAGCTCTGTGCTGAAAGGAAAGTCTGCAGCAGCTGTGGATTAGAGACAAGGCCGTGTATAGGAAGTGATGCACGCAGGACATCCTGGACGTTCGCTCAGTTGGTTCAGTGGGAGCCGAGGTACCCCAGGAGCACTACAGGGACACGGCTTTCCCCAGCAGCTGTTGGTAGCAGTGCCACAACACTCTTCCAAACCCAGGACCACAAGTGACAGCCTCTGCTTAGTGGCCATGCCACAGGCACCCAGATGCACCCCACAGATCAGCACCTCTGGCTGGAAGCTAATGCCCTCTTTTGAGCTTAGCGATGTAGAGTTGATTCCTTCAGGATGCGAGAGGAGCTCCCTGAAGCCCACAGCCCTACAAAACACAGGCAAGGAGAACAACACGTCCTGGGCTGTTTGGGCCAGACCACTGATCATCCTGAGCACTGGGAAATCACTTCCATCAGAGCACAAGGCGTCAGTGTGGTTCGGGGTTGTCCCACAGCTGGATCTCCCGGCATTACAAAACAGAAGAATCAGGACAACATTGCCCTGTAATCGGGCCCCTGATAGTCTCCCAACCTTTCTGAATTTTCTGTGCTACAAATGATGTTATTCCCAAAAGTTTCAAGCGCTGACTGCCGGAAGCCATTTTACTGCCATAAGACTAGCTCAGATGTCTGTCTCTAAATGGCTAAAATAAAAAGATCATCAAGAAACATTCACACAACAGAGAGTAAGAACCAGTGGGGAAAATGAGGCCGTAATGAAATAAAATGATTCTTTGGATTAGCTCTGGAGTTCAAACATTTAGGGCCAGAAAATTAACGTGAATTAAATTCTAATCCATGCAATTAAGTTACAGTAAGAGGGCAGCAGGGCCATTTTATACTCATGTGTTGGGAAAAAGAAATAACTAATGAAGATTCACTGTTGCATTCATGACATCCTTTCCTCACTCCAAAAGTCTTTCAGCAGAAGTCAGCAATAAAACCAATGCAATTGAGATTGTTTGAGCAAAATATCTTACTGACATGACCTACTCACACATAAGAGTCATCAGCAGACATTTCAGTTTGGAAAATCATTTAACCCTTGGAACTGTGCTTAAAATTAAGCATCCCTTGCAGGCGTCAGCCTTGTTGGACACATCACTGTCCCATGAAGTTTAATCACTAATCATTTACTTATATTAATCATTTACTTGTACTTTATAACACATATGGTTTATGTATCTGCAAAGATGTAACTATTTTACAGGACTTGTAATAAAAGATGGGAGAAGTGGCTGATCCATCCCCCCAGTTAGCGATGCATCCTACCAGCTCAGGCAAGTAGGATGACTCCCACAGAGCCACTATGTTGAGTGCTACCCCATTCACAAAATCCTAGAATCATCAAGGTTGGAAAAGACCTCCAAGATCATCTAGTCCAAGCGTCCACCTACCACCAAGATTACCCACTAAACCACGTCCCTCAGTTTCACACCCAGACGTACCCTGAGCACCTCCAGGGATGGTGACTCCACCACCCCCTAGGCAGCCTGTTCCAGTGCCTGACCACTCTCTAGGAGAAGTTTTTCCTAATATCCAACCTAAATCTCTGCTGGTGCAACTTGAGGCCATTCCCTCTCATCCTGTCACTGGCTAACCAGGAGAAGAGGCCGACCCCCACCTCACCACAATCTCCTTTCAGGCAGCTGTAGAGTACAATAAGGTCTCCCCTGAGCCTCCTCTTCTCCAGACTGAACAATCCCAGCTCCCTCAGCCACTCCTCATAAGATCAGGAAGAAGAGAGCACTTTAAATCGTCAGATATTCCACACTTCTGAAAATAGGAGTAGTTTCTTAGGTTCCTAAAGACAGACTTGTGATCAACTTTTTTGACTCACTTGTCAAACCCTTAATCCATTAGCCTAGCAATACCCTGTGAGAAATCTCTAGTTCCAGGAACTACATGGATCATCTCAATTTTCAAGACCATCTCTGTATTCTATTTCTGTCTTTATGTCACTATCACTTTCATAAAAAGAGCACACTCCTGCTTTCTGGTTGTTGTTGTTGTTATTGTTGTTCTTCCAAATCTCCAGCAGAGAAAGTGACATTGGGTAGATACACATGGAAGCAACTAAATCTTGAGAACCTCTTCCCAGGGTGCTGGCTGTCTGCCGGCAATTCGTTCTCACTTCAACCACACCACACAAAATCTGTAATTCTGCAGAAGTCTACACACAATGTCTACAGCGTACAAGTGTCCAAAGGAAAAGGTAAGTGAAATAATAGTTAAAGCAATAGAAACAAAGCAGCGTTATGTTTCATTTCTGCCTTGTTAACTGTCCATCAAACATGCTCCTTGTGCATCCTCCACTCTTATCACCATACAGCAACAGCCAACTCAGATTTTCCCTCTGCAAGCCTGACCACCTTCCCTATACTGCTGAACACCCACCTTGGCACCCACACAGCCCATTTCTACCTCAGTTCTTCTACCCAACTTCTTCCTGTTTGCTAACAGACATATTTTTGTGTTAAATTATAGCAGCCATGCCATTGAATCACTGACAGATACAGGACAGGAGTTGAGTCAGGAGGTTTCTAGGAATAGTACATTTTTCTTGTGCTGCTGAAGTGTCTCCCCCTGGAATGCTTGTGAACAAGGGATTTGAAGAACCCTTTCGCTATTGTCTTCACCACGCAAGATGCGTCCTGATTCTGTGTAATTCTCCTCATTCACACTCCTAAAAATAAAAAAATAAACGCTTTGTTCACTCAGTTCTTTGTAATATAACCAGTTTTGCATCTATGTGTGTAAAATACTGCTCACCTGTGCTTTTCACTGTAGTGTACAGTGACAGAAAATATTTATACAGAGTAGTTGTCATATTGTCAATGAAGAAGGCAGCTGAAAACCTGTTGCAGCTCACGACTGAACCTTCAGCCTTGCCAACAAGACTTAAGGACGATAAATTTTGATGCACTGTTAACTCTTAGTCACAACATTAATTGCACTTTGTGAGAGATAATGATGGGTTTGATCCTACACCTTTGAGAACAATGAGGGATTTGTCATCAACTCCTGAAGGAACAAAATGGAGGCTTCATTCTTTCTTCATTTTTGTTTTATCCAAGCGAGAGGAATCATGCAGGACAGCAACTGGAGTAGTTCTGTGATAAGCCATCATTCTTCCCAGCCCATGCTGGTCACTACTTGGTGACACAGTTAACTAGTGACCAGTAGGTGGGTGAGAAAGGTACACAGTGAATGATTTCATCTCTCTTTTCCTACAGCACTTCCTGCATGTGCCCTAGCAGCCAGTGCTCATGGCATGTGAAGCAGGATACCAGACTTTATCAGTCTGGACTGGCACAGCAGTCCCTGGCTTTTTTATAGTAAGAGAGGGTACAATTCTTTTTGTGCCTGCCAGCATGGATGCATAATCTGTGAGAATACTCACCAGATTGCTCCCTTCTAGTAGCGTCCACAGAACTAAGCCCACGCTTCACCCACGCTGGTCAGGCACTGGAACAGGCTGCCCAGGGAGGTGGTGGAATCCCCACCTCTGGAGGTATCTAAGAGATGTGTGGATGTGGCATTCAGGAAAATGGCGGGATGTGGTAGGTCAGGTTGATGGTTGGACTTGACGATCTTGAAGGTCTTTTCCAACCTCGATGATTCTACGATCCATGTGCTCGCAGCACTGTGCCCTATCCTGTCTTCTGCTGCGTGACCCCAGGCAGCCTTGGGCTGGCCAAGCAAGTGAATCTGGGAGGACACAGCAGCGGGGAGGCACAAAGGAGGCAGGGGGTGTAGGAGTTGTCGCACCCACCACAAGATCAGCTGCAGGGTAAGTGCCTAGCCAAGCTTTGTTGTCTGTGGGGCTGATTGCTGTGTTCCTCCCATCCTGCATGGAGAATAAGCTGCCTAATGCATCACAGCCAGAGAAACTTAGTGTCTGCATTTAAACGTGGACAGAGCGATTTCTCGGTGCCAGCTGGGGAATTCGAACATAGCCACATTCCATCAAGCACAAATAATTACGCAAGAAGCAAGGGTCACAAGACCTCTGGTGAAAGGAGGAAAGGGAGGCATAGTCTGAGAACATAAGGCTCTTCCTCAGAAGAGGATCAAGTTGTGTTTATGTAGTTAGGCGGATAGTGTGAAACGTCATTCAGACATTTCCATGAGCATGATCCATATAACGACAAACCGGATAAAGCTGCCAGATTTCTGTGCAGCTCAGTTGTGCTTTAGGGAACTGTCCCACGCCTGATGCTGTGCTGGAGAGGAAGAAGGTGACATCCCCTCCAGGGGAAGCCTAGCTTGTCATGCAACAGCACCTGTGTTTTCCCAACCAAAGGCTGCACCAGCCACTTTGCCAGGAATGGGAGAGCCACACCCCATCTACAGAAAATAGAGGGGATTGCAACAAACATGCCTTAAAAAATGCACAGCTCGTAATGGCTGCAGGCCACAGCAGGCCATTTTCTATCCTTCAATTAGTGATCTTCCACATGACTCACCAGTGAGCACTGCAGCAAGGACGGGCATTCTGCAAGGGCCATATCTAAGTATTCATTGACAGGACTGGTAGCACCACTTTTTGAGGATTGCCCAACTTCTCTTTATAAGATCCCATTTTAAGTTTGCTTACAGCTCTGCCAACTCTTTATCAGCTCCAGCTCACCTTTCAAGCTCCGTGCCTGCATGTGGCATGTTGCTTGTTTGTTGGGCCTGGGCCTTTGGTTTGGTTGAGTTTGGGGAGGATATCTTTCTTTTAACCAGTTCAGCTGTTTCTAAGAGTGGGCAGTATCAAATAAATAAATAAATAATTAATTATCTGATGTCTTTCTTACTACTATTGCTTCCTATGGTGGAGAACTGAAATTTGTCAGGTTGATGGTCCTTAGGCAGCGAATCTGCCATGACGTCCATGCCAAATGGACTCCTCGTGGTAATCAGGTTGCAAACAAGAACTGTTCCAGCCCACAGAAAGTGAGGAGGTGTGGCTGGTCCTTCCTTACAGCCACTACTCCCAGCTGCACCAACAGCATGGAAGCACCGTCATCTGCTTGCCACTCTGAAAGCCCAACAGCAAGGCTGTTCCAAAACACCGTAATGAGAGAAGGCTGAGGAGTCTGAGATAAGCGTTGGAGCAGAGAAGAAGGGTGATGTGGGGCTTTGCAGAACCTGGGGGCACGTGAGCGTCTGCAACTCAGAGTGCGCCCTGAAGGTGTGACAGGGACCAGCCAGCCTCAGCTTTTTACAGTGATCCCATCAACATGTGGCACCTGCAGACTCTGTGTGGCACTACACCAACATCATGAAGTGGGTTTGGCCATCTCAGGGAGTGAGCACTGAACCGAAGAGGGCACAGGCATCAGGCCTGGCGATGCAGGCTCACTGTGGTCACAGAGTGACCCACTCCTTCCCTGCGAGGGTGAACTCTGCTTGAGCCAAGAATAAGAGAGTGACCCGTGAGCCTCTCGTTGCTATCTGACTCTGTCATCAGCTTTCTTTTAGTTCAGAGAAATGAGCCATGCCAGTTCCTACGAACTAATTTAGAAGAGGCCCTAACTAATTTTGTGAGGTTAATACGTTCCATATGCTCCGGGCAGATACGTGAGAATGATAGGCATGTGGCTGCTTCTCAGACCTGGGAGATTGCTACGCCAGAGAGCCACCATCAATCAATCAATTAGCATTGATTAATTAGAGGGGAGATGAAGGACAGCAAAGATACTGTAATCCTGTTTTCTGAACAATGGGTCTGAGCATGTGTAAGGTCCGGGCACTACTGAGCCACGGCCCTGCAATAGGAGGAGGTGCTTGGAGCAGGGTCAGAGACTGCGTGTGGTGGGAATGGTGTCCGAGGGGAAGGGGAGGAAGAAAGGATGAGGCTTTCCGCAGTGAGATCAAGCAACGATAAAGCGGGAAAAATAATAAAAGGGGATGGGCAGTAGAAGAGGGGAAAAGAGCTAGAGGGCTAAAGCTAGAGAAGGGGAGGGAGTAAAGCAAGGGACATACTTAAGTGGGGGAGCAAGATTAAGCAGAGTGAGGATGAGTGAGAGCCCGTACAGTTCTCACTTTCCCCCATTACTGACTGGAGCAGAACTAGAGATGCAGGCACTAGCTTGTCCTATATCCCAAGCCCAGTCCCACACACACCGTGCCACATCGGGGGGGCCTGCCACAGCCAGGCTGCAATGAGGAAAAAGCAGAGACCAGCTCACAAGCCCCCCACTGGGGTACATGCTGGTCCCCACACCTGCATAGGGTGTGATGGGATCAGCCTGGGCAGGTGTCTGCAGCACCAGAGGGCACCAGACAACAAGGAGCAGCTGTCAAACAGGTCCTTGGGGATACAGAGCTGATGGGCAGGAGCAGGAGGAAAGAAAGCAGGCAGGAAGGCTGTGTGTCACAGGGGTCTGGGTGGACACATCAAAAAGCAAACCTATCTTTTCATTTGCTCTTTCTAACCAATTTGGAATAAATCTCAGGATGTATGGCTCCTGGGATTTCTCTCTGCCCTGTGGAAATGAGGCTACAATGTAAATTTAACTCCACCTCCTCCGAACTGGGCATGCCTATAATGCATGCACGTACCCCAAACGTGGCCCTGCACAAAGAGTAAAACACTTTGAAGAAAAGGAAACCACCAGAGTTACTTCATTTTGCAAGCGTGGTGAAACTTGTGCTGCTGATCTGTACGGTCAGAACTCACATAGAGCAACCAGACATCAGGGAAAACCTTTCTGCACTGCACTGCCTCTTGCAGTCCCCTCAGCCCTTTGCAGAAGACACCATCTGTACACCAGGGACGTCTGTCCCTGAAGCCACTGGCCTCAGTCGTCCTCCTGCCCTCCGTTAGCAATCGTGGCAGCCAGAAGGCCCAGAGGCACTCCTGGTGACATATATCTCTGCACTGATACCATTACTTCAGCTCTGGAAAAAACAGGCTTCCTTTCTCTCTCTGTGTCCTTGTGCTTCTGAAATTAGATTCCCTCAGATGTAGGGTAATTAACATGAGTCCTCTCCTCAAAAAAGGCACTTTAGTCAGGCTACAGACCTAACTCGTCAGCTGCGTGACAGAGACAAGCATTACATCTTTCACACACAGCTCAAAGCCCAGTCTCAGGGCTCTAATGGGCTCTTGAGGAGAAGCAGCTGTGGCTGAAGCAGGCTCCCAGCCTGCAAAACACTTGGGGGAAGAGAAAATACCCTACCTGGCACGATGATTTATGGATGTGTTCACAGCAAGACTTTCAACTGTTCCCCAACTACACAGCTGTCTTCTCTACCTCCTCTGCAAACAGTGTCATCTAAATCCCCATTTAGCCTCTCTCCCACTAAGCTTTTTGGTCAGGTCGATTCATTTTTAGCCTTAGGTTTTGTCACAGAAACTGCTCAGAGCAGGGGAGGTCTGCTTTGCTGAGGTCACCTCGGTGTCTTTCTGCCAAATTATCTGCTGTAGCTCTGACAGCTCCTCACTTAAACTCACTTTTCTTTTCCTCCGCGAGCTGGGCCACCAAGAGTGAGAGGATGTGGTTTACCAACCACACCAGAGATTAGAAGCACCTTGTTTTGGAATGAAAACTAAGAAAAACACGAGGACGCTGCTGAACAGCAGTGAGCATTCAGAAAACCTTGATGTGTCATCTTAATCATCTTCCTATTCATGAGCGCACTTGAAACCTCTCACAAGGTTATGATAAGGAGCCACTCACCAGCGTTCCAAAGAGACAAAGCGTTCTGTTTTGGCGGAGCAGCATGTCACAACACGCGAGCGAACGCTGTGTGCGGAACACTCTTCACCTTCATGTTCCCATCCAGCACTGTATTTACCCTTGATAAATGATGAACTATGTCCTACAGCTGCTCTACATATTTCAGCCTAACAACAAGGGCAGGAGGAAGGCCACAGTGATTCTAGAGCACTGTCAATCCGGACAGCGGGACTTGGGCTCTGTGTTTCATGAAGCCCAGCCCAAGGCTGTTTCCTCAGTCCCTTGTTTTCCTGGGGACGTAGCAACAGCTTATGTACACTGCTCTGAAGTTAGACTTGGCCAGATCATGTGTTTCTCCCTTCTTTTATCAAACCCTGTTCCTTTAAACCCTGCTTAAACGTTGGTTCCTGTTTCTCTGCAGAGCCCATACATCAACAGAGAAGTGAAAACAGCTATTTCTGTTTCTTTCCACTGCTTTGAGCACCATCTGAATGCCTGAAAATGAGTAAGGGCCAGAGACACATCTGAGAGGCCAAGTGGACATCTGGTTCCAGTTCAAATCAAAAGAAGCCTTCGTACTAACCCCCTGGTGCAAAACTTTGAGCCCTCCTCAAGTGATGGCAGCTTGCTCTGCTCCCAGCAACGTGTGGCCAGGCTCCTGGGAGCTGAAGGCTCAGGAGGGGATTCACCTCATCAAGCACAAGCTCCCTATTAAGTCCAGACCATCACCTAAGCCTCCTCAGCACACAACGCAGAAAGAAGTAAAAGAAGAGCTCTTCACACCCATTTCATACCTATTTGGGGCTGGAACAAATCGTTCCTGGAAGGTGCCTCTTTGTCTCCACAGGGAGTGGAGACCAGCTCCGGCTCGATGGTGAGCTATCAGATGGCTGGGGTTAGGTGAAAGGAATCCAAACCATCTTGAACAGCTATGTTTATCCAGGTCTTGTGCCAGTCTGCGTATTTGTATCCAGGATTCCCCTGCTGTCACTTCCAAGGCAACCGGGGGGGGGTTAGGTAGGGCCTCCCCTACTCTAAATGGTATCTAAGAACTAAGCCCCAAAAGTGCCTTAAACAAGTAGTTCAGGGAGCAGTGTGTCTGGTGACTCCTAATTATTTCCTATGGATTTGTGTTTACAGCTAAATTCTCTGATGCCTAGTAACGTACAAATGTCAATTACAGCTTCTCCCACACTTGGGGAGCTCATAATGATCCACTCCCATGTAAATTGCCTGATGTCAACCATGAGTTCTGCCTGGGCCTTTCCACCAGCGGAGGCATATGCAGGGTATGTCTCTTCTAGAGAGCCAGCTCTTTTCCCGATTGGATTCGGCCTACGAGTTCAAAGATCTGGGTGGGAAGGCAGAAATATCTAGTCAGACTTCCAGCAAATGCAGGAAGCCTCTTAAAAGCACAGAAAGTACCTATTTGCCCATTCACGTAGTAAAAAATTAAACTAAGAATGCAAGTGCTTTTTCCTCTGTACAACTTTCAACGAAAAGTTTTCTTCACCTCTGCCTTTTTTCACCGTTACATCATGCCTTTGATGGCATGGGCTTGGCATATGGTGGGAAGAAGCAGATGTTTTTGTCATTTAGATATAGAGCATCTTAAAGTATGCTAGTAAGTGCTGAGTCGGGTGGAGAAGGCTTCCCAGTGGAAAATTGTGCCTCCCTTTCCAAAGGCAAAAAAAAAAAAAAGAGGTACTTGGAAAGATAAAAGGTAATTCAGTTCTTTGTATGCTCGTATCACAGAACTGAATAAGAAATAATTACCATAAGTGAGGCAACCAGTTCCTACACCCTCTGCAACCTGGATGACATCCTTCTGTATCACCAAAATAAAAGTTACTTGCACAAAACACATTACTTACTACCCTATCTCAGTCACCTGAGCTCACACATACAAAAGGAGAAGACCAGAGTCATCTAAATCATGTAGCTCTGCAAAGAAATTAGTTACAAAGGTTTGAGCTCCATTTCTTTCTCCAGAACTACTGGCACTAGGACAGGCATGTGATTTTATCCCTAAACAGGGTGTTCCTTAGGCTCTTTGCCAATTTAATTGGCTTATTCATATCCTTCCCTTCCAGATTACCTCAGGGTGATTTACATGTTGGAGGCCTATAAACACTGATGATTCAGTGCATGAAAACCAAAAACATTGTTCAGTGTCTGACAGGGTCCTCACCAGCTTTTGCCCCCGAATTAATTGCTCTTATTGGAACAACCTAACCCATAATCAACCTCTGACATCATCCTAATGCTATACAGACAGAAGAGTTCTAAAATACAATGGGACTAATATCATTTCTTATTTTATTTTTTTTACTGGTGTTTCCAGGTATTCTGAGGAGCAACCAACAAGCAAGGTTGTCAAATGGGGAGATACAGATGCTCCCAGCCCAGCTTTCTCAGTCTACTGGACATCCTGAAGATGTTTTTCTTTTGATTTACCATGAACTAACCTCTCAAAGTAAGCTCTGAAGAGATGCAAACCCAAAGATAATTTCTCTACAAAACACAACTTATAGCACTCCAACATCTACTTAATATGGTGTTGTTTCGAATGAGCAGGTGGGCTCCCATAGAACCGAGAACAAATTTCCGTCATATGTTGAACCTGAACTCTGTATCTAAAAAATGCTCTGCAGGCCAATTCAGGTCAACTTTGCCTCCACCAAATAACAAAACAAGCAAAGGCTTTTATTCTGGAATAAAGAAAAGGCTGAGAGAGGTTAGTTTTGTCATTTTCTTCATTAAAATCCTGGACTTCTATGTATCTTTCTCTTCCTGTAACATGAACAGCTTTGATAAAGATGGAGCAGAAAACTTTACACGTGATACTTCTCTACATTTTGAATAAATGTTTCAGTACTCTCACAAGAAATAGACACTTGGTTTCCTTTCAGGGGAAGATTATTTCATGTAATCCGTATAGAGTCCATACGCAAATAGCCCCCATTTCTTCCTTACACCATAGAACTCTGCAGCGTCTTTCATGAGAAAACAGCTTCTAAACCAACCCTGCTAATGCAAATCCACCACCCTTCCTGTGCACTTCCATTTTGGCTTCTAAAAAATTCCCCATGCTTATCACTCATCTCCATAAGACCATCAACCAGCACTTTTTCATCCATTTCCCAGTAAGATTTACATAATGCCTCTAAAAGCCACAGCTTGCCTCACAAAGCAGTCTCCCTATTTGGGTACCTGTTTTCCCAACGTCTTCAGAATATCAACTGCTAATGAAGCCTGTATTCTTTAATAACAGAGTTTACGCACTTAAATACCTGCCGGAGGATGAACACATCTGCACCACACCAGCTGAAGTATTTCAAAGTCCAGCATTTTTAAATCAGCACAAATGCCTTAAAACAAGTTTCCCTGTTTGCACCGACAGTTGTGGTTACAGGTGTTACGCACTTACAAGCTCTGCCTAGATATTAAAACCTGCACACAGATTCATTCATATTTGCATTCACCGACTGTGTTTATCTATGAAAAATCTGCAGTACATTTGTCATGCCCGCGCTGACTTCGTATAACATGTTCATGCAGAAGTTCCAAGCAACATCACAGAATTATTACCGTCCACATATGTAAATGCACGTGAACCACTTCATGAAGCTTTTAATATATAACACAGGGAGAGCAAGCAGGTAATGAAACGATGGGAAGAATGACGGGTGAACTCCCTCGAATTAAAGCATATATGGATATAATTTTTCTAAATGGCAGGAATGCTTTGCTCCTACTGAATACCTTTAAAACAATTATACCACGTTCAAGTTAGTAAATAAGATTCAGATCTCCTAAGACATCTACTATAGGACTAAAGTATTTCAGACATTGCCTAACTGAGAGAAAGAAGCCCAGCCTGCACTCTGCAGGATTCACTGCAGGACCTGGCGAGCTGGCAGCCCTGAGAATGCCACCTCTTTGATCCACAATGAGAAAGGATAATAAGGGTGCGTGTACTCACCCTCCTCTAGTTTTCACTTTCTTCAAGGAAAAGAGTTCTGCTGATTCAGGGCTCCAGCCATGGCCCGAGAGAATTTTTGTCTTACACTCCCTACACATCAAATATCTACTTTTTAAAAAGTTCTCAAGATTTTCTGGCTCTTTACTTAATTCAAGCAATTATAACAACAGGCGTTTCTTTGTTGCTTGTCACAGAGGTATTTCAAGCACTTCGAGCCCTGTCCTTTTACACTTGTTTCTGAAGGAGTCAGCTCTGGCCTTCAGCTCTTTGTTTTCTTTCAAAACCTCATTGAAGGAGCTTCGCTCCTCTGTGTTCCCTTCAAGGACAGAATGTTTTCTTTTGTCATGATAACTCCTCTTCTGAAATGCCTGAATCTTACAATCAAATGCAAAGCCAAAGTTCTCCCTTCCATTTCCTCGGGCTGGTAGCATCCTGATGGCCGTGCCTTTCGGATAGCCGCTGGAAGCTGCATGCTGCAGGTAACAACGCAGAGGACAACGCTGAAACTTGCTGGAGATAGCTCAGGCAAGGAAAGCTATCGAAGCATTTGACTTGGGAATGCCCCGAGGGGCAGCAGCTGTAGCTTGCAGCCGTGTATTTGCAGCTTATGTTGCGACAGGGGTGGACTGCTGCCATAGCTCTGTCCCCTAGTTCACATCAGTGCCTTCCCTAGAACCCTAAAGGTGAACGCGAGCCACGCAAGCAGAGGCATTGCGTAGAAAACCTGCTCCTGCTTCCACTGGAGTCACCAGCAAAACAAAACAGTCTCAGAGCCAGAGCTTCCCTTTCTTTACTCTTATTTAAATGCCGACCAGCGTTTTATGTGGTTGTTTATTAAATAATAACAACACAATAACGCCCGAAGGCTGCAATTAGGACTGGGAAGTCGCTGCAGCCGGGCTGTGCCAAGGCAGGGAAGGGACGGCGGGCTGGGAACAGGCTGCGGCCCAGCAGAGCCAGCAGCCAGCCCTCGGCTGTGCGTGGGAGTTCGGAGCGACCTCGGCTTCCACAGCGGTTCCTCCTTCATGTCAAGATACAGGATAACCGAGAAGGCATGCAAAGAGGTTTTCTTCAAAGTGGTTGAGGCCACAAAGGGAAAAAAAGAGCGTATGGAGATGTATATGCTGATTCTTACTAATGAAAAGCGGAGCGCTGTGCTGGAGCTGTGCGGCCTTTATTGGCTAACATTAAAACAAAGGGGTGATTCGCCTTCCTCTCGCAGCGATGTAACCTTGGCAAAGCTCCGTTCGCTGCTCCTCCCTTTACAGGAGTGAGCACAGATCAGGCCAGGACCCCTCAGGAAGGACTCGGAAGCTGATAACAACACAAAAGAACAAACACCGTGTGCATGTGAGGAGGGCAGTCAAGGGAGGGATGAAAACAAGCGTGTTGCTCTTGGCAGAAAGCAACCAGCAAAAATTAATTGCGTACTTGGTCTCTTGCTCGGTTTTTTGTTTTGTTATGAAATGGGATTTATAGAGGGATATATTTCAGCAGAGGAATGTGAGCAGGATAGGCTTTATGGCAGGAGCATGTTTAGTAGCGAGATCTGAGCGAAGGCAGAGTGGATTTGTTTCACCAGATCAGGCTTAAGCAGAAAAGACAGCATGAAGGAGAGAGGAAAGCAGGAGGAGGAAGCGATGGGAGGAAAGCTGGGGTCAAACAGAATGCGTGGGAGCACACAAATCCCGAATTAAAGCCATGGCAGAATGATGAGGGACCTCAGAGTGATGTCTGAAAGCAAAGGGAAGAACAGCTGGTGGCCCACGGGTGGTGAGATGCAGGGGGGGAAAGAGAGACCCCGAACTGCGTGAAAAGGAGAAGTTAGAGATTCCCTAGGAGAAACAGGTCCTAGAAATACTTAGTGGAAGAACAAACCCAGCCTAAAAGCAGCTTTCACATGGAAGAGAAAGGAGAACAAGGAGACTGGAGGATGTCACCTTCTCCACAGTGGTGGAGAAACGATATGAGATTTGCCGGCACAAGAGGTCTTCCTCTTGCATTGTGTGAACAGAAAATGTACACTTACTAAGGGGGACCACATGGGATTGGAGAGGTGGGAAGGGAGATGGAAGCGCAAGGGTGGATTGGAGGGAAGCAGAGAGGAGGGTGAAGCAGCAGATGTGGAGCGCTGGCAGGGCACACATCGCTGGGGAAACCAGGGATGCGGGAGGGCAGCTGCAGAGGGAGGGGAGGCTTTTGAGAAGAAGATGAAGCCAGACGCTACCTGAAAGAGAAGGGTAGAAAAGACAGGTAAGATACTGAAAGAGAAGTTGAACTCCTAGTAAATAAACTGGGAAAAGAAGAGGTTTAATTGAAGTCCTCAATTCTTCACTGTTCTTTGTAGAAAAGTGAGTTTTAAAAAGCAAAATTTTCAGCTGGCTTCCACTGAGCTTACATGCCAAACTTCCAAAGAAGCAACACGTTTGCAGCTACATCTGCTCCCATTTCTTCAATGTGTGCTCCAAGCCAGAGGGGGGGGTCTATGCGGGTGGACAGAACAGCAGGCACCTAACTCTCCTCCTCAACCCAAGGAAACATCTGCACAGCAGCCTCAAGTTTAAACACACTTCTGAGGAATGAGAGTATCCCCAATGCTTATAGCTTATTTGATGCTCAAAGAAAGACCCGTGCCTAGCCCAAGCAATTAATATGAAATTGTTACTAAGTCTCAGTTGTCACCTTGCCCTGTGCTGGCTCATTCACTAACACACTGCCATGGAAGAAAAGCCTCATCTTCACATCTCAGCCCTAAAGAGTTGCATAAGGTCATGGAGGATCCAGGCTACAGTTCACCCAACAGCTGAGACACTGACAACGTAACTGAGCTTGGTTTCAATGGCTCTTAATTCACAGGTTCAGTATTACTCATGCGATTAACGTTTGGCCTGTAATTTCTTTCACCATTCCAGTTCAGGGTATTTTCAGTAGACCTGACTCTGCTCTCCAGCTAATATGCAATACCACGCTGCTCCTTTGCCCGTATAATCACTGATGAACAGTTGTCTCACAAAGATGCAATAAAACCTTCCGGAAAAGTCTTTGCAGGAAAAAAAAAAAAAAGTGTAGTTTTCCTTTCTGCTAAAACACTGCGGCAGTTTTTTAAGGTCAAGAGCAAAGCAGAGCTCAGTTTGATGCAGTGTTTCTCTAAAAACTGTCAGGGAACCTACTATAAGAAGTTTAAATGCTCTTCGTAGGGGAAAAAGGAAGGGAAAATAACATCAGGAGGTAATGCAGGTGTTGGTTTGTATCAAAATGTTTACAGCGGAGCGTAAGGATGTGCAGACCCAAGGATGCAGCACTGGTTCTGCAGGCTGCAGGTTCCTGCAGGTTGCATGGAAGTGCCTCCCCATACTCCATCGCCGTGGTGAATACTCAGTGACTCACAAGAGATGGAAAAGTGCATCGTTCCACCCTTCACCAGCACTGACACTTTCCTGAAATTGTAGAGGCACCTGCAGTAGTCAGAGCTGTTTCCTAATTACTCTACATCCAGGTCCGCTAGCACAATTCCTGCTTATACACCAGTGAGTTTAGTAATTTTCCCTTTATAGCTTTATTGTCCTGAATACAGGTGAACTGACTCAAATGGGTTATTACTGCTTCTCCTCCTTGCAAGCAGAGAGTTTACTTTCACTGCGACTTCACTGTTGCCACCTTATTCCACAAACTGACTACAAGGGCTGCCCGGGTCTCTCAAAGCAACCGTACTCTACAACCCCTTTCCTCAGAACATTGAGCCTTATGTAAAGACCATCTGAAAATCAGGTTTGATTTTATTTTCACCCACACTACTGTTATTGCAATGGCAGAATGCTCTGGAATCTCATGGCTCTGGCAGTTACACACCTGTATCTTATTTCCAGCTCAGATGAGATAACTGCCAGTTCCTGTATCATCCTTATTGTCCTTACCACTAACAAAGACCTTAAAATTCTTAAAAAATGTACCTCCTCCTTGTGCTTTAGAGAAAAATCAGAGACTTCAACAGTTATGTGGCTGGGCCAAGCATTCAGAATCCTTTAGCTTCTTGCAATAACTAAGTTTTCTCAAGAAACCCAATCACCTCTCCTGGATAAGTTCTGTTTTTATTTAATCTTTCCTGAATGTGTATAAGTATATACAGTATTTCAGATGAAATACATGTTTTCAAAGCCTCTTATGTTGGCAAAGATACTTCTGAACTTGTGCTAGAAATACCTTAAACCTAAGAAACATCTGTCCTATTGAAGGTCACTCCATGCTGTAGGCTCCGATCACAATTTTTGGTATACCTTACCAGCAAGAGTCAGCAACTAAATAAGCAGAGGTGACCTTCACTGGCCACTGGCTTTCACTTCTGTGCCTTCTTATCCTTTTCTTTTGCCTCCTGTGTGACTGTATGGCAAAGCAGATTCAGAAATGAATGCAATTTTTCTTTCAGCTGTTTTCCCCACCTTACCTGCCTTTAGCAGGAGAGCCCTAATCCCCATTTTCTCATCCTAACCAACCGTTTTTTCACTTCGCACCACATAAGCACTTCACTCAAGTCCTGACAGATCAACTTTTCTGCATTTTGTCTACACAGTCTGCAAACGCAGTGACTGCCTGATACATCAGCAAGAAACTTTCAGTATGTATGGCCAAACTAGACTGGAAGGGCAGACATACCGCTCTAAGTAAGTGGCTTTTTCCTCACTCAGGAGATGGAACAAGGCCTGGAAAGGAGCTCAGCTAACTGGAGGTCACGTGCAGGCGAGCACAACCTGCCAACGAGAAATGAGACATTGCTCAGTGGGAGGAATACGGTTAGCACAAAAGAAAATGAAGGGACTGTGATGTGAACCCTGCATCAAATGAATAGGATGTCTCAAGGAAAAGGAAGGGGAAGCAGAGTCAAGGTGGAATTAAAGAGAATGAGAGGAAGACAGAAAAAAAAAACCCGCACCTAAAAACAATGGAGGAACGGAGCAAGGGCAGAAGGAAGGGGAAGAAAAGATAAAGACTAACACTCAGCCAACTCAATTTTCCTGATGGCCCCAAAGCAACACACCAGAAGGATTGCTTTCCCACCCCATTCGGAAATGCACAAAGGTCACAATGTTGCCGTGCATCTGGACTTGTCCTTTCAGCAGGTGTCCTGCTTGAAGCACAGACCCACTGAAACCTAGCACGGCGCAAGCTGTAAATACGCTCTCTCCTTCCCAGCATTAATACAATTTGTGGACGCTATTTATTTTTAAAATACGCCTATAACATACAGTTTAATTTTAAAGGCACCCCATGCAGCACGTAATGGGACGCTGCAAATTGGTTATGTAATAAGTAAGTAGAAGAAAGAACAATATAAACAGTGGTTTGCAGCCCTGACCCTATGGTGTTTCCTGCCACAATGAAAGTAAAAACACATGTTCTCTGACAACCATCAAACACTCTGTCGCTGCTGTTGGACATTTTGCTGCCTTAGGGCTTGTCTACATGCAAAGCTACATTGGCTTAGCCGGGTTTAATTTGCTGCAAAGGGCTGTGAGAATCCTTATTTTGACTTAAATCAGACTTATTTCAGTTTAGCTCAACAAATTACAGGTCAGATAAAGCCTGAGTAACTGTTGATTAGGACAATCGTGGCTTAATCAATTGCTCACAATTACAGTCCCTGCCTGTGCCGGCAAAAGCATGCTTTCTAGTAGGTTATCTTGATGAAGTTTTGCCTGATTCCTCAGCCTGTCTTAATTGACTTAAACTGCACCCAAATGGTCCTCAAGATCTGGTGTCACAGGTGTTAATGTAAATGAGTCTTTTCTGCAGCTGAATGCAGAATACATGCTGTATGTGTGTATATATATATAAAATAACACAAATATTAACTGGGAAAATGCTGGTTATTCTAAAATATAACTTTTCCAATACTGTGCCCAACGCAGGCATTTCTCAGCATACAGATGATGGCAGGAGCAGCTGTCTCAGCCCTGCACGGACTCAGAGCACTCTGAACTACACAGGTGCCCCCCACACACGATGAGAGACGTGCATGTTCCTTAAACCAAAGCCTGTAAGAACAACTTTGCCTCAGCCTTCCTGGGCGAAGCACTTGGTAAGTATACTTGAGACTATTGCACAAACACAGGGAAACTTATCTGCTTAGGGAAATGCAATGGAAATGAAGAATTCAATAGATGGAAAAACAGCCATCATTATTCCTAAGAGCAGCATCCGCAGGAGGAGTTACACCGGTACGGTAACAGTGGGACAATTACAATGCTAACAGCACCAGTGCATCTCCTCAGCCTTGTTGTGGAGGACCAGAACGTGCCTTCCTTTTAGAAAGGCTCATCAGCATTCCCCTTGTTGAGGAAACATTCCAAGTATTCCCTCTATGGAGAGAGGGAGGACAGCAGAGGAATAACTTTGCTATTTTCTGTAATTAGTTTTAGGCCAAGGCAACTCAGGTAAACCTAAGGAGGATTTCTCCTAATTGCCCCAGCATCGTCACAAGCTATCTGTCACAGAACAAGCACCTTATTAAGGACTATTTCTTATAGTTCTTAATAGGCAGAAGGGCTCTGGGGGTCACCCCACCTCAGGTCTGGGGGCCACCCGCAGCCCCGGTGCCAGCAGCCACCCACTGGGTCTGTGTTCATACTGGGGGGTGCCACTGGGGCTCGGTTAACGACACATACCACCAAGGGAATGCATAAAGCAAGAACTTCCTTCCAGACAATTTTTTTATTTTTCAAATGCCGTTAAAGAACGACTAGCTTGTTTTCCTTAAAAAAAAATAATAAATAAAACGAAAAGCACTGAAGCATTCCCCACATAGCTCTCCACAGGCAGCGGCTCGATGCCTTAGCAGAGGCAGACCTCTCACAGCTGGAGGTCACACGCGCTTCTAGGCCCAGCGACTCCCCCCCGCGTTCCCGCCGCGGTGAACTGTGACACAGTTCATGCCGATGAGGAAGCCGAACAGGAAGGAACTCAGCTCCGGCCGCACGGAGCCCTCCTTCAGGGAGGAGGCCCGAGGCAGGCAGCCGCCCGCATCACGGCCTCCCTCGCCCTTTGCCCCCAACCCCCAGCCCCGCCACGCGCCCTGCGGCCGCACCACCGCTCCCAACACAAATGGCAGCGGGCCCGCAGGGCCTGGCGCAGGCGGCTCGCCTCCCTTCCCCCCCCCGGAGACTCCCGAGAGACCCCAGCCCCTCCCCAGGGAGGACGAACCCCCCCGCGGGCACCGCCACTAGCCACCACCCCCTTCCCCTAACCGCCCTCC
>WBMW01000664.1:527849-603034 GCA_013396635.1 Penelope pileata
GGGGGCGGGGAGCGGCCGTCATCAATGAGCCGCGAATCGCCGCCGGGAGCGGCCGGAGCCGCACAACAAAGGGGCGATGCCGGCTGCGGGCCCCCGGCGCCTCTCGGTGCCCCCTGTGCGGGGTGCTGCGGGGCCGAGGCGGAGAGCGAGCCGGGAGAGAGGGGCCTGCGGGGCAAGGCGAGGGTCTGGCGGCCCCGGAGACGTTGGGGCGAGGAGGGCACAGCCCGTCGCCGTTAACGTGCGGAGAGGTGACTCGAGCGGTGGCCCCGAACGCCTCGCGTCTGCTCGTGTAATGGTGGCGGTGAAACACGCAGCGAGCTCGTCCTGCCGAGGAGCAGGAAGAGAAGGAAGGAGGGAGCGCTGGGCAGCACGCAGGGCTGATGGGCCCTCCCCAGGGTCGCTCTAGCGGGTAGCTGCCAGTAGTGCACGCTGCTTGCAGCGAGGAGCTGCGGGTCTGCCTCCTTTGTGCGCAGGAGGAGCCCTCCGGGGCCCTGGCAGCTCAGCTCCGTGCATTCCTCGCTCCCTTCTGTGCAGAAGTTTGCCTCGAAAAACTGCAGGCGTTGAGCAAGCAGTAAGTTAGAACGTGCTTTCCCATTGCCATCCACGTAGGGCAGTTCCTTGTTTCAGTATCTTCAATTCTGGGAACCATACAGCAGAACACATTTTTTTAAAAATAGATTTTATTCAAATAATAATAAAAAAAAAAAAGCTCAGAGGGGAGCGTGTGGAGGGCATACAAAGTGCTAGCGCTTGGCAGCAGTGCCGTGATATTTTTTTGGAACCTCTAGGAAAAGATCTTGAATGAGTCAGCGGTCTGCGCCGAGCGCTGGCGGGGGTTGTGCTCCCCGTACAGTGAGGCCTTCTGTGTGCTCCCAGATGGGCCCTCGAGACCCAAATCCATCTGATTCTTTCTAGAAGATGTGTGGCTTCGTTGCAGTGATTTATTTTGGCTCGTTTCTCTGGGGTTTGGAGAGCTGAGGGTATGAATATTTCATAGAAATGTCATCTGCCCAGTGCGTGTGTATTGCTGGAAGGAGGCAGATCAATAACATTTCCAGTGGAAATGATACCTGTGATGGTGCTCGAGGTGGTACCTGAATTCCTATCGTGTTCTGGGCGACTGTGGCCCTTCAGAGCTGGGATGTTGCTGAAGCTGAGCAGGTGGCCTGCTGTAGGGAGCCTGCTTCAGCTGGGGGATTGGGCTGGGTGGTCTCATGAGGGCCCTTCCAACCCCTGTGATTCTGGCCTCACCTTCTCTTGATAAAATCAGAAGTGCAGCTTGTAATCCGCGTGGAAAGGCGATTCCACACCGCTGAGGATGTTTCATGTAAGCCATCACACAACAAAATGGAAAGCGAAGGACAGCAATTCAAAATGTCTCAGCCCTGAGTGCTCCTGAGCAACGCTCCCCCTGTGTGCAGGTTGCGCCTGTTCTCACAGCTTTTGTAAAGCTCCCTCTGTTCCACGAGAAAAAAATGATACAGTGCCAGTGTCACTGTGCAGGAGCTGCTTGTTCCTTCCAGTGTAGGGGTGTCATGGCATCCATGGCTGAAATGAAGTGACATAAACCCAGTGGGCCAAGTAGAGCTGATCCTTTAAAGGGGCCACGTGAGAGGTTCTGTGGGGTTCATCCCATCTGATTTTGTAAATGCACATCTGACCCAATGATTTCTGGTGTTCTTGATCGTCACAGGGAAGAAATAGATGGTTTGTTCCAGAGCTCTGACTGGGGGCGAGGCAAAGCGTGCTTTGGAAGTATTCATTGCTTTCCATGGACTGTAAAATGAATTTTCGTGACCTTTCTGATGCCAATGTCTGCATGTGGGTCAGATAAATCTTGCCCTCTGAAAGGAATTCCAAAATGACTTTACAAGTGTTCCCAACTGAGTCACTGTTTTGTTCATTTTTTTGTATTGAGAAATTCAGTAACAATGGCCAGAGTTCACTTTTCCCAGGGTGTTCCTGTAATGCTTGGATTTCCAACGCTTCGGAAGTATCTGTCTGAATTTTGTTTAATGAAATAACGTTCATACGAAACCTGATGCCAGCACTTCATTTTACCTTCATGCGCCAGCATTTTTTTTCCTACTTGATACTCTGTCCTGGCACTGTTTAACTTCACCCGGTGGAGAATATATCAGCAGCAGAACTTAGCACATGGTTAATCATTTCAAAAGCGAATCGTCTGGAAGCAGAATACGAGGTGATGGAAGTGCAGAGAACTGAGAGAGCAGTGTGGCAGTCAGATGAGAAAGCAGCTGTCTTTGTGGAGTGGTCATAGACAAATGAACGACACGTCTGTTGGAGAGGCAAGGCTTGTTCAAGATGAAACTTAGGTCTCACAAGAGTGCTGTAATGTTTTGTGGTTATTTGAACAGCTGGTAGGTCACTTCCAGTTTCTCAATGAATTTGGCAGCCCAGCTCTCATGGTGGCTTCACCGTCTGTATTTTCTGTGGAGCTGACCTCACGCTTGCTGGAGCATGCTCTGAGTGCATCTGAGTGCCATTGCTTGCACCTCGAGTTGTCTGCTTGAAAGGCTGTGGGCACTGCGTAGGACGGTGCTGCCTGACATAGGACAGCTCTGGTTTTGGAGTGTCTCCTCCAGGAAGTTTCCTACTGCTTGGATGGTACCAGTGAGTTGTAGTTAGGTGGCAGTTGTTGGTGTGGGACTGTTCTGTCTGTTCAGAACAGCTTTGTTGGAGAGCCCTGTAGCTCCTGATGACTGGCACGGCTGGGCTGGGACAGGAAGGTTGGCACAAATGCTCTCTGGGTTGAAGGTGCTTCCCTGCAGCTCCCTCGCTGGGCATGCACTGTCTGTCACCATGGCTGGGTGGGTGCCCTTCCAAGCTGGAGCTGGGGCTCTGGGTAATGCGTTGCATGTGTTCCCTTTCCTTGCAAGTCCTCAGGGCACTGTCTTGTTTGGAAGCCGTTCAGGGAGTTTCTGAGGCTGAAAGGAAGAAGGGGCAATATTTTCTGTATTTTCTGCTGGGTGGTTTAGAACCATTACTTACAGTTTTACCTTGATGGAAGCTCATGATTTGGGCAAGAAAATTTTGAATAAATTGCAGTGGAGTTGTTTGTTGAATCCAAAGGCAGTCAGTGCTAGAAGGCCTGCACATCTGGGTGCTTGAGACTGAAGCCTCAGGGGAGATGCAGTCCAGAAAACCAGCTGAGAGGAGATGGGGTTGGCAGGGCTTTAATGTCCTCATCTGTGACATAGTAACTGAGAAGAGAAACCCAGACTGTAGCTTTCTTCCATACTACTGTTTGAAAATCAGAGGTGAAGTTGCAGCTAGGACTCTGTAGAATTAAAAAGGATGTTGTACTTAAAAATGGTTTGTGAAATCTTTGCAAAATCCCCAAGCAAACTCTTGCATCTGTGTGTGCAATTCTTCTTTCCATCAGAACCATTTGTCTGCTGGAACGTTCCCCCAGTGACAGGCCGGTGTCGCAAACCAGCACTGGGGCAGGGGGGATGTTACCGAGGGCAGCCTTCAGCCCAGGTCACTGGCTGGAGTCCAAGCAGGGGTAATGTCAGAAGTCTGACAGTGCATGGAAACCATTGAGTTTGCGTGCTCTTTAGGGATAGGTATCTGCTGTTCTCATGGCAGTCTTAGGGCACATGTCTCCACTTGAAGATAGCAAGTAGTGCTGGCTGTAAGATGCAGTCTGCTGAGAGATGAATGAATATTTGCAAACAGAAAATAGTTAAATTTCTTCAATATATGCCCTTCTTTTTCACCGAGTAATCCAAAAAAGCAGGTCTAATTAGCAAAAATGTTGAAAGTTATGCAAGAAAATGACTTTGACCTTTTCAAGTAGGAAGAGCTGCTAGCCCTCCCCGTGAGCTGTCCTCCTGTGACCTTTCGGGTGTCCTCTTGGGCCAAGGGAGAGCTGCCCCTGGCTGAGCCCTCTGCCCTGCCTTCCAGGGGAGCGACTGCAGCGGGTCTGGAAGGCAACGTGTTAGCGCCGCAGCATCTCCCTATGCTTCATTTTGGTTTTGTTAAGGTTTATTGGCATGTGTGCTTCTTGCTGAATGACCCTGGCGAGGTGCCAGCTTTCTTATTGTGCTCCAGGATTGCAGAAATCATTAGGATTTTAAAAACCAAACATTCCCACCCTTTAAAAAACAGAAGGAAAGAAAAAGCACGACTGCATCTGGATTTGATAATTAATGAGAAATTTCTGTATAGATGCCTGTGGTGGCTATAAATATTAAATGCCCTTGGTCTTAGATGTCATAAAATGTTGAAGCAAGTTTTTTGTTTCAGTGGCAAGTCTGATGAATGCAGTGTGACATTTTTTTGTGTGTGAAGAGAAAGATCTAATTGCTGTATCTAATACATTTTGCATTGCTTATTTTTCATTACTCAACCCCTTGATCGGGAGCCCTGGGATTTCCTGAAATAACGCGTTTGCAGAAGGAGCTAATGCCTGCGTGAGCATCAGGCTTGGTGGGGGAGAAGCAGAACCTTCATCAGCCCGAGCTGTCAAGTAATTGGATCTCCTGAGGTAGCCAGTTCTGGGCCGCAGCCCCGTGACAGCGGCTGCTGGAGCTGCAGACGCTGCTGGGAAGTGTCAGTGTGTGCCCGTTGCTGCGTTCTGTCTCAGAGCCTGCTCCTCCCAGATGAGCACCGTTTCCAAAAGTATACATTCTGTGACTGCAGTCTAACGCGGCATGCCTAATTAAGAAACTTGGCTGCAGTGATTGGTGTCTGTGACCAAAGCAAGAAGAGGACTATCTGGATGGCTTCAATTTCTGCCTTTTGTGTCTGCGGATTCCCTGCTTAAAGAGACAGAAAAAGTGGAGGGCTCCATTAACCCATTGCTCTGCTGCAGTGCTGTCTGTAGGACGCCCTGGCTTCTTAAAATTGATTTTGTGTGTCAGTAATCTGCTGGGGAGATCAAAATTTGGAATGTGGTAACATCAACCAAACGTTGAGTAAGGGTGAAAAACTGCAGTGAGACAGTGGCACAGTTCTGCCCCGGGAGCAGCTGAGAGCCCTTAGGATGTAATGCTGCTGACATCAGGAGAGCACTTGGTTGATTCATGAAGAAGAAATCTCAGGCGTGGTTAAGGTTTTAGTGCATACGTTGAATGGTGACATTGCAAACGGAAACCCGAGCTTTAGGTTCCATTTCAGGCCAGGAAAGCTGCTGCTCTGATTTCAGCCTATGGAGTCACCTTCCTGCTTGTTTTGCCAAAGTTTCCTTCAGCTAAATGGGAGAAGCCAGGAACTGAGATGGGAAATTACTGGGTTGGAAATCAAGCCAAAAAGAAAAATCCTTCAGGGGAAACAATCAGCATCTTCATAGTTGATAAGAGGTTATTAAAATGGAGAAAATAATTGTTTGCCTTGTTGCCTTTTCAGATGGAACGGCTGTTTCCCTTGTACATAATTTCTGGGTAATTACAGGTCAGGGTGAAGTAATTAGATGACAGAACTTTGAAAAAGAATAATTTCATGTCTTTTTATCCTGAATTAAAGGAAGTAGACATCACTCCTTGGGAGTGAATATTTGGCTTTGTGATGCATTCGTGTGGCAGATCCCATTTCAGATGTCAGGCTTGAGTTCTGAATGGCCCGTTCAGGTTTCACCCTCTTCACTGGGTGTGAAGGCAGCCTCGGTGTGTAACTGCCTCCCTCATCATGTCTCAGCTTGGGAAGGAAGACTTGGGTGAATGCTGTCCTTGGCCTGAATGCTGTGTTTCACAGACAAGTAGATCTAAGGTTATGGTCTTAATATACAGCCCTCTAGATGACGAAGAGCATCTCTGCATTTCGTAGTGTTCAGGGGTGTTCAGGTGACTCCCCCGTGCCTTGTGCTGACAGCAGCAGCCTTGATCACTCTTCATCCTGGCCTGGAACCCGGCCTTTTAAATGAGGATGGAGAAGGGGACGCATGGTATGGTCTGTGCCCAGCAGCCATAGCCATTCTGAATTGGAAGTGCCACCTAGGAAGTACTGATTCCTTACAGCGTGTTGGCAGTGTGGGCTTTCCTTCCTCCTGCCCTGGGCGCAGCAGGCTAATTGCCACTTGCTGCACCTCTGCCCGGCGCTGGCTGTGCCTTCAGGGAGGCCTCCAGCCCCTGGGAAACGCTGGCACCAGGGGTGGGAGGGTGAACTCAAAAGGGAACCCAGGGTGGGCCACAGTGAGGTATGTTTCACTGTATGAAATACACACCTTTTGGCACCTCATCCATGAAATTGTTCCCTGAAGTACAATGTCTGGTTCAGACTTCATCAGTGAAATAGCAGCAGGTCCTATTTAAAATACCTAATGAATTCTGATGTGTGCAATTCAAGTGCTCTCTTCACTGCATAAGTCTTAGAGAAGCTCACTTAAAGTTTTCTTTAATGAGCACGCTTTGAGATTCTAGATTTTACCGTACAAAGTAATTTGTTCACTGCAATGCGTGTCAGTGTTGATAAAGACAGTTTGGGCCTCCGCATTTAAGGAGCACAAAAGAAACCTGGGCTGTGTTTGACGCCGGTTAAATGCGCGTTTTAATTCAGTTGTCAGCTGCAGAGAGAATAGCTGGAGCTAATTGGAAGTGAAGGAAACGAAGAAACTGAGCTTCCTGAAGGCAGAAAGGCTTTCTGGAAGCAAAAGTAGGTTGGGGAAGGAGAGCTGCTGGTTCAGAGCCCTGTCTGACTGGGCCGGCCCCTTAAAGGGCTCCGCGCCCAGGGGTCTGCTGCAGGGCTGCTCCTCAGAAGCTGTTGGTTCTCACTGCCTGCAGGTTTCGTGGCTGCTTTCATGGGCTGAGATGCTGTAAAACTGTTCTCAAGAGAATGTTGCTTCATCGGATGTTCTTATGATTTTACACTGAACAAAACAAGAAATGCCAGAAGTAGCCTGATGCACTTCAGCAACTTCTCTTACTCTCCTAGGTTCAGTTTAAAAGAAAAAGAAAAATAAATCCTGTTTCCCACTTGATTCAAGTAGCATTTGTGCAAATGCAGTCTGTCAAATCCAGAATGCATTGCTCACTGTTACAAGCATAAGCAAAAATGAGGAACGTGAACAAATGCATGCTGCCTGTATTACTTCTGTGAACGTGGCTCTACTGTAGCTGTTTTATGCTTTCCTGAAAAGAATGCATTAATTACATCCCTTATTAATTAAGTGGTCTTACAAACAAGCGTAATTCAAACCAAACCCAGATGAGTGTTAATCCATTGTTTATTCCGTGACTTCAAACTGTCGTTCAGATTCTAATTTAAAATCAGTCCTAAATTTTTGCAATTTTACCTTTTACTTCACGGGGCTGCAGCTCTGTTGAAAGTGATCCATTTTATGTCACTGTGTGTCAACAGAAATATATGTACTCAGTCCTGGGTGCTGCAAAAATGTGTCTGGTTAATATCGTAGAGTTATAGAATCATTAAGGTTGGAAGAGACCTCCAAGATGACCCAGTCCAGCCATCCACCTACCACCAAGATTGCCCACTAAACCCCGTCCCTTAGTAAGCGTTTCAGGTATTACTAGTCCAGTCACTCACGTGCAGAGTCACCAAACAGTTTGAAGCTTTGTCAAACAGGTGGTTTTTGCCTGTTGATGTCCATGTTACAAATGGAAGAAATCAGGCAGTGAATCATTGTCCCAGTCAGCTTGCCTGCTGAGCTCGCCGGCCACCTGGAGGGCACCTCTGCAGGGTGACCACCACTGCTCTAAATCTCCTGAATTAAACTGCACGTGGGAAAACTGTTAACCAAATGGCCAGTCAGGACTTCACATTTCAGTCTTTTTTTTTCCGCAATATATACAGTGTATTACTGTCGTTCCTCACTATCCCTGCTCCCTCCCTCCTGCCTTTGTTTGGTTTTAGGCCTTTCCCTGAAGCTGCACTCGCTGTGCAGGCTGCCAAAGGAGCTTTTTGCTGGGAGCTGATGTCCCAGTGTATGTCAGCAGCTTTTCTTAAGGTTTCTCTTTGTCAGAGCAAGGTTAGAAAACAGCACGTTAAAAAAGTATCGCCAGGTTAGTTATAGATGAAATTATTGTAACATTGTTGAGATTTCTGTGCCCCCAGTTCAGTCTAACTTTGGAGAGAGCTGTGCATCCTTGGTGCACAGAGCTGTGTTTCCTGTGCCAGTTGTACTGTTTTCCCTTAGTCAGTACATGATTATTTTTTTCCCCTTTTATCTTGCTTGTGACCCTTCTGTTCTAGCTGATATTCAGACATTTTCTCAGAGTATTTTCTGTTTGATTTGCAGAGGTTGGTAGGGTTGGAAGAAGCCTAGCTGATGACAGTTGGTTTTATCTATTGATTGAGTCTGTTTAGACTTTTTTCTTAACATTTTTAGAGGTTAATCTGATTCGAAGATATTTCTACATAAAGATAATATTAAAGGCAGCTGTAAAGAAGATCTTTCTCAGAGTTGTTATACCCTACCCATACAGATTTGCACAGCAAAACATGCCCCAGACCATGTAGTCACCGTGGAGGATGCACGGGGTGCGTTACATTTGTCAGTTGATGTAAATACAGTGTGTGTCCTTGCAGTGGGGTTTTTCGGGGTAGAGGTGCCTTAGGACAGATGCTGTCTCAGGAGCTCACTGGGTTCCCACTCACAATGGAGCAGGGTCTGTTTGGCTTGGTCCTCGGGGAGAGGATTGTTTTGGCACCATAGTGCCCTGGAGTAAAAATGTTGCAGCACCTGCTCCAAGTGTCTGGTACAGTGTGCATGTGACAAATTCTGCATGGGATTCTGCTTAATTTTGGAAGCCTAACTGAGTCTTTGTTTGACCTGATGGGTGTGTTTCTGTACCACAGTGGATACTATGATAACTACATACCATAGTATGTAGTTTGTCCTACAAAAAATGGGAATCTTCCAGCCACCCTTCAGCACATTTCCCCCTTCCTCAGTTTCCCTCATTTCCCCATTGCGTTTATTATATTTTCTGCAGTTCTGCTTCTTTGAACTGAGTTCCTCTGAGGAACTGAAAATTGTACGAGCACTGCAGGCACAGGACTGAAGAGATAGAAACTCTTCACCAACCAACCAAATCCAAACAAACTCCTCTGAGAAGATGCTGATAGTTCCCTGGACTGGCAGTGGTTTCCTCTCCTACAGATGGGAAGCCCCTGAGTGGACGTAGGGAATTGAAGAACAGCCCCCGCTGCTAAACCTCTCAACTAGAAAGTGACCATTGCTGGCTTCCGCTTCGTGTGGCACAGGCTGCAACCAGTGGCTGGGAAAGCTTTTTGCTGAAGTTAGCTTGCTTCGTGTGGGTGCTTGCTGGGAATATGGCACCTTAATATTTGATTCACAAACACTGAGAATTGGTAGAGAAGATTTCGGTGTTGCATTGAACAGAAACAGGAAGGAACCGAGTGGGAGCCCTTTGCAGCCTTGATGTGATCACACCAACTTGTATGTATCTGAGCTTTGGAAGCCATCTCTGCCAAAAGTCTAGAAGCTTGTAGTCTTGGTGGAAGCAGATTGTTTAGGGAAATAAGTGTGGTTGCTTCTTTTGTAAACACTTCTGAGTGTTTAAAAGTAAGAAGCCTCGGAGGGAGTCTTTGGAGTTCTCTTTGTGCGAAGGTCTCCTGGAGGAGGTGCAGGGCAAAGGCATTTGTTTGTTTGACACAGCTAAGGGATGTCCATCTGGGGCTCTGATGATCCTGGGAGGTTTTTTGTCACATGGAATTTCAGAGAAAGCAGACAAGATCAATAGTTTTATCACAAGGATCGCTTTTTTTCGTGGAGTTTCTCAACAGAGATGGAATTATTGTATTGGAAGCACTGCTGCATTTTAACACAGTGCAACCAAGTGCTGACCTACATATTGCCACGCTGCTCTTAAAAGAGGCTATCGATCCCTCCACGGAGTTCACGTGGGTGGATCTGAGGCTCTGAAAAATGTCGCAGAAGGCATTTGTGTTTGGCTCTTGATTTCCATCTCCTGGAGGTTTCAAGCGGTAGTTGCTCGATGAATGTTTGCTCTGCATCGTTTCCCTCTCTGCTTTGCTGCCTGTGTGCCAGTGACTGTGCCGGGAGGAATGGTGCGTCTTGGAGGCGTCTTACTCTGGAATTCTGTGTGTGGAGGAGAAAGGTGATTGTGGGTGAGATGGATAAAGGGAAGATGGTGAACACCAGTGGAAGTTCTATCACTTAATTGTTATCCATGTATATCATACAGTTACCGCTGCCTAAATTTTAAAATTACGCTGTTTGTTTTTGCTAGCAGTACTCTGGCACTGCTGCTTGACCTTAATGAATAACATATTTTGTTAGGTTTTTTTCTTGTGAAAACAGTCTGGAGTTACCTTGTTTCAGTTAGTTTAATTGTTTGATTTCTGTCCTGGTGTAAAATATCACTGTTTTCACAGACTGTGCTTTGGGAGTCCAGCTCTTAGCATCTCTTAGTCATTGCCAGTAGTTGGTGTTCGAGCGGAAGTGAAATGCTGAAATGTCATTATCTTAGGCTTAATTCTTCTACTGTTTTTCTTCCAGAACAAATTCTTTACAACATAAAACAGGAGTACAAACGCATGCAGAAGAGAAGACACTTAGAAAATAGCTTCCAGCAGACAGATCCTTGTTGTTCTACTGATGCACAGCCACATGCATTTCTCCTTACTGGACCAGCTTTGCCAGGTATCCAGAAAACTCTGTGTGATTTTGGTGTATGTTCTCAGATTGAGTAGATAATTTTCCCTAGTTGTTACCTGTGTTATTGCACCTTGTCATCAGTTACTGTTGATTTTTTGGGGGCAATATTAGCATTGTTCTGGAAGCTTATAATGCTTTCAAGTGACCATTCTGCTTACCCTGGCACTGATTTGTTGCAGAGCAGCTGTCTTTGCAAAAAGTACATTGTAGTTTTAACATAAACTAGAGGCTTGAGTTTGTGAATGGCTGCTGCCATTGGTGTAACCTTGTGAAAGGCTCCTGGTTTGATGTCACTGCCTATCATCTGTGGTATAGATGTCTTCCTTTTTTGAGTGTTAAGTTTCCCTTTGTTTAGAAGTGTTCAAGTGGCACAGAAACACTTCTCCAAATATTTTGTACAGTTGCTTTAATGTAAAAGACATGAAGAAAAATGATGATAATACTGGCTCTGAACTTGCACGCAGTAAACTGATACACCCAAATCTTTTTGTCTTAGGTACTTCATCTGCAGCATCATCACCATTGAAAAAAGAACAGCCTCTGTTTACTCTCAGACAAGTTGGAATGATCTGTGAACGTTTGCTGAAAGAGCGTGAAGAGAAAATCCGTGAAGAGTATGAAGAAATTTTGACCACAAAACTTGCAGGTATGTTAACAGTTCAAAATAATGAGCTAGGATCAATTCAAAAGCATGATTTTTTTTTCCTCATTTTTGTGTTATGCTGTATTTTTTCTGACCTAATCTGATTCAGGAATGAGGTTGCATATAGGACAGAAAAACTATGTGTAGACTCTTTGATAGGATTTTCTCTGCTGTGCTGTCTTGGATAGAAACTGTGACTCCTGGGTATTACTAATCAATGGAAACAGAGGTTTTATTTCAGATAGAACTTTCTCTTGCTATCATGTTGGAATTGATCATTTCCTCTTCATTTTTTTTTGCCAGAAAGACTTTCTATTTCACTTCTTCAAGAGCTCTTTGTGAAGGGTTTTTTTTTTCCTGCTTGGAAACTGACTTCCTTTTTTTGGAATTTGGCAAGAAGACAGTACCTAAGACTTCCCTTTCTCTTCCCAGTGCTTACATTACACTGCTGCCAGTGGTGCTTTGTAGCTACTTCAGTGTTAGTAGTTTAGCTGCATTTCTGATCCTCTGTGTTGAATTCTTGTATTTCCTACCAGTCAGCTGGTATTTTTGGCTCCTGATGCCAGCTTACCTTTCAGCAAGGATCGCGTTAATGTCAGCTTTGTAAAAGGACCTTTCTTTAGTTGTCAGTGTCCTCTATTTCTAAGCATTTTGCTGATGTCTGAGGAAACTAAATTTTGGTGCATTTGGAGGTAGGTGCCTTCACAGTGTGATTTGGTGTCTTAGTTCAGTGCTCAGTGTGATTATAATCAACACCTGAGTATACTCTTCGGCAGCAGACTTGCTTTTGAGTGTCCATCGCCATTCTGTGTCCCACCTGCAAGCACATCGGAACTAAAGTTTGCAGATCTATTTGGATTCAGGAATTAAAAAAAACTTCCTATGGGCATGCCCGTGTGGAAGGTCACCAGGCTGTGTCAGGCTAGTGAGTTATCCATGACAGTGTTGTCTTTGCACCCTCAGCCTGTGTTCATGTTTTGTGCTTGCTGATCTGTCACTCTTAAACCTACATGTATTTACAGTATAAGTAGCCCTAAATACTTAAATTTCTTTGGGACTAATGTTGCATTTCTAGATTTTTACTTTTAACCTGCTTCAGACTGATGAATTGGGACTCTCGAGTTTTTTCTTCTAATTTATGTATGCTAGGAATCGGGTCATGTCTTGCATTCTCTTCGGTGCATTTCAGTTAGCAGCGATTATAATAACCACTTGAAGATCAGATACATTCACTGATTTGTCCAGGCACTTCCGGAGTCCAACCTTGCAGTTCTTTCCAACAGGAGCCTCTGGCAGGTTCCTTGCGTGTGCTCTTCTACCTGTCTGAAAGGGAACCTCTGGGAAGGGGAGGGCTGGCTTCTGCTGGGGGCTGGGGGCAGTGTGCGGTGAGATGAGGTTTATTTGTTCTTAGGGTGATCACCAGAAGAACTAGTAGGATGGTCATGGTACTGCATCCCATATATCAAGCCAAGAGTAGCTTCTCAGTATGATGTAGGAATTTAGAAACAGACTTCCAAAAGAATTTACCATAATTCCTTCCACAGAAGATCAGTTGCATCTTTCTGCTGACAGAAGGATTATATCCTTTCATACACTTCGTACAGTAAGGTGATACTCATTCTTACAGACCAATGAAATCAATGGAAATGTGACTGGAAATTCAGTAACAAATGTTAATTGAATGGCTTCTTTCAGGCGACTTAACTGAATGTTTGGATCTCGGATATTTTCTTCATTCCTTTCCTGAATCACGCTTTTCTTGGAGGTGGTTAGCCAGATACTGCCTTTTTTTTCTCTGCCATGTTCTTTATGAGCAGAATTGCCCTTCGTATATAGTGAGTGATGAATGGAAAACTGAGGTCACAGTAATGCCCCGATTTCCCCTCCCGTCTCTGTTATTTGAAACCTCTGTGTTAGCATTAACTTGGGTTTGCAAAATTCTTTGCAGATTTGAAAACCAGAGGGAGGAGTGCAAGAAGGGGCTAAGCAAAACTTTAGCTTGAAAGCTGTTCTAGAATCTGCCTGTGAAAAATAGCTCTACTACTGCAGTTCAAGTTATAGATTTACGGTAACTGTATTTGTATTCATGGCATTTAGCTATCTTTTGTCTTGAAATAGTTACAGTGGTAAGAGGGATTCCAGTGGTGCAAGTATCTTTACAAGTGTTCACGTCAGTTTTCAAGCATTTCACTGTAGATGGCTCTTACCTTTGGGTTCCTTGACTTTCTTAAGCTGAATGCCACAAGAAAGGAGATTTTTAGTAACGGTGGCTTCTTTAAAATTGCCAAAGCCATATTTTTAACAAAGATGGTGCTCCAAAGTGCCTGTGTATGTTGACTTAAACCTTTGAAGAAGAAAGCTTGCAAGTTTGTTTCTGGCCTTTAATGCCTACTTTTAGGAAAAGTTCTAGTTGCTGTTGTTTTTGGAAATGGTTTCTGGGCAACAAATCCTTCAAGCTGCTCTTTGTGTTATTTTGTTGTTTGGCTAAGATCCTCACATGGCTGCTGAAAAGCCATCAGTCAGACCGGCAGTGGAACAGAGGTTCTGCTTGCGGGCAGAGGGGAACTGGCCGCCATGGCCCCGGGCCCGTTCACTCAGGGATGAGTGTCCTTAGATCGCTGGGTCAGGTCCGTGCTTGGGGCTGCTGCTGCACTGCTTGCTGATTACTGATACGCTGTTTACTTCAAAGGTGAAGCTCATCCCTGCAAGAGGATGGGGACTTTAATGGGGCAAACCTGTGGGACTAGGAACCACTACCAATCTAACTGCATTTTTGGTTGAAGATTGCCTTCTTTGACCTTGCCCTTTTCTCAGAGCACCCCACATTGCTGCACATGTATTTTTCCACAAGGGAGGAAGGGGAATGGAGAGGAGCGGCATCTGGTAGATATTACTCTCCTTGTTCACTTTCCTAATTCTGAAAGGTGATATCCTGCTGATGAGTGCAGTATTAAAACTGAATAAAATATTGCGAATGTATGTATGTGTGTATAGAAGTAATGGTCTTTCTGGGAAATAATGCTTAGTTCCTAAGCCAAATGATGATGTTTGATACCTAAATTCCATTTCAGATTACGCAGTAGCCGTTCTCATGAAGTCCACAGTCAGTTGTGTGTCTCCAGTTGTGGCTGCTTTTGTGACTGGAATTAGCCAAGTGTTGGTCACTTTGCATCTCATCCTTTTAGTTTTTTTGCTTTCGATTTCCTGGCAGTCACCCAAAAGTAGTTCTAACTCTGTAGCAAATGCTTTTCCTGTACTACTTTGTTTCCATTTCATTACATTAATTTTCTTACATCTGGTAGTGATAGGAGCAGAGAGAAGTTGCATTTCCAGTGCTAGCACTGACGCTCATGCCATGTTTGCTTAAATACTCAGCCCCAATACACATCTGTGAAATGGGCACACCGTTCCTTCAAAACATTCTGACCCTTGGCATGTTGCTAGGTGTATTGAAGTGTTTGTGTACGTGCAATGTAATGATCTTTGAGCATATTACCATTTGTCTAAGGGAACTTCTTTCAACTGAGGGGCCGTGCTGCAGTGTTGTTCTTGGGGGCTGGAAAAGAAATAGCAGCTGTGAACGGTGTGAAGTCACTTAGTCGCTTCTCGTAGCGGATGTGTGTTTAGTTGATATGATTTGTATGCTATGAGAAGTAGCCTTGAATATTTTTCAGCCTCAGTTGTGCTTAATAGACTCACTCTTGTCACGCTTCATGCTTGCAGAACAATACGACGCGTTTGTGAAGTTCACGCATGATCAGATCATGCGACGATATGGAGAACAGCCTGCCAGTTGTGAGTATCCGTTTCTTCCCGTTCCTGCCACAGCGTTGGGTTACTGAACTGGCAGTGGTTTCTGTGGCCATAGCTCAGTGCTAGGCTTCAGCAAGGCCCCGAGGTAAAAGTACTTTGCATTGGCAGTATGGAGACCCAGGGTGGAAAGGGAGGTGAGCGATAAAATGCAGCTCTTGTTTGAAACAGAGCTGTCTCCCCCTACGTGCTGCTCTGTGATTTTGAAGGAGGTTTTGCTGCTGTCGTAACAGGTTTGTGGTGGACCTGCCTTTTGTTAACTTCATCATTAATTCCTGTTTTTCTTCTCTTTCCAGACGTTTCATGAATCACATTTTCTGCATATGTGGGCTGCCCTATACACCCCGTTTTATTGTTGCAAGCTGTCCCAGTAATGACTTGCAGCAATGCCATATTTTTTCCCCCTGTGAACACAGGTTATTTCAAGCTTTTGTCAGTGGCAACCACTCTTATGCAGCAACTGGTTTTGGAGTGCTCCCTGATGTCAGTACCACCTGGATGTGGACCTTTGCTACCTGTAATAATACCAGTGGCCTCATTTGCTGTATCATTACAATTTGGCTTCTTATGTTAATAAGTTTGAAAAAGTAAAGGATTAAAGCTGGTGTTCTAGAAGTTGCCCTTCACTGGTTGTGTAAATAAAAATGTAGAATGACACTTCTGACTGAAGTTAGTGTGGTTTTCATAACTGTGCACTACAACGAGGCTGTAATCACAGTTAAATTAGAATGTAATCCCAGGACAATTTTAAGAAAATAGCCCACAGTACTGCCTGTGAAATAGTGAAGGAGGGCATTTCTGTATTCCATGACTTTTTTGGGGGTTAAGAATGGGTTTATATGATTTCTCATTTTTGTAGTTTTTATTTATTCTATCAGTCTTTAACAAATGTTTATTGCTGCAATTTTTCAGTGTATCATTGTTTTACTGCCCTTGTAGTACTGGAATTTAGTTGGAAGAATAAAACATTTACTTCTAATCTGTTTGTTTTTAATATGCAGGTGGAACTTTTGCTGTGTATGAATAAACTTAAATCTGAGTGTTTAAACGAAAACTTCCATTTGCTAGCAGCAGTGGGTGGGTCAGAATTTTGGACTAGGAAAAGGAGGTGGATGAAAATGCTACCTAGTTCTTCAGAGGCCAAGGACTGCTTTAGAGTGGATGCAGCTCCTAGTCAGGGAAGCACGTTTGTTACACAAAATACTGATGTAACTGGCTGCAGCTGACTCAACAGCTGTGCTGCTCTTCCTTCAGCTTTGAATGACACATCAAAGGAAATGTGCTGGGGAGATAGAGCGGCTGCTTGCACCACAGGCTGCAACTACCCAGGTGCTGGAGGAGCTGAAGGTGTGTTATCTTTGTGTGCTGGCCTAGGAGTTTGTTCTTAGATACGCTCAGCTGTTTCCAAAGCGCTGTCTCAGGGGTGGCTGCTGTTGTCTGTGCAGTTGAGTCACGGTGTAAATGACTGAAACGTTGCTACACGGTGATCCCAGCTCCGTGTGCTGTGGGTATTGCTCATCACATGACTTGGATTATCTGCTGTTTTAAAGTAATCCCTTGGTTAAACTGTTCTCTAAATTAACTTAGGGTCAGCTTCTGCTTAAGTGGAAGTCGCTGTGGAATGGATCATTGCACTACTTCAAATTAATGGGGAAGAGTTTCAGTTGAAATGTAATTGAAACTTCAGCTGGTCGATACAGGCATTAATTGGCTCTTGCTGGTGCTCAGGGTTCCAGAAATGCCTTGTGAGTTCTAGCCTAGTGAATTGTATTCCCTCAGTAGTGATGTGGGTCCAGAACTACGCACAAAGCTGCAGGATCTGAGCATGTTCTTCATGCTTTCCTGAGGTCTGTCTGAGCTTAGTATTCTTCTTACCTGTATTTCAGAATCTTAGAGATGAGAACTCTCCTAGACTGCTCGTTGGGGTTTTCCATTACTGAATGTAACGACAAAGCTGCCAAGGGCTGTCCCTTGGGGTTGTCTGCCTTGGGGTTCTGAGCCCCCTCCTTCCTGCGTGTGTCCGGGCCTCCTCCTGTTAACTTGTCCAGGCAAGGAGAGCCATGGCCTCCAGGTGGGCCGCTACCCGGTTCCAGCATCCTGATACATCTCCTGCGTTCCAGAGACCCTTGTTCTGGTGTGACAGAGTATACACCTAACTGAGAACTGGAGGTAGAATTAAAATAACAAGGTCCATTGTGACAGTCTCAGCTTATCTTAACCCTCAGGACGTTAAGAGCTGTTACAAGCAGGAGTGGTATCATGTAGCACCCCGTTACTCCTGTGCTGCTCCACAGCAACTGGCAGCCAACAGCCTGCTGGCAGGTGCGTGCCACCCTGGGTGCCTGTGCATCACAGCTGGGGTACGCTTTGTCTGTGCCTCTTTGGAAAATAAGGTTGCTTTCTTTGAAATCTTCTTTTTCACTTGCTGCTTGGACTGGGTCCTTTGTCAGTGACGAATATCTGATGTGATGAGTGTCACACAAAAGGCTTGGTTTAACAGGCAGCTTGCTCTTCAGTGGGAGAATGGCTGGCTGCCTGATTACTGCTGGAAACACAGCAGGAGAGCTGGGCTTCTCTGAGGGAGTCCCTTCCTAAAAACCCGCCTGCTTTGGAGTCTTGTCAGAGGTGTTCTGGAGGGCTTAGAGTAAAGCAGAAATGGGCCAGACTCGGGAACTTGTTTCTTCTTCCCAATTTGTATGTAACTGCAGTCGAAAAGCACAAAGCAAATTGAGGACAGTTCATTGCAGCCCCTCTGAGTGAAACCACAGATCTCGGTTAACCTGTTTGCAAGACAGCGATGCTCCAACTCTTCAAGGAGATCTTGGTTCCTGTGAAGTGAAAAAGCAGCGTACATTCCGCATCTTGATTTTTATCTGGATATGAAAGCATGTAACCATAAGATTCTTCAGCATTTTTCAAGGTTGAAAAGGAAGGAAATTCGTGCAGTCTTGTGCTGCTGCATGAGATCTGCCCACGTAGGCTTACACAGCACAGTCTGGCTGTTAGCAGCTTGTGTTTAGGAGCTGTGTTGTGAGGGCTCTCTGGGCCTGAGCTGGTAATGGGGAAGGATTATCTGTGTGATTCTACAGGGGGGGGAGAAAAAAATGGAAGCTGGTGCAGTGTTGATGCTCTCGTTGTGAACCAGCGCTTGTGACCTTTGTGTAGAAGTAATTCTCTGAGAAATGTCAGGCCTGGCCTGTTCTTCCATCCTACTGTCGTGGTAGGCTCCGCAGATCTTCCACTGCGTATCTTTAAAGTTTGCCAAGGTCCCTGTGTTCTTGCTTCTCCTGTGTGTATGTTTCAGCTAAGGTAGGCAAAGGTGAACTTGGAACGTTTACAAGAAACTAGTAGAAAATGTTGAGAGAAAACAAATACTCATTCTGCACGGCACATCATCTGCAAACAGCAAGCCCGCTGTTAGACCCCAGCAGCAGGGTGCCATTAAAGGTGGCAGTATCCCACCCGCAGTACCTCCGCTCTTCCTGGTGTTGGTGCCAGGTGTGGTGATGTTGAACTCTCTTGAGGCAGCCACGATGCTGACTGAAACCTGGCCCCTAACAGAGGCAGCCTGGGGAAGACCTGAACAAACTTTATATAGCGCTGTGTTAATGGCCAAGCCTCTATGCAAAAGAAAATGAAATTACACAGTAGCCCTTACATAATTTTAGTCGACTACTTGCCTTTTTTACATCCTTCAGTTTATGAAGTGCCAAGTACTGAAGGATCTGAAACTGAGAAACCACACAGAGCACAGCAGTCACGATGGGGTTCAGAATTCACGTTATGAGGGAGGAAGCAGCCATTAACTGTTCATTTTAATTTTTGATGTCATGTTGTGGGAATGTTTTGTTAACGTACTGTGAAAGCTTGCTTCTCTTTATTTATTTCCAAATAGTTTAACTCTTAAGAGGTCTGAAAGTTGGCTTTTGTGGTTGAGTCTTGCGGGCTGCAGGCAGGGGGCCAAGGCCAGGTGTGGGGTGCGCTTGGCTGCGTGTCCTTTCGCTGCTCAGTCAGACGTTTGGCTGTTTTGCTGCTCACTTCGATTTTTCAAGTGTACTTGCAGGATAAATGGGTCAGGTTCAGAACAGAGTGCTTACACAGCATTCCACAACTGGAATTTTTCCTTCCTGCTCCTTGGAAATCTCACAAGTACAAAGACCACAGAGCACGGCAGGAGCCCCTGGCTTGGTCCCCAGAGCTGAGTTTGTTTATCACCCCCTATCTTGGTGGGAGAGAGGAACTTGAGCTGCTCCACTGAGATCCTGAAAGTTCTTGCTTGGAGTTTTGTCACTGTGTTTCCCAAGTTGCAGGTTTAGGCAGTATATAAAGGCTGGTAACTCATCCTCCTCAGCTTCTTCATTTGCTTGACACTTTAGAACACATGTACAGCAGGAAGCGTTATTTGTGTCTCTGCAGTTAGAAAAACTGGAAAATACATTACTCCTCTCCGTGAGGATACTTAAACATACCCTCTCTTACATCCCCTCCTGGGAGAACAGCTTGTGAAGTTCTGGAGGACTTACCCTGTCCTTGCTCATGTCTGTTTGACTCACGTGGTTCAAGCTTGCAAGCTTCAGGCTCTGGTTACCAACTGTTGGGAGCAGGAGGGCAGCAGTACCAAGCAGGCAGGTGGGAGCATCTGGATTGTAGTGACAGCTGAATGTTTGCGCTCAGAGCAGCGCTTCACTGCCTCAGACAGGAGGAGAGTGAGCGAAGGCACTCAGCTGTGAGTCGGGAAGGTTTTCTTTGGTGATAAATACTCTTGGAACAACCTAAGTGATTACCATCCAGCTTAGCACAAAGTCTAAAGGCTTTTCTGGTGGTGCAGCCCTTTGCTGGGTGATAAGGCTGACCCGAAGCCTGCACCCATACAGCTGAACTGCACGTGCTGCAGCCCGGGGACCAGTTTATCACTGCAGAGCAGACATTCACGCTGTGCTGGAGGGAAAAGCAGCCTTTCCCCCATGGGTTGGAAGGCCTTTGCCATGATGGGAAACATGGGACACCAACAGCAGCATAAACACATTTGCTGCCCCAACTGAGTGAAGTTGAAGCTTGGTGTGTAAGATGTGCAGCACAGCTTGTGAATGGGGCAGAGAAAAAAAGAAGGGGGCACTCGGGCACAGTGAGTGCTAGTCCTGGCTTTCTTGCTGTGCGGGGCCAAGGGCCCTCGCAGGCTCTGCCCACTGCCACCACTGCCTGGAGGTGCCCAGTGAGCAGTGCTTCAGTGCCCTCAGCCAGCAGTTGTTCTTCTCACAGCTGTGTAATACAAATTCTCAGCAATGAGAAAAATCTGTGTGTACCTTAGGTATGGATTTCATTACTTCTTTCCAACATACATGAGTGAGTGCCACATTCTCACCTGGCCTGAGTTGACACGTGTTCCCAAGAGCTCCATCAGGTAGTGCTGATGAGCTGCACTCGGAACAATTTAAAGTGTGCTTTTGCTCCTCTCACATGTGCTCTCACCAAACAGAGCTCAATCTTCAGAATTATTCTATCCTGTTCCTCCTGATCAAGTTTCTCAAGATGCTGTGACTGCTTCTGGTTTGAGGAACCCACAGCAGATGCTGAGGATGGGAGCTCAGTGTCTATTTTACCATACTGAGTTTGTTTCAATGTGTAGTTCAGGGATCTGGAAGGCATTTTATAATGATGACTCAAATCCTTGCATTAAATAATGAGTTAATAATGCTGCTTCATTGCTTCTGCAGCTGACGCATCCAGGGTTCTCATTTTGGCACGGTAGCCCGAATTATATCAGTACAGTGTTAACTATCGCACATGGAAGAAGATTAAAACTGGCTCAATGCTGCAGTATTTGGAGCAGGAGCGGTACCTCATAGTATAGAAGCAGTGTTAAAAACCAACATTGATACCGACGTTCCTCGGGGCACTGGGAATGTATCTCAACATTCACTCGTCCCTGACTTGGACTCCACCTGCAAAGTTAGGAGCAGTTTAGTGGGAACAGAGCCATTGCACAAGGTTACAAAGAACAGCTTTATTAAGGTGGTGGTGGCACGTTAGCAGCCTCCCCATGTCAGCCGTGCCACGTGGTCGGTTTTCTGCTTGCTAGGCTTTATGAAGCCCAGGAGCTCCAGTTCAGAAACAGCTCGAATAAAACGAGCACTGGACATCTCAGTGAAGGAAACTTTTCATGGCAGTAACTGACAGTGAAACCATAATGACAGAGGGGAAGATCTCTGAGTTATGGTAAGCATAAAGGACACAGAACATCGTACTGCACACTGAAACTGGTGAGCAGAGCACAACTGGCCTACGAAAACGAATTATCTAATCAGTATTTCTTGCTGCCTGAATGCAATGTGGTAACAGAGTTCCTTGTCTCACTGCTAAGAGAGCATAAAACCTACAAAGTGCTCATTCTGTGTCTCAGAAGAATGCCCCTTGGAAAGAAAATGGGAGGACAATTTTTTGCTGGTCTCATAAAACAGCACCACCTTATCTTCACTCACTGTTCATTATATCCTTACTGCAACGTTCCTGACACAGCTCTATAACCTTGAGATAAAACAATTTATTTCTGCGTTGACTACCAGGGGAGCTCGTAAAAAAAGGCCTTGTACTGAAGGAAGGATGGGTGTAGCACTGCAGGATATTCTCCCTAGAGTTAGATCTCTTTGTACAGCTGTTCACCTCTGTGGCCGCACCACTTCTTGTAGCCGTGAGTTTTGGTTCTAATGCTCATCCTTCAGATGTTCTGCAGACCCCGCTTCAGAATCAGAAGCAGAATGGATGATCTGTGTGGACTAAAGTTCTCAGCTTTTAGGTACCAGAACTTATGGTTTCTGCAGGGAAAATACTTTGTCAGCATCTCCTCGGCTACAGCTTCCATCTTCCTCATAATAACCTACCATCCCTCTCCATCTCCTCTCCAGATCACAGCTGCCTTACTCTCTTTTCCTCAGTAACACTCTCCCTGCAGAAGCAGGTGTGCCAACTCTCAGATGACTGAACTCTTGAGAATAGCTTCATCTCGCTGTAACGTCTGTTGCTTCTGTTTCAGATCCAGAAAGCTCCTATGGACAAAAGCTGCTCTCTTACTGCCTCCAGCCCAAGTATTTCAGGTGATCCATTCCTGTGACATTTTCAGTACATTAAGACTGCTAAGATTAGGAGTCTTATTTTTTCCTAGAGTTAGTTATCGGTGCACAGGAAGCTGCATTTTAAAAATCTTGGTTCGCTAATGCTGTAAGCAGTTGAATGTCAAATTTAAGACAGAAAAGAGAAAGGATACTGTATAACGTCATCCACCTGGTCCGAGGAGGCTGCATCTGCAGCTGGTCCCTCAACTGCCATCACCACAGTTGAGAAAGCCTGGAAAGGGAAAAGCAGCACAGATCTAACACATTTCATAAACAGACAGAGCTTCATTTAAAATAACGAGCTCTGTGCTGATCACTGTCACTCGGGAGGAATGAGAGCTTGCAGTGGTAGCTCCGTGAGCATGTCGGCTTCACAGCAATCCAGAGAGCAAGCACGGCTACACGTTAGCATGGCAGGAATACAGAATGAATGAATGTCACCCCCTGAACTCACAGGCCTGCATTTCAAATGCTGGTTCCTGACCCGTTCTCAGAAAAAAATACAGGGAGCAGGACTGTTGAAACAATCTGGAAAAATTAACCTGGCTGTGGAGAGATCTATAAAATCAAGTGACATCAGGAGGCTTGATAGGGATCAGATGCCCACTTCCTCTACAAATTCCCAAACAAGGCAGCAGCAAATGAAACACATTCAGAACAGCAGCAAAAGGAGCGTTCTCCACACCGCATGCACCCACAAGATGCTGTGGTTGCTAAAATCTTACATCGCTGATGTAATCCAGTCAGAGCATACAGAGAAAACACTCCAGTTTAGGAAACACTGGAGATTAAACATGGTTGTTGGGGAGTATTTGGAGAATACATAATTTATGCTCATTCTCTTTTCATACTCTGGTTTTGGTATGAAACAGGTATCAGGCTTGAAGCTTTGGTCTTCCCCAGTATAAGCATTCTGCCCCCAAGCCCCACACCTGAGCGGCAGCATTTGCCCACGTCCATGAAAATGTCACAAAACACTTTAAGGGAAAAAGGCAGCCTTGTGAAGCCTGACATCTCATCTGCACTGAACCTAGGCCATAAAGCAGACAGGCAGCAGAATACTGAAGGCAGGTGCAGGCACTGTTACCTACCTCCAGCCAATCAACGAGGTTAATTAATCTGCCACACTCCAAATGGAGCTTGTAGACAATGCAGATGTCAGGGGCTTTGTTAGAGATGCTTCCTCCATCACTTCTCAAAGCCTCAGTCTGATGAAAACCAGAGACAGTAGTTTGGGTCAGTTTTTCATCTTCAACAATCTCTAGTGCTAAACAGAACGCTACTTCAGGAAGTTCACACGTCGGTAGGTATTTTAACCAAATGTTTGCTGTTGATGCATTTACTGGTAAGTTGGGAGTGCAAGGAAAAAATAGCAACAAAACAAAAATAAGAAAACATACCATTAAAAAACAAACACCCCCCCAACTCCCCCAGCTACTTCACTCCTGGTATTCCCTCATTCTCTGTTTCAGTGATTATCTGATGAGGCTTTTCCTTGCCTCTCTTCCTAGTTCTGTTCATGTGTCCAAGAGACATACCCTGCTCTATGCATTCAGGCACAGAAACCTCTGGTGATTTGTCTCAGACTTTTACTGTGCAGTAAATAAAAAGGAGTCATGTCCCCCTGCAACGCCCACTCCCAAAAGGAGAGAGAAAGCCATAGCACAGGGCTGTCACATGGACTAGAAGGCAAAGCTGCTTCCCTCCTCTCAGAGCTTTATCTTGGAAATGTCACAATCACTTCTCTCTGCCTTGAAACTCGACACCTATGAAAGCAGAAGTCTGACTTCTCACAAACTGTTCTGCAGGGCAGGAAATCCAGGGCATCAGCGCTGAACCATTTGTAAGTAAAGAAAAGCCACTTGAGCTAGAAGAAATATTGTGGCTGCAGAGTATTTCCTATCAGTTTGTCATGTTCAATTTTCAGTTTCACACGCTCTGAGCCAGCTCCCTTAACAAAACAACTCCTGATCGTTCCTTTCGGTTCCCAGGAATTTTTGCTAACGTGCTTTTATATGCTGGTAAAATGCAACAAGACGCCAGACTCAGGAAGTCCGTAACGCCCTAGCAAGGCTTTGCCTTCATGAATAAAAGCTTTTCAAGATACGAAAGAAGGCTGGGCAAAACCCACAACTTTGCTCAAGAATCTCTAGCTTCCATCTTCTACATCTCAGTTCCTGCAATCTGAGACTCGGATTGCGTATGGATTCCAGCAATTAGGAGACATTTCACAATTTCCAGAAAGTCAATTTTTGGAGATTGTTTTGTACAGGGAACGCAGAGGCTGCAGACGTTAGGTTAGACGGTCTCCAGCTGAATCCAGTGCCATGGCTAAAACCTCAAAACATCACAACGCAGCTTAGCACGTACGGCCGTGGTTTCAAACACCGCTGTGCTACAACAGGTTCTGCCTTGGGGCTCACCTGGTGGCTCAGCAGGGCCCAGAGGGGCAGCCCTACGCCTCCTCCTTTCCCCTCCGCTCCCTCCCTCCCCTAACTCTGCCTTCCCACCACCCCACCCTTGGGCTAACTCAGGCGCCACTGGACGCTTTGCATTGATTTTCTCATCTTACACAAATGACTGCCTGCCCACTGGCAGGACTTTTGTTTTGTTTTTAATAGCAGCTTAATAGGTGGTATTAACCCAAACTGGCTTAGCAGAGTACCCAGCCAGCACCAGAGCAGGTCTGCAGGGAAGACAGAAAGAGGGACCATGCCCTTCTCTTCCCTGGCAGCAAGCTGTCAGAGCTGCCCAAGACATGGCAAGGTGCTCTACCCCAACGAGTCCTTGTCTCTAAGGCCAGAGCAGTTACCAAAACCAAGGGAGGATACAAGATCTAGAGCAACAGCATCCTCCTGGAACAGGCTCATCTGTAGAAATCAACACATAGCTACACCTCACACAAACGCCTGTCCAGCGAGTACTGATTGACACTGCTGCAGGGTCTCTGCCAGCATGGGAAAGAATTCAGCCTGACTATGGTAACTTGGCCGAGTCCTCACAGCACACCACGAGGAGCTGCTGCTGCATGTGGGGAAACCTCAGCTTCCTGAGGCTGCAGCAGCCGAGCTGTGACACGCAGGAAGCTGCTCTAGGAGGAGCAGCCAGCTGTGAAACCCCCTAGAGAGCACAGAGGTGCTGCTTCAGAAAGAGAACAGCATGGGACTGGGAGCAATCCAGCACGCTGTTCATGAGGGGCCTCTTCTATTTGACCCTGCCCCAAAGCCAGACAGGACAACCTCAGCCTTGCTCTGGATTCAATGCTGTTAACTTTTGTAAGGCGCAAACGCTTGTATCCCCTTTCCCTCCTGAGAGCTTAATTGCAACTCAAGGATTTTTGGTTTACAGCAATTAAAATCTCTTCATGGACAGTAGGGCTTGTTCCTTGAGATCAGTGTGAAAAATCACCCTTTCCATACCCAGAGTCAAAAACAAACCTTGCACCATCACCTAACCGCTAAGAATATCCAAAAATTACATTTTCTTGTGCTGATACAATACTAAGCAGTGAGCTGCTGATACTCCAAGTAACGTCTTGTTGGATTTTCAGGGGATCAATGAAAACAGAATTACACTTGTTTTTTGTGCTTGTGGTTTTTTTTTTTTTTTTTTTAGTTTTCCCAGGATAAGTATGATCTTTGGTTCCCATTTAGCTAAATGAATAACTGGGCTAGACTCCTGTAAGAAATGCATCACATCATTAATCATTTGCTGGTACTCCACCGAAGCAGATCCTTTCCTGTCCTTGCCTTCTGGGAGGGACAGCTCTAGAGAACTTTGCTCTGCTCACATCCCAGGGAAGTACAAGCCATGTGGAAGTCATGGATACAATTCAGAAGAATATTTCTTTGATTCACACCTATTAAAATGCTGAACAAGGTACTCAGCCCATACTGCTGCTACTACATGAGTACTCTCCTACATTACGTTGCTCTCTTTCATTAGCAGCTGGATTTTGCTAGCTCTCCTAATTTTTACACATTTTCTAAAACTGTTACTGATGTTCATGTTGGGTTTCTGTAATGGTAGCCTGCTCAATAACAAAAAGATACTGAAGTGATTTTAGAAAAACTCCTCACAGCAAAACTGACAGCTCTTTTTCAGAGAGGCACGGTGCCAACAAACCCAATCCAAATTGGGTTGTAGATTTTGAAGACTGATCTTTATCAAGGATGGTTTCTGATAATTAGGTGTTGGCTTTGACTCAAGTAACACATAAGCACTCAAATACCAACACAATGTATTTTACTTTTTAAGAGGAATATTAGGACACGAGGATAACTCCATGCATCATCTATAATCAAGGATAAAACAGAGAAATAAGTTTATTCTTTGTCCAAATCCTGCGCTATTGCTTTCCTTCCTTCAGTCATCCTGTGAATTTGATATACGAAAGAAGTGGAAAAAGGGCTGTTTTTTTTCTCTAGAAAAAGGTCAGCTTAACTAACAGAATCAATGGCAATCCTACTCTTGGGCTCAGAAGAGACGGGATGTCAATACACAGCAGATATTAAATGTAAAACAAAAAGGACCCCATTAAATCTGCTTGTATTTAAGCTACTGTAAATTTCATCACTACACACTTGAGCAGAGCCTGCACCTTACAGCAAGTCCACGCAGCGAGGGCTAAGCACCAGCCCTGTAGAGAAGTCTCTGGAAAAAGCCACAGACAGTTTTTCCCCTTGGACACAGTCCTCCCATTCATAATGGAGGACAAAACGACTTTCCTGCTACAACTATAGAAGAAAAGATCATGGCTAGAATAGGCTCTGGAAAAGAGCTTTCCAGTGTAAAACTCCTTCCATAATCGGCTTCTTTATTTCAGCCAGCCAGATTCCCCAGCTCTCAGCAAAGTTCCCAGTTCTTATCAACACTGATGTGTTGGTCCTCTGCAAAACAGCTGAATGTGTGCCAAGCAACATGAAACAGCAAAACTAAGACTTAACATCACCCTCATGTACAGCCTTGAGAAACTACTCCAGCACTGCAAACAACTCCCTCCTTACCTTCAGGTAGGAGTAGGGGTTATTCAAAGCCGTGTGAAGTGCAATCCTCGGGGCAGCATTCAAGTGCTCGCGGAGAACACTGGCTGTGTTGAAATACACAATCTCATGCAGAGTCTTGTGGTCTGCAGGAACAAGGTAATTTCTGAAAAAATAACGAGAGATGGGGCAAGGAGGGGAGATACATAAGCTTTTCTGTAAGGGAAAACAACAGAACTGTACTGCAGTCAGAGACTACAATACCGTATTTCAACCACTACTGACAAATCTCAAAAAATGAGATGAACAGGGCTGAAATCCATTTCTAAGCAGGGAAGCCAATACTTATCAACACTGCATCTAATGGATTTAAATCAGAATTCCAGCTGGGTCAGAGATAAATTCAAAAATAAGGACTTAAATGCTAACACCAGTCATGTAGTCTACTCCACAGATCTTACTGACCCATCTTGAGGACTCCTGATGTGTCTCTGCTCAACTCCTTCATATCTGAAGCTTTTTTTTTTTTGGCACAGTCATACTTCTGTTAGCTTCTCTACCCCTGCCCATGCCACCACATGCTTTCAGCCTGCAGCCTCCCTTTACTGAGGCTCCAAGTGCCTCCATCTCTTACTCCCCACACTCCAAGTCTTTCAGATGTTCTGCTGCAGGACTGCCCCCAAGACCGTATTTGCTATGCCTTCCCTGCTGAAACAGTTCCCAGAACGGCATCTACCCAGTTTCACGAACAGAATAGATCAGCAAAGATCAGAGTAAAAACTCTTGACTGAATTTCGCCATGGACCCATGTACACGCAGTCCTCCTCCCAACTTTATTCTCCAAAATAAGTTCGTCAATCAATGTGCCAATTACTTCTACCAATCTACTGAAAAGAGATTGTGGGGTTTTCTTTGTTTTTTTCATTTTGTTTTGTTTTGTTTTGCTTTGTTTTTTGTTTTTAAAAGAGTGCTCAAAGAAATAAGGGGGAAAAATCTGTGGGCTTCATGCTGTAGGGACTGAGACACAATTCTGACAGTACTTATTCCCATGTTAACATGTTAGCAACATTTCTGTTGTAACATACAGCACAAACTAATGCAGAAATGTACAAGAGGAAAGCTCACCTTACGAGACTGTCTATATAGTCAACGATTTCAAAACGAAGCACTTCAAACTTTGTCAGTTTCTTAGACCGCCTTGATTCCTTCAACTCCAACAAAGTCTTTAAAAAAAAAAAAACAGTGGTGCATAAAACTACATGGGAGGTCGTTTGTTATTCTCTGGAGATCACAATCGACATGTTGAACATGCATAATTAGTTTTTGCTGGCATGCCTTCACCGATGATGTTTAGCAGCATGATCACGCAGTTATTTGTATTTAGGCCAGTGTATTCAGTTCTCAAACTGGTAGAAAGTTGGGAAATTCTTCAAGCCTCAAGCTTGAAGAAATATGGGTTAGGCAGAGTAGAATACAAAGAAACTCCTTAATTTGCATTTTAAAATCCTAGTTTGTGACAGATATTTTCTGTCATTCTACACGTCAGGAAGGCTGGACATACATAGTTTGTATTATTCCTTCACTTTTACAAAGTTACTTATACACAACCTTTACTCAGAGCTGCAGCAAGCAAGGAAGACCTAACCATGGACAAATACATCTTAGGGAAGATTCAGTTAAGAACTGGTAATGCCTGTGCAGGCCTGACCTTCTGAAGATGATAAAGGTCTGTCTTCTTCTGGAGCTCCTTTTGGGACGATACGGACTCATCTCGTTCTTGGCAAGCTTCTGCTACTAGAACAAAACTGATGTTTGATACGTGGGGTAAACTCTTCCTCAAGAACTGTATGAGCCCCCTAACCTGAGAAATCTGCGAAGCGTTCAGAGCTGCCTGCTCACAGACCCAAACGTTGGCAGCTTTTGATTCTTGCACTTGTAAAGGATTGTTAAAAAGGAGTCTGCAGCGCAGCTTAGCCAACAGCAATTAAGTAAGTGAGGCAACGCAGCCCTGAGCAAACAGCACAAGCCTTGCACATCGCTTGACATCCACTTATGTCATTCTGGGTCATACTCTCAACATTTGTAAACTGGACAGATGAGTACAAGATTGCATCGATGCTTAATGAGCACTCAAAAAGTCATACACTGCATATTTTTTCCTTTACATTTGCAAAATACACATAATAGGAAATAAGTCCACCTACTGAAGGCAAAAACTGTAACCAGAGCAGCAAATCCAAAGTCTGTTCATGTGTTTTGTTGTCCAGCTTTATTCTCATCTTAATGTATAACCAAAATTTTGTTTTCATGGCCATACAGTTTGCTGATCGATCGCACCAATAATTAGTAGTTTTTAGGTTAAAAGCCAACACGCAAAACCTCCCAAAGAACAACCAAGGCCATGCTGAGCGACAAAGTTCATATCCTAACCAAAATGTAACTAGTCTTCCTGCCTAACTTATGAAGATGTTACCAAGATGGAGGTTCCACCTACAGAAGCTCCAACCAACAGCTAACAATCATCACATACAAAAGCTTTTTGATGACCTATGTAGGATGAATTGATATTTTCTACTGCTTTGTGTAGAGGTGTCAACAAAATCATGACAAATCGTCACTGCAATTCCCTCAGTATGAAAAAGTCTAATGGAAAACAGCAAAATTATCCTTCATAGTCAGCATTTCAAAACACACTGGTGAACAGGGCAGGGCTGCAGGCTGCTGCCTGGTTTCTGTGTTACAGAACACCAATGCCATCAATATCTTGCAGTGCTGATCCATTTTAGCAATTCTCAATTGTGGAGAAAGAAGCTGACAAGTTGAAACTAACCAATAATTTCCATTTTTACTGAAAGTTATGGAAGTGTTCTAGTCCATGGCATCAACTAGCTCTACCCTAAAAGCTCAGGGACAGTTCCAAGAACTGATCATTAAAATGCGTATTTAAAAGCAACCTCATCTTTTTTCTCCAGTTCACGGTTCTCAGCCACTCAGTGTCAACAGCACATGTACACACACGCTGCACAAGTCCTGGAAGACCTTTTCCCAATACGTTCATCAATAATACATCCTTTCTTATGAAAGAGTAAAAAAAAAAAAATCTGATGCTATCAAAGCCATTACGAAATTGCTACCAGAGCAATTCCAAAGCTGAAAGGCTTTTAAGAGACCTCCATGTGAATGAGTGGCAAAAAAATATTACCTTTAGCGATGGAATTTTATCCAATGCTTGTATTTGTGTTAAAAATTTCAAAACAGAGAACTTGCTCTCCACCAGTAAAGTTAACCTGTGATATTTTTCATCAAATCATTCCGCTCAAAATAGACTCGACCTATTTTCTTTCCTCAAGATTCATGTTTTTATTTTTTCCAATTCATTGGGCAGTCTTGGGAAGCTGGATTCTTTTGTTTTGTTTTTAAGAAAAAACAAACACGATCACAGAAAGGTAGAAGAAGTCCCCTAACTCAGCAACCTATTATTCACCTAAGGCTTATTTTAATTCCCCCCCTCACTTTTTCATTACAGCTTAAATACTCTTTGAGAGCAAATTCATGGACTCATTCGACCTTCTTTTGCTTTGAAAACTTCTTCAAACCACCATTTGAAATAAATACTTACTTTTTTTGTTTTCTAGTTCTATATGTCCCTGAATTCTCAGAGTTTTTTGTTTTGCTTTTGTTTATTCCCTCAAGGTAAAAATCCAACTATTTAATCCGATCATTCTGGGAAGTTTATGTTTTAAAGTGTTTTGCTCTAATTTTTCTTTTCTAAACTAGATGAACCTTTCGGTTTTCCATGGTAGTTCAGATTCCTCAGTGCCTGCACCTCTAGTGAAACACACAGCCTCTTCAAAGCCATCACCACGCTCCCACAGCACAGCCCTGACACTGCTCTATCTTTTCACAAATACACGGCACAGACAAATGCCACTTCTTCTAACCAAGCCACAATTCGCCTGCTTGTCCGGATGGGGTAACAACCCCAACTGACAATGACCTTCATTTAATGGACATCAAAGAGACCAGATGGTGACCACTTCATCTTCAAAAGGGAAACACAGGGGAGCACTTCTACATAGTTCAAAGGAAAGTACCAAATTCCTGTTCCAGCCAAATGCTGGGATATGTCTATTCCTGTTTCTGATGGAATGTGGCACTGTTAACCTGCCTCTGAAAGATGGAAAGCTGCAGCTCATCTGCCTTCCTACAGTTTCCGCTGTACGTCCCCCTACCACAAATAACCAAGTGGAGGGCCTTGACAAGTTACAGTATGTCAGCAGAGCCACGACAAGTGACACTGGCTGTCCTAGCTCTCCGATGAGTCTGCCTGCAGGTGGAAGTGAATGAACTTCATATACGTTTGGATTGAATATCGTGTCATAAGGAAGCCTGCTTCTGTTTATCTCTCAAAATCTGTTTTTACTTGTTAAATATTTTTAGTAATTGCAACATCTGGTAAAATGCTCAGAATACACATATGACAGATTGAGTGAGTAATGTTTGCTGATCTGTCCAATTTCTTATCTTACATCACTCTTCTGCGTTAGAAAAGCACAAACCACAAACCAGTAAAGCACATAAACATGTCCTAGTTCTGTCACATTTCACGATTGTTCTTCAATACACACAACTTGATACCATGAGAGAATATGACCAGGAAAAATGATACCATTTGTCCAACAATACAACAGCTTCAATATAATCTACAAGGGAACGAATGAGGATGCACACCCACCTTCTAGTTTCTGAAACTGGGTCAAGAACTCCTTCAGCTTCTCTACTATCTTATCAAACTCCTTTCCAGGAGATGACACAAGAATTTCCACACACTTCTGAAGCATGGTTACCAAATCAGACTTATTCAACATCCTAAAAGACACAATTGTTGACACAGAATGATGAAACATCCTTCAAGGTTCTTAGGTGAAAATAATAATAATAATTTGAAAAAATCCTCTCTAAAGATAAATTCTCCATAAAGTCAAGTTTTTTCCTTGCTGACATTAAGAGGAAGAAAACAGATAAACTTCGAGAGATGTATTTATCATTTTCCTACAGGACTGACAAGGAATTTTTTTTCTGATACTCCAGATTAAAAAACACTCAGTGGATATATAAAGTAATAATTTTTGAGAAAAATTTTAATTAAAAGTTATATTTTTTGACTATTTTTGAAATTGTGAACCCCACTAAAAGAGTATAGTGGGGTTTAAAATTCATTCCAAAGATGGTAAATTATAAAATCATATTAGTATATATTCACACATGCAAAAAAGCCCATTACTTCTAGTGGTTCAGAATGAGTTCTGAAACGAAATTGAAGTTACTGCTTTCTATATTTAATTAGAACAGACCTAAGCACTCCTAGAGTCACAGAATTGTTTAAGTTGGAAGGGACCTTTGAGACCATCTAGTCCAAGCTCCAGCCTAGCATTTACTTAGTTTTATTTACATATTCGGGCATTTAGAAACGTCACCGAGCACTTCTCAGCTTCAGAACCTTCATTCAAAAGACATCAGAGGAAGTCCTTGCAGATACCCATAACTGAACTCCAGGATCAGTCACTGCATCTAGCCAGTACCTTCACACAAGCATGTCCCTTTCTTCATGCAGTGCAAGAGATTCCAGCTGACAAACACTATGGTTCTGAACAAGCACACGTTTGTAATAGCTGCTGTTAGGAAGAGCCCTGCTCAGCCTATTCTTGTGGTTTTGCTTCCTCTTTACAAAGCACAAAACAAAGATGCTAAGTTTCATGATTCCAAAAGACAAAAAAAAAAAAAAAAGATTCCTAAAAAAAGGACCATGACAAACCAATGAAATGATGGCAATCAGCTACCTAACCATTGTCTAAGAGAGATTTCAGGAGGCATTTAGAAGTGGCTGGGGTAGCTCTGCTCATGCCTGGAAGGGCAAATGCAATTTAGGCTCCAGTTTCTGACTAGCAGCTGATGTTTATCTGATTTATGGTTATGGATTTTCGTGAGTCAATGGTTGCTTTTACATACATTCATTTTGTACAGAAAAGCAGCAAGAGCTAACAAAAGAAAGGGTGACCTTGACCACACAAAGGGTGGAAAACATTCACTGTCTTGTAGAGGATAATGGATAAACAAGACGACCTTGTTCCAGGCATGAGAAAACACTGCAACAGTTAAATGTGTAAAATGACAAGAGGATGACAAGGTGTATAGACCTGTGAATGGAAAAGATGTTCTTTTCCATTCATTTATTTTAGTATTTTTTCCATTATGTAAGTTACAGAAGGGTCCCTGGATACAAGAACCTAGAGAAGAACTTATTTACAAAGAAAATGAGGCTATGAGGCCCAAACAACAGGCAAAAGGATTGTTATTGTCTGTTGGGAAACAGCAAAGTATCCTTTCCAGCCTTCTGGGCCTGAGACTACTGCAAGATATTCCAGCTATCAGAAACCAATAAATCCAATACATCTCTTATTACTCAAAGATGAGTTATGAAAGAGAAGAAAGGATGCCAGGATGAAACCTGTAGAAACACCTTCAAAATGCTGAAGTGAGGATCTCCTGAAGAAATGGTAGACAGGTGAACAACAAAACAGCATGGAAGGGCAAGACTGCGATAAGCAGCATGTGACTGATGACATCAGTGATTAGCAGCCAAAAACAGAGAACAGTATCTAGACAGATGGAAGACTGTCCTCAGAAAGTTCTTCCACCTAAATCTTGACCAGATGCCCAAGCCAGTTAGCTCCCCATAATCAATGAAGTGAGACACACTCCTCTCTCTCAGTCCTTTCTCTTCTGATTGGATTGACTACCTCCTAAACATCACACACTCTCCCTCTCCTCTTTAATTTTTACTTCCTAAATACAAGGAAAAAAGATGGATTCCAGAAAAGATCAAAAAAGGAGAATAGAACGGTAAGCACAAGGAATATCAATAGGTGATATGGCCCCTGGGAAAGCAGAGATATTAAAGAACAGTCAATAAATTCTGTAGTAAAGCAAAGGGGGAAAGGGGGGAAAGAGGACTGAGTGGGAGGGCAAAGATCACATTTTATCACTTTCTTCTAGAACACAACAGCAAGACCCTATACAGAAAAATCACAGACGAGGAAACGTAGAAAACGGAGAAGGCGGTTAAAGAAAAAGCTGAAAAAAAAATACAATCACAGCCAGAATTTCAAGTACTGTAAGGAATTCATGTTGAAGAAGTCAGAAAAAAATGACAGAATTCCTGGCTCTGGGCGAGGGGGAAGCATCTACGAAAGCAATAACCCTGATCACTGTTCTACCCAGTATTTTCTGCTCTACCCTGACCAGTGCTATTTCTACCAGAAGCTCCATGTGGGGGATGCCAGGATGACAGAAAAAGCAAGAGGGAGATGAACAGGTAAGAATAAAGAGAGAGCAAGGCAGAATCTGATGGCAGCATCAACCAGGAGGCAGATGAATGCAGAGTGAAGGAAAGCAAATTAAACACAGGAGGAGAAAAGGAAGAGGTAAAAACTGCCAAGAGTTATTAGATATTACAGAACAGACAGTACAGAAAAGCACAATGACACATTTGTGACAAAGGGCAGATATGTGATTGAGTGCTGTCAGGATTCAACAGAGTCAGAAAAGAATCGAGGAGTGACTGCAGACATGACAACTCAAGCAAGTAATCCTTCCAAAGGGATAAAAAGATAAAAATATAGCAAAGTGGTGCTGTGGGAGAACAGCTCAGTATGACAAAGGTACAGTATGGAGAGCATGTTTCTTGTGCACGTGAGCCCAGACAGCGATCCTCCACCCACCGAGATGGTTTTCCTATTCAGTTTTATTGTCAGACATCAAACCTCACAAGCTCAGAGACTCTTGATGAGGAAGTTATGGTGACAGTATTGTACCAGCTCCTCGTGCAACATAAATAATGCATTATTTGAATGAATGCAGCTATCAGGAACAGTCACTTGCCATGAAAAAGAATGTTTAAAAAAAGTCTGTAGTTGCAACACTGCAATAGAAATGTTTTCTGTTACGAAAATTGGCTTAGATGGCTTTTCAATTTTAAACACTAACAGACAATACATATAGCCTGAAGTCCTAAGCTCACAACAGAACAAAAGGTTAGCACAATCGCTGTACAAACTCACAGATATGTTTATGAAAAGAAAAAAAAAATAGCAGCAAAATAAGAAAGGCCACAGCTACCATTTGGAACAGATTCTTCTCTTTCAGAATGAATCACAATTTAGGCCAACTAAAACTAGTAACTTGGTTGAGCAACTGTTCATAAAAAGGCTTTCAAAAATATAGCCTAATAATGTATTCATGGCAAGAATATCTAACACAACCTTACTTTAAAAGGCAACGTCCAACTGATACTCACACAAAGGCATCTCAATGGCTTTGGCATAACTATACAGGGCATAAGAGATATTAGAATCTGGCTGAATTTCACAGGAAACAGCAGGGATACAAAATGAAGAAAGCAGTCAACGTTACTTGCAAACAATCCTACAACTAGCTGTGAATCTTCCAAAACAGTAGCATCCTCAGCTTTAAGTTCCAAAATAGCAGCCAACTGATATTCTGCCACATGTGTACAGTGGTGTTAAGCAAAATGGAAAGGAAAAAAACGTCACCTTGCTAGCTGAAGAGATGACTCATACTCCTCTGTCTCCCACACTCGGTTTTCCAAACATGCACAGTGCAGCTCCCTGATCTGTTACGTAGAAGGTGAAGAAAGGATAAAATGTTTTTTACAAGCTAAGCAATGAGGAACTCTTACAACAAGCTTTTCAAAGTAACATGGAATTTCCTTGGGAGCTTGTTTCCCAAATATGCAGGATGACTGCAACAGAAATTGAGAGCGTTTAGTACCTTACACAGCTAACTTCCCTGTGCTGCTGGAGTCTGTGTGTTGCTCTGCACCAGGTTTAAAGCAACTAATATTCACCTGGAGGTAACTGCAGAGACGGACTTGAATCAAACACACCAACTAAAATATCTCTTAAATCCCAAATCCTGGGACAGTTCAATCCAATTCTGTAGTCAGGGACAGACTCTAAAAACAGCGTGCAACAGATTGAGAACTAACAGACAAACACATGTGCAGAACGTATTGTTCTTTCAGTGGAAGACAAAACTGCTTAGTATGAGAAGGTAGATTTAATGGCATTAGAGGAGTGTGAGTTCAGGAGCAATCATCTCTGTTCCCCTACTATCATTTTATTTTGTACAGAAGGTTGCTAAAATTCAGTCTCACCCTGTGAATCTGACTAGCAGTTTGACTCCTTTAGGTGGTAGAACAGTGTACATTGTCTGCAATGCATACAGGGAATTCCAAGTGTGGGAAAATGAAGCTGCCAATTCACTTGCTGACCTGTGCATTTGCCTCCTTCTACAAACTTGTTCCTGCTGACTGACAAGCTACCATCCCTGCCAGCAGAGAAACCACTGCTGCTCCTCTCTGCTCATGGCAAGAAAGCACCTGTCTGCATTTGGGAAGTAGGGGGCAAAACAGCAGAACGGTAAATAAAAATAATAAATACTAATTCAGATGTCATACTGTGAAACAACAAAACATGTTTCACTGAAACTGAATAACAGTACTTCACCTGCTTGCCCAAAGGGTACTTTGGAAGAGAAGACGTGAAAACATGAAGACATCTCAGCACTGGAAAATAATTTTCATGGTAAACATTCAAGTCCTCTAGCAACTTCTGTACTGTTTCCTACAGTGACAGAATAAATGTTTTAGAAGTCATTCTGGCATTCCTTTAAAGCTCTCACAAAGTACTTAAAACGACTGTGAGGTTTTGACATTTTGGTGTGTTGTGATACAAATCCCCAGTGTTAACTTCAGACCACTATGCAAAAAAAGTGTAATTCAATAGTTCACTGCAATCACTGTGTATTTTAAGCTTTACTTTCTTCTTCCATCTCACTGGAGAGTTGTTATTGATTCGCGTTATTATAATTTTGCATGATATTTAGCTGTTGTGTCTCATCTCACAAAGACCAAGACTATGCATTTAACAGGCACTGAGAAATTACATAGCTACGTTGATTAAGTCCTTATGAATTGCACTTTTACATTAAAAGTGGTTTTAAAAACATGTTTCTTACATTATGGGTGGCTCCTGCTTTTATTAGCGTGATGTACCTAAGAAGATCAGTTCACAGAAAAATATTCTAGAGTTGCTGCTTCTATGTGCTTTTGACTTGTTTATTTATAGATTCAGATCTTCAAGAAAAAGATATCAAAACCAACCATGTCTCAGAAAAAGAAATTATGAACTGCTGCTATTGAGTTTACCAGACTGCATCTCGTCATTGCTGGCTTCCCATGGAAGAATATGTAACGCTTCTGGAAAATCCCCCTAGAAATTTCTGGTAGCTGTATTTGAGTATTTTAGGCTCTCTCATCTGATTTCAGTCAGAGATCAAGAGAGAAAAACAGAGTTCTCTACTTTTTTAGTGCCATTTCATTCAACTCTGAGCAAACTATTCCAAATAGGAAAAAAATAAAACAACAAAACAAGCCACTGAAGTTCTCTAAAGTTAAGCTGAAAATAAAGCTATCAAAAATCAAAAAAAAAAATCCCTATCTGCAGGAAATATAAAGATGACAAACATGGAAAGATGCAAGTATCATCCTGCAGACTGAAATTAACAAAGACTTGGTGTTGCAGAGAGCTTTACACAGTTAAAAAAGGTTTGAGATGATAAAAACGTTAAGACATCTCTCCTTGTAAACTTATCAACTAAAATTCATGGCTCACTAGTTTAAGAACTACTTAAAATGGCTTCCGAGACCCTAAGACTCAAGAGTTAGTATTTTCATGCTAAGCAGGATCATTAAAAAAAAAAAAAAAAATTATCTTCACCACAAAAAAGCTGAGAGAAGAAAACAAGTTACGTTTAACGCAGCTAGATCAATCTTATTCCCTCAATCTGAGGGCATTATAGCATCTCTATTTCCCTTATCAGATTTCTCAGATCGAGACTGATGGAGTTGCATGAACGGAAATGCAGTAAGGCTACACATCACGCCAGATAACAGAGTGGAAAGACATACTCTGATTCTCTTATTTCTGTTTTAGTAGAGGCTAAAAACATTATTAGAAGATGATGCAACATTCTTTCCATAAATACAGATCAACCCATTTACGTAATTTCAAATGAAATTTGCCACGAAATCTTACAGAGTTGTAATTAAATAGAATGTAAAACTGAAGAGAAAATGCATTTAAACCCTGATTATTCTAAACAGGTGGAACTCCTCCCATAGTTTAAAAAAAAAAAAAAAAGCAACAACATAATACAAATAGCAGCTGAGAAAGAACACTGCAAATTTAGTTGATTAGCTTGAACAGCAAGTCTACCAGGTCCTGAACGGTAAATTTTCAAGAAGTACTCCTACCATCATGTCTTTAGACGTATTTCCCAAGTTAGAAACGATACTGTAGGTCAGGAAGAATAAACAGCAGCTCATTAACGCATAAGGAGGGTATTTTGTCCCCAAGCACATAACATTGCCACTTTGGCAATGCAGAAACAGTTCTACTGCTATTGCAGAGATCAGAATGGTACAATTATTAGAAGCATCATATGCACATAAGCACAAGAATTCTGACTGTTTCTTTCCCAAAAGTCCAGGGTAGGGATGGGCTTATGAAATAAGGAGTATGTGATACTTATTAAACACACTGATGAATATTCAGCTTTTAAAGTAGCAGCCCATTAAATGGTGTTTAAACAAAAAACCAGTCACTGCTGCTCATTCCTCTTTCCCACTCCTTCCTTCCTTCCTGCTGTTTTAACAGAAGCTTTTATGCACCTGCAGAGAGAACAAGGCTGGGGAAATTATGCTGCAGAAACAAGCCACCAGAAAAACTCCCCCTTTTTTTTTTTTTGTCAGATTACTTTAAGTTGGATTGTTTCTCTGATTACATTCATGCTGCAGCCACACAAGCTGTTGTGCTGGCACATCTGCTGAGGTGCGAATGAACAGCAAGGGAGCAGCAGTTACTTGAGCGATTTTTGACACTGAAAACTTTGGATCATAAAATCACACATATAAATCATCTCTAGTCTTGATTACTAGACTTGCATTGCACTCAAGTTCGCCTGCTTTCTTTCAACCTTGAACAACATTGTTCACATTTGAGAAGTCCTTACAGAGCAGGAAGACCTGCTAGGATACATTAATAGCTTCATCTTTCTAGCATTTGCCTGACAGATTGCTATACTTGAGCTGAAGCTGAGAGAAATGCTTTATCCTGAACAATGCACCTACTGGGAGTGGTTCAGCTGATGAAAATTACCAACAGATCTTTCTTTTAGTGGACGATGAACTCCTAAAGCGCTCACAATAGCAGCAGCCTGACTTTAATCACCTGACAAACCTTCAGATAAACAGGCAACATAAATTCAAGTTTTCATCCTGCACATTCAGTGTGAATCTGTGCCTCAGGACCCGGCCTGCCCTACTGAGTTCAATCAGAGACTGCACGGAGGGTACAGAGGATTAAAAGCTTATGAAACAACCTCCAAGATTACTTACTCATTATTTAAACACTTCACTGACTTTCTTGGAAAGTCAGTATGAGTAAGCATCAAAAAACAAGACCACAAATAAACTCTGTAACCTTCTTTTTAGGCAGTTTTATTTCTACACATAGCTAAAAGCTGATGCAAGAAAAGTTGTGCAGCTTTGTATAAAGGTACCCGGCAAACCTAGAGATTTGCAGCTTTGACCTGTGGATCCTACCCTCCACTACTGTACATGAAGCAGAATATGTACTATGTGAAAGATGTTATAAGGAACTATACAACTTAGTCGTTTAACATTACCTTCCACGTAAGCTAACATGTTTGGAAAGTAGTTTGTGCTATCCAAAGACATTCTTAAAATTTTACCTTTAAGAAACTGTCTGCCGTCAGCAGTGCAATCTGTTTCTCTGATGCTTGACTTTCCACATACCTGATGGCAAGGAAAAACAGGAACACAGAAATTATAATGTAAACTGTGCTTAAAAAGTTGTACGGTTAAAAAATGCAGAAGGTTTATGATGTTGTATATACTTGAAAAGACTCAAAAAGGGACAATCAGATCCAAAAAGTTGAAAGGCCACAACAAAGGCCACAAGCTCCATGCCAGCTTAACAAACTGGAAAGTGATTTATGGGTATTTGTCGTAACAGCTTGTTTCTGCATTAAGGACACGAGGAAGAAAAGTCCAAGTGATACAACAGAGTACAAACCGCAGAAGCTGTACTCTCTCTTCCAGAAAACTAAGGGTTCCTAAAATTCTTTCAAACTGTCCTCCTTTTGATTGATTTGTTTTTGCTCTACAAACATACACACAAGTAGTCCACAGTTTTCACAGTTTACAGATTCCTTTAGTCTTTTTCAAGGCTAAATACAAGACTGTCCAAAAATTTATTTCCCCTCTTACCTTCTAAAAGAGGGCAGTCTTCGAATGTTTTCACACTGATTCTGTGATAAAGAACTTACTCTCTTCTTTGCTTCTTCCAGTTGGCAACACAGAATACTAAGAGGATGGGAATAGAAGTGCTCCACAATACAGAGCTGAAAAAGAAAGCAAGAACCAGTCATGTTAATAAAATTCATCCTCCCTGCTACATCTACCCTTCAAGGCTTTCTTATCACTACAGTGCATTCACTACAATGGTATTAATGGCATTCCTTTAAAGAAAATTCATTACAGTTCGTAAATATTCCACAAGTCACATCACTACCCTACCCTGATTATTCAGCTTTAAATGCAGTCGTATAACTACTTTGCTCTAAGTGCTATCCAAATGCAGTACCTCATTGTTTCCCCTCTTACATAACCATAACTATAGTTTGTCAAATACTTTCTATTCATTTATGCAATTACTGCATCCTTTGCATATTCAGCTCCAACGTTAATAAATGAGTATATATAAAGATATGAAAATCAACTAGAGTCTACAAGCAAACTTACCATGTTCTCATTTCAATTTCTGTTTCATGTACACAAACACACACTGCTAAGTCTTTAACATGCACAAATACAAGTACGCTCTATCACTGATTTCAGCTGTACTAAATATCCCTAGTATCAGGGCCTTCCAAAATAACTCCGATCACATCTAGTCCTAAAAACAAAACAGACAGACAACCTCACTAAACATATTTAAAACTAAAACCAAAGGGGAGAGACGCTTCCTGTCACTCCTAGACATAACAGAACCATTGTGATTCCTTGTAAACATCACTTAGCAAATCTGATCTGAAATTGCTTCCATGCAATTTCCTTAATGCACAAGGACGCAGCCATACCCTGTGAGGGCAAGGGTTTGGGTCTCCACATCAGGCCAATGCAGAATCGTTAAACCCCGGTAACTCTTTCAAACAAGAGGAGCTGAAACCTATGGAAGCTCACACAGGTCTGTCTGAAGGAATGGGTACTACAGCAGGGATATTTCTCCAAGCCATTATCTTCAGCCACTGAATCTTAAAAATCAAAGAATCTGGGACACTCTAAACATGTACGACCCGAAAATGGTAAGTTTTACTAACAGGTTCATCTGTGGCACGAAGCAAAAGGAAACAATTACACAATCCAGATTTCTCAGAACTCTTGCCCATGAGCAACAAAAGCTACAAGGAGACTCAGACACAGAAATACACCTAGATACAAAGATAAGCCAGTGCAAATATACTGTGTATTTTTTTAAAAAAACTATTATGATTTTTTTTTTAAAAATAAACTTTAATAAACCAAGCCTTCCACTTTTTCTTCTGAGAGGGTAAATGTAACTCCCGAATTGCTGCGCAGCTACCTGAAGCACAAGCACCATCTACTCTGAGGCACAAAGCCAGTGACCCTACAGCTCCTATTTCTCCAAGAAGCTAAGAAGTGAATCCAGAAATTATTCCAGAAGGAGTTCTAGCATGGAGTGGGGAAGAGACGCTGCTGTATCAGACTCGCACCATGACAAACTCTGTTCACAGCCCAAGAGCCTGGTACAGAGGATCAAAGCAGCAATTTGATACACAGGCAGTTGGAGAGTCCTGCCAGGGGTGTTTGAAATTACAACTTAAACTACAGCAAAACATTGGCCTTTCTACCCACTAAGGCAGGTCACATTCGAAGTGCAACATTTAAATACGCTCTTGTGTCAGAATAAGCTGTCTTTTAAATGCTTCCTTCTACTTGGTCCTATAAGTTTTTCCTTAAAAATTTTAGCAGAGAAACACCCACCTGTTCACAAAACCAAGTTGTTTTCAAAGGACATTTTTTCATTCACTTCAATGACAGCAAGAATAGGATCTATCTTTCAGTGTCTAGTAATTACACTTCATTTTCACCACATGTAATTTGAGCTCTTGTTACCATCGCCTACCTGAAATCCTTTGATAAAATTCTGGACAGAAAAATCGTGGTACAGGAATATGTTGATGAGAACCTGCAGAACTTTCTCACTCAGTTTCAGTGGAAACTGTGTTGTTAAAAGCACCTGAGGGAGACGAAAAGGAGAACATAGGAATAGCAAAAATTCTTTCCTGAACTCAACTCAGCAAAATTCATATACACAATTCAATACAACTCTCAGTATGCATTAGCATTTGACCAAATGAGATACTAAACATCCTACCAACTTCTAAAAAAGCAGTATAACTACTAGAACAAATATCTGTGCAACAACTGACTTTCAGTTTATTATTCCACCACATTTTTTAAGTTCCTTTTACACTGACACGCAATGTTTCAAGTTAGTTTAACATTATTTTTGTATTAATTTTTAAATTACAAACAATGGAGAACAGATTGCTGTAATAAGCAAGGATATCACTGCTTTCAGCACATAAAACAGCAACTTCAGAAATCCTGCACAAAGTGGTAACCAAAAATCACAGAGGCAGGGTGTCTAGACAAACTGACCATTTGTGTAACTCTGCTACCCTTTGACAGACAGCAGCATTCAGGCTGAATTGATTTTTTTCTATTTTTAAGGCTATCTTTTTCGAAGCAAAGTGAAACTTGGATCAAAGCACCACTCTTCATTAAAGAGGTGGGAAGGTCAAAGTAATTGTCTAAGTATGAATGCACAGATGTCAATGCAAATAAAAGATGAAAGCAAGTCACCCTGCAGTAATGGGTAGAAATATCCAAAATTCACAACTCTCAGGAACAGATTCCATTTCAAAAGCTTCAGACAAACTTGCTTTTAGAGGCTGCACACACTGTGCTTGAACACACACATTCTTTCTATTCAGAAAAGGAATTACCTTATCAATTATAGTAGACAGGTGGTCCTTACAGGACAGGGACTGGAAAAGCTCTATGCACAGCAGAGAAGAAACAGAGTGAGGAAGTAAGCTGTGGATAATCATTGGAGATGTAGCGATTCCAAAAATCAGTACTAGAGGCAATTCATGGATATGCTGACTAGATCATGGGAAGGAAGGGAGGAGAAAAAACAAAATAGTTATGTTACAGAAAATCATGAAACAAACATATTACATTTCTACTACAGCATTGAGCTCATATGACTTAGTTGCAAGAAAGAAGTAAATTAAAAGATTTGTTACCAGCAAGCGAGAAGTTTTGATGTGCAGCAAAAGAAAAAAGAAAGGAAGCTATTTAAAGTCTTAAAGCCCTAAAACAAGAAACAAAATTAAACTATATTTTAGGATTCAAATTTCAGGAAGCAGCAAAAAAGCATCAGTTATAGTATTGTACTGACCCTATCTTCCCAAGAAGTTACATCCAGAGAATGCATTTCATTTTTTTTTCCAAAGAAATAAAGAAAAATGACACTTAGAACAGTATTGAGAACATTTACAAATGTTAAACTATTTAGTAACTGTGAAATACATAAGAATCCTCTCTGAAGTTTTATGTTCCCACTGCACTTAGAAAAGAATTTTAACATTTCCAGGTTTGATCTTCTGATCTTACTGATAAGCCAAGACTGAAAGCTCTACTTGTTGGGAACAGCATACAAGTTCCTTATACAAAATACAGTATTTTCAGTATTATTTCATCATTGTATTCAATTTTTTAATTGGAGGTTGAAGGAGATGCAAATTCTGCTATCTTAAATCTCTTTAAGTTAAAGTTGACAATTTATTCATTTTCTCTCTTTTTTTTTTTTTTTTTAAAATCACAGCCACTTTTTTGACCTTGGTGTTTCAGTTGTGACCCCTACAATTATCTCCATTCTCCAACTATAGACTTACACATAAAAACAATAAAGCTTCACATATTACTGTCCATTGTCAGTAACCTAAAAGAATTTCAACAGAGAGAGAAATTTAATCTCGTGATTAACAAATCAGAAAAATATCCAATATTTACCCAGTGCACCCTTCTTATTAAACTAACACATTTAAGACAGTGAGAACGTATCTGGGCTCTACGATTAACTCAAAGATCTTTTTCAAAGTACTGTGCAACTCTTTCCATTTTACCCATCTTCTCTTTTATTTTCATCAAGCCAACCTCTAGGCATAAAATCATTTGAATTCTCTGAATTTTTTTTTTGGAAACACTATTTTAAAAGTGTATGTGTAAACAGTAGACTGTGCTAGACTCGAACGTCGCTTCATCTGCACTCCACATGCTCTTGATGAGGTATTTATCCTTGCCACAAAAAGCAAAATAGAGTACAACACTTAAGAAACAATTAAAACCTCATTCCCCTGCCTTACAGCCAATTATTTCGAGATAATTGTGATTTCTGATTTTACTTTTTGAAAGGTTCCCCAGAGAACCCATCTGCCAGATTTGAAATAGAAAAAAATTTTATCGTGGGCCTCACAGCAAGTGAAGTTGCCTAGCCTTGTTCAGAGGTAACATCAGGTGTGCATGCTGCAACTGCAGCTCCAATCCTGCTGTAACTGCACTGCCAACCAGGGGACTGAAATGAAAGGTGCTCTTCTTGGAGAACAGCAGGGGTTATTGACTGGAATGCTGGAGATGATTTTAAGGGAGACAGTATTAAGGAAGGACAGAAGCACAGAGGCACGCAAAGTAGTCAGCTACTCATATGTCCCAGGCAGCACAGAAATTCTCTGTTAAGTTTTATACAGTTCTATTAGTAAGCTAGAGACTTTTAAACACTATCGCACAAAAGTATGAAAATATTAAAAGTATACAAAAGAAAGATCTAGGCATCTTAGGAAAACAGTTTCACAATCTCAGATTTTGTACGAACTAGTACTACTAAAGCTTCTTACGTAAGGAAGTCCTAAGTAAGCTTTAGGATAACTTATCCCAAAAACCTAATAGATAACTGCTCAATCGCTGCTGCAAATAAGCAGCATCAGTATCTGTTCCAACTCTCCGCTGCTATGTTTCCCTCATTTTTGCATTTTAACAGCTGCAAACAGAAAATAGATAACAGAGTGGAAGAGCAAAACTTCAAGTCAAGTCACGTTACCTGCTGATAACTACAAAGTCCTGAAGAACTTTTGTGGTGAAACTTTCCATATCTTTGAAGATAACAACAACAGGAGGAGACTGCCAGTGTCTGGAAGAATTTCTTTTTTTGCCGGGAGTCTCAGAATCTGTTTTCTTAAAAGTAATTGGTTATACATTAATAAATAGAAGACAATAAAATAAAAATACTGAATCCCATGTCTACAATATTATAATGCTCCAAAGCAACAGGACTGACTTTTTGCTACAGTTTTATTTATTTCAAGCATCTAGAACTTCGGTTTTTCTTCCTTCTGTCCAGCATAGCAGGAAGTGCAAAGAATAAACAAATTAAAAAGAAGCAAACAAACAAACAACACCACATGCCATCAAGGATAAGGACAGATCTGTGGAACAGAACCAGCAAAATTCTGTCGGGACTGTGGAAGATTTTAGCTGGGGATCCAGAAGTTGCCCATTCTCTGTCTATTTATACAGTAATTTTAAAAAGAGTATGCACTCATTAAACTTGTATTTAACACACTGCTCATAAAATCAGTTCTAGCTCTTATTCAAGACAGAAAAAAAAGCTTGAATAAAACATCATTAGTTTTATTAAATACAAGGATAAAAAACATTTGGAAAGTTATTTTATTACTGATTTTTCACTGTAGTATGGGTTGCAGGTGGCAACATAGTGGCACATTGGCACTGATAGGGTGCCTTTCCCCTGGATATTCTTGAAGTTTTGTTTTACTAAACAAAACATCCCAGCACTGCTGGGAGAAAAGCATCTAGCATGAAGTCAATACTGCATTTTAAGCTTCTAGTTTCCAAGTAAACATACCATAAACAGTAGTTTACCTATTTTTCAGAATTCTGACATTAACGCCTCATCAGAAACTAACTCCACATCTGTTGTGTATGTTACAGACTTATATTCAAATCTCTTCAGTTTCAGCTGTTTCTTAGTATTAAATGAAAAGCTAACCTTTGCATTTTTTCACCACTACATATAAATTACAGGTATTCAATTTTTTTTTGAAGAATATAAGGGTCAGACATTTTTGTAAACCAGTGATACAAAAAAATCCTACCTTTGTTACACTCTCATACCAGCTGATAAGGGAAGCCATTGAACAACGTATTCTATTAGGTGAAATCTGTTCACACTCCTCCTCTTCCGATGAGTCCACATCTATATAGCAGTTCATCAGCTGTCCCAACAGCTTCTGCATCAGATGTTTTATGCCTTCACAACATATTTTTAGACACAGAACAAAGACATTTGGTTTGTTGCCTAGATCAGTAGCACTTCCCCAATTCATGCTCTAAGAAATTCCCCCAACCTAGTATTTTTCCCTTCTCCCTCCTTTCTCCAGGATGCACATCTCATGCTCCATAACACTTTAAAGTACTCCTGGTATGCATGTTGTTTATGCAATAAATTTTTCCTACTGAGTTACCTAGATAGCAACAATTCAAACTAAGCTGTGGCCCCACACCTTTCCTAAATGCCATACCTGCTGTCAGTGTCCTAAAAATAAAGGAGAAGGTCAACCAATAGATCTGGGGGTGCTGCCATGAGTGATTTTAATCTTTTCATTTAAATAATATTTTATATTTAAATAAGGAGGAGAGACTTTTTTTCTACTTATTTCTCCACTGCAAGAACGTGACTGCAGGCATTTACAAACTGAATGTGTACATACATGGTTTGATCAAAGGAGGAAAGGCAATCTATGATATCAACATGCAATGCACTAAACAGCATGCTCTCAACATTCATGCTACTACTAAACAGCATTTCAATCTTCACTGTCCTAAACAGAACTAGACACCTTAAAGTACAGTAGGAATTACTGCTGTATTATCATGGGATTGAAGAAGGTGATCAGGATCCCTCCATCCCAATCTTCTTACATTTGGGAACAAAACCTCAAGTTTCTAGATAATTAACAGCTTACTCAGACAGAGAAGCAAAGCTATTGCAGTATTTACCTGGGCAATCTTTGGCTTGCAGCAAAGCTATATAAGGAGTAACATTATTCTGAAGGACTTCTGAGAGACTTCTAAAGGTCAAGTCATGATCTGTAACATTTACACCTAGAAGAAAGACGAATTAAGTGCATTTTTCCTGAGTGACCACGGTGACTGAATGATAAACTGAGCAGCAGATTAAAAAAAACAAAACAAAACAAAAAAAAAACACAACAACAAAAGAGATAGCACAAACATTCAAGGAAGGAATGAAAAGCATCACTTCATCTATGAGGAGAGATGAAAAACCAGCACAAGATTAAATGCGCATATTAATACCAGCCAATTGAAAGGAACAGGAACTCACTGTAAAGTCATCTAATGTAGTATTTTTCCTTATTGTTTATAAAAGATTTCTCAAGGGCGCAAACCTGCAGGGAGTAGGACTGGTTTTCTAACTTCCTGCCACTCATAGACACCTCACAGACATCCAGAGTCATCTAAATCCCAGAGACAAAAAGATGCAATTCACGTTCTCAAGAAGAACAGCAGTGCAGACCCCTGAGACCTAAATCTGCACGGCGCTTATGTAAGGAGGGAAATTATTATGAGTTTGTATGATCTACAGTCTGAATTTATAACGACCTTTTGTTAACAACCTTAGTCAAAAACAATCAATCAAAAAAGTCTCCAAAGGGCAAACCACAGCTGCTTCCACAGAAATATCCAGAGCAGGAACTTCTCACTTTCTGCTACCTACAAAAGCAGACAACCTTTCAGGCTTTGTTAGTGCTGATATGATAGAACTGCAGCACGGGCTTATGATCCAGTGAAAACATCATCAGGTTGCCCTGAACCAGGATGAGGCTTACAGTTACAACCATTGAAAGAAAAAAAAAAAAAAAGCTTCAGAACGTCACTAACTTCAGTAGAAGACCTTCAGCTATTTTCTCACCCTCTGCTCCTTTTCTAACATAAAGATGCTGCTTTCCTGTATGTAAAGATGCTCTGCAAGAGTCAACTCATTAACATGTATCAGAAACACAGAGGCTGTATAATCCCACACCATAGGGATTAGTCATGGAAACCACCACAGAAATCAGTGCCAGAAATGAGGATAGAATCAAAGCACCTCCACTGCATCAGGAAAAAAAAACAAACAAAAAACAAAAATACCAAACCACTACTGGTTGCCCAAGACTCTAAGGAAGATGTAACCTTACTGCACTACTAAGCATACAAACAAAAGGGAAGCAGGTCAAATCCTGCTTCCTTCTCCCAGCCCAGTCTCCCCTGCTAACATTTCTGAAGCTGACTTTGCTCACGCTAATTGCTGGAAATAAGTGAAACAATTTTCTTTTATCTCTGTATCAATTTTAAGCCTCTGTAAGAGTGCAGATGGACATAACAGAAGGTATCTTTAAAAAGTTACCTAAGACAAGCGCTGCAGTAGGGATTTCTCTGGACTTCATCCGACACGTCCATTCTGTTGTCTTCTCTTGGAACTCAGAATGAGACCGCATCAAAAAATTCACTAGGTTATCAAACAACTGCTTATTTAATTCTTCTTCTATTTGCTGTAAACAAACAAACAGAGTTTTTATTTATATAAATGTGGAAACACCAGGAAATCCTTGTTATCCTACCCTCTTCCTGTATCAGTTTTAATCCTTAAAACTCCAGTGTAATGGAATAATATCAGGACTTTTTGTGAACTATAAACAAGCTAATTTATTAACTGTGTGGAAAACACAGACATTTCCCATCTCAGACCTTCTGGTCAAATGTCTCAACAACAACTTGTACAGCAGATGAGCTTAATTGTGTTCTCATACCACATGCTTTAAAGGAAGAAAAAAAAATCACAAAGTTAAGTGACACAAAAGGAATAAAACAATGTAAATAATGTTTATGAAAAACTCCACTATTCCCTCTTGGGTTATAAAACATCTGTATTGTTTTTTCTGAAAGATTTATATGAAAGCAAACATTCATCTCCAAATTTAATCAAAACTGAAATCAAAAAATAAATATGATGATAGAACAAACAGAAAAAGGTATTCTGAAGTTAGCATATCAATATATATTCTTGTTGATGTTAAAGACAAGATTAAACTCCTGCTCCCAATAAAATCACAATCAAGATTTCTTAGTAACAAGAAGTGACGCACACAGCTTTGAACTTGATTTTAACTGAAGTCGCAGAGGGTGGCTCTAGCAGTATTGCTGAGGAAGCTACCACAAGAGTTAAGATCACATCTCCGGGGTGTTGCATACGATGCCTGCTCAAAACCCTGGGCTTCATTTCCATTATAGAGAAGAGCTCCTGGTGTACTCTTTGTAAAGGACTGATAAACTGATAAGATAATATTAAAAAAAAAAAAAATCTTAATCATTTCACCTTCTACTTATTCAAAAATACTCTGGCCTTTTTTATGTTGACTGTCTGCCTGAGCTCACACCTGATAAATTCTACGGCAACTGAGAAGAAACTGTAACATGACATTTTAAAAAGAAGAGTTTATGCCATCAGCTCTATAACAGTATCATAATAGCTTCTCTATTAACACACATCTCACAACAATCCAAAAAGGACAAGAGTGTAATTCCTGCCGTACTTTTACCAGCTCTTCAGGCTGTGAGAAGCCTGAAAAGATGCCACCACCAAATGCCACCACTGCAGCAGTTTACGATAGACATACAAAAATTGAGTGCTCCACAACAAAGTAGATGGAAGTAAAACCCTCTTCAGTATTCAACACCTCAGTTAGATGCCAGTGAACTGGAAAAAGACCAGCACGATCACATAGCCTGCCAACAAATCATGAGGTAGCAATACTCTGGCAAAAACTTGGGTGAACTTCCTGCTAGGCTCCCTTAGCACACTACCAGACTCCCTAGAATAAAAGTTCAAACCAGCAAGTCATACACCTCTCAGATGTTCTACCATGGATCAGCATTACTACACCAGGTTTTAAAAGTACAGAAGAAATAAAATCCTGACTGGATAAAGCCCTCACCTACCTGGTCTGACTTCAAAAACAATGCCACATAGAACAGGAGCTCAGACTAGCCACTTCTAAGGACCTTCCAACCTGAATTATCACAATTATCTATGTAATAACAGTTATTGCCTTCAAGTTCTCCAACAGTGGGATAAAAGGACAGCAATTCACAACTCAGTAAGAAAATATTGCAGATATCTCAGAAGCATGGTGAATAAAATCCTATGTATAGCAGTAAAAATAACTGCAGGTAATCTGCCCTTGGGTAAATTGAACGAAGGCAAGGCTGATGTCAATCTGTTAACAGAGGATGAACCATCTTCCATTAGGAGGAGCAAGCACAGAAGAAAGTATTTGTCACGCTCCATCATAGAGAACAAGAGTAGGAGATTTAGGAAAGGAAATAATAACGATTTTCCAGATGGAAATGGCTCTGTGCTTCTAACTAGTTAAGGGAGGCTTTTTACCATGATGGGCTGTGCTGGCCATTTTGGGGCAAACCCTTGGCAGAGCACTTGGAAAAAACTCCTCATCAACCTGAAAACCCTGCACCACTGTTGGCTATCTAGAAGCACTGTTTCAAAAGCCTCGACAGCACTGTGCCAAGGAAAGAAGACTTAAGAAAAGGTCTTCCAGAAGTGGCTACAGCATGTCATCTCTTCCCTGTAGTCCCACTGTGGAACTGATAAGCCCAGTGCTGGTGGCTGTGCTGTCACGCAGAAATTTCTGTGCATTCTCTATAACCAGCACTGTGATGTTGTGCACTGCTTTGCATACTCTGCCTTGATATGGTTTGAAAGGGTGCTGACTAGTCAAAGTGAGATGGATCACGGAATAGTAGGAAGAGAATTAGCGGAATTTATGAGTTTAGCCTAAGGGTCTAGATTGTAAGCTTCCTGCAGCTGGCTCCTGCTGTATATCCCAAAGCAAACTTTGGGAAAAAAATCTCATAACATTCAGTGCCCAACAACAGACAGAGGAATATGGAATACTTGCCCAGAATCCCTAATACCAAATAGAGGAGGAAATCCCTGCTGTACGGAAGCAATTATTTGTACTACAACACAAGCCAGCTGGCTATTCGGACACAACAGCATGCCACCTAACACACAACAATCAGAAGGCCACAGTTCAGGGTGAAATTAACTCCCATCCCCACCAGACAAACCCACTGACACTGTCCGTACTAATTCAATAGAGGAAGTTCGCAGTTGTGTCATTCAATATTTCACATCCCTGCAGTTACATTCCCATAAATCCACTGCAAATCTTGGAACGCCGGCCTCTGAAACAGTCAGGTCAAACGCAGCTTAAAATCCTTAGAGGGCTGGCAAGCCCACAAATGAATTGGAGGTAGGAAAAAAAAAGTACGCTGGGAATTAATAAGAAGGTCAGTTAGTGAAAACAGAAGCTTAGACAAAGCAGCTTGAAGCCTCAAAAGTATGCAGTGCTGTGGTCAGAAGTAATGTGTAATTGATTTTTTATTTTTTTTATATCCTGGAAAAGGATTTCAGTCTTGGTCAATACTTCTGGCCCTTTTATTGCTGTAACAAATTTGGTTTTTAAGCATGTAAAAAAAAAAAAAAAAAGATCTCCAAAAACAAATAAAGAAGGAAGCAACACCGTCACAAATGCAAAATGCTGCTTTAGTGTTAGTGCTTAGTTTAGTGCTCACCTCTGTTTCCAATTTGACCTGTTTCCATAATGACTGACAAGTAGCAAACCGTAGCTCGCTGTCCTCTGCATCACTGTTTCCTTCTCTGAAATACTCAACTAGAAAGCAAAGACAAGCACAAATAACATTATTAAAACAAAACATTCTTTGCTGACAAGAAAGCAAAGCACTCAACTGAAGCAGAAACATCTCTTCTGTATATAAATACATAAAAATATATAAACATGTAAGGGAGGTGACATTTCTCTTAGCCAATTGACTAACTGCTGGTATCTTGTAGAATGAGCGAGGGAATAGCAGCAGAATTTGTTGTCCAACTATGCAGCCAAAATAGAAGAGCTGGCTTCCACCCCAAGGTCCAGATGAAGGCTAAAGGAGGGGAAAAAGCCATTATTATTTACAAAATAAATAAATAAAACAAATCTTTCCCTTGCTTCAGAAAGTTTTGTGGGTCACTTTCCTCTTTTGAATATTCAGTCTTCCTTCACTGTTACAGTCAGATATGAAGCACAAAGAGTTGCAAGAACACATACATCAAAAATCCTTTCTGTTCTCCTGGGAAGATGCATCTAACACCAATTTCCAGAAAACAACAAGCTATACTGGGAAAGGACTGTCAGGTTATATATCTGTATTTCATGTAATTTTAATACATAGTCTTAACTAACATGAATATGCCAGCAAAACTTTTAAGCACAAAACAGGCCTCATCTTCAAATTCCCTCTCGCTTCTAGATGTGCTGTTTATGAAAAGGAGAAGCAAAATGTCTGAGCTTGACCTAAAATGACTTCAAGCCTTCGAAAATCAGATCCTTTTTGGTAACAGAGTCTTGGCACATTTTTGGGATGCATTTGGCCTCCCAGGTGCTCCTCTGCCTCACAGACATGAGTACAGAAACTCTCCAACAGCATCCAAACAAGAAAGGCAGAGCTGAAAATCAAATGGGAGATCGAATAGAAACCGGTAAAACTGTGCGAGATCTTGTTGTTTTTTCTACCAGCTCCACACAGCCTACGTTCCCCTTAAAAATAAGGTAAATAAAATGCAGTAGGGACAGTCCTACTCTCAGCACACATTTAGCAGGCTTGGTGCAGCTGTTAAGGCTTCTCCAGCACTACCTGCAAGAACACAAAGACTGAAGGTTAAGTGAATGCCTTGTTACCTTTTGCTACAAGGCAATATTAACGATAACATTTTTTCTAAAGACACGGAAACAAAAGGTTTGATAAGGTCCCTTTCTAGCCATGCAGTGGAGCATCAGTCGTGGTCTGATCTCCAAAGAACCACCTGATGAGCACAACCAACCTTTCAAATAATTAAAAACTCAACACTGTACAAGATGAACAAGAGCAATTCCTAATCCTGCATTTTCCCTGTCTCCCCAAAACGAACACCTCATTCACATCCCTAAGAAAAATCACTTAAATCCATAACACACTTTGACCACATAGGTCGTATGCTTTTAAAGACAATCCAGCCACTGCATTTTTGTTATTATACCAAAGCATAATATTCTTTCTGCACTATCAAAACTCAAATTATTTGTCAGTGCAAACACACACAGAAGGCCCGTGCAAGGTGAAAGAGAATCATCAACCACAACTGAAACTTCACATCTGACAAGTCTGAGCTTTCAAATTTCACATATGCACAGCAAAGTTTTCTCATCAACAGCCGCTAGCAGTCAAACTAGATCACTTCTGCTTCTCTTTTAGTGGTAGTTCAGTTAAATTTCTTTTTCTAAACAAAACACATGCTAACTGGAACATGTTTAGCAGGATCTACCCAAACCTTGCAAAAACAGAAACATAATATTCACAGCACTCCAATGTGGTTTCAGTGCACAGATCCTGGTTGGTAAGTATATTTACCTTGCAACGGCTTGGGATGACAGACTGAATTACATTCCCCTACCTCTCATTTCCTGAGCCACAGATGTGCCAACTCTCACAGTAAAAATAATCTGGGAATAATTTTAAATCGGGAGTTGTTGTAAACCCTCTGGTAATAAATGAGTCTGTGGTGATTTCCAGAAGTTTGGTCTTATTAGTTTCTCCTCCACTTTTTTTTTAAATATACAAATTGTCATACTCTTCAACAGCTCTGGTGCTGCCAGAAAAAAACAACAAAAGAACTTGAACTTGAGAATAAGAACAGTAAGATCCCTGAGCAATGCTCCAACAGCAACTATTTAAGCAGCCTTATTTACGGCTCCAGTAAGAGACAGTCCCATTCAGCCTTCCTCAAATGACAAGAGACTTGTACAAACATCTTTTGGATTGGAGAAAAGTATACACAAAAAAGAATATACAGCAAACACTAGTAGGCAGGAGCCATGAGACGTTCACAAATGGCTTCTGCCTAATTTCATTGAGGAAAAGAAAGAAACTACTGAGAACAGGATAAGAATCACAAATGGGATAGCATTTCTGACTCCCATAGCTTAGAAGTGGCTCATTCAGACTCTTCAGATAGTTTGTCAGTCAGTAAACAATTTGTGGTTGCATAGAAATAAGTTCTCTTGTTAAAAAAGAAAAAAATGCAAAGACAAAGTTAGCTATACAGTCTTGGCTGCTGGAGATGAAAAAACAAATTGCATTAACCAACTACTTTCTCGGGTACCTCTGAAGAAATAAATTTTCAGCAATATTGACATCAAGGAGTAAATGAAATCCTCACACAGCTCTGACAGAATTCAATCAGAACAGAAGCTTCCAGGATTAATCCTCCCAAATCAGAGCAACATACAGCAAAGTGCACTAACCTGTTTCTCGAGACGCCTTTCTCTTCTTGGGACTTGGCTTAAAGACAAAGCAGCCCTGCAGAATAGCAAGAGAAACAAAAACGTCAAAATGAGCATCAATCTGAGCGTGACTCCTGAAGCCACTTCGCTCAACTGTCATCTCAGTGCTCCATTAAACCAACAACTGGAAATGAACTGCCAGCATCTTATGGACATGGACTGGTAGTTGTGCTTTATTTTCTTGTTTCAATCTAGAAAAGCAGTGGAAGCAGTATCCCAGCATCTCTGTGAAGAACCTTTTCCCCTTTCAGTTACGTTCTTCCATTCATCCATCAGCTAGACCAGCAAGGGAGGAATTGCTGAACTCCTCACGCAGCTTCATTCAATAAGTTTAAAAATAAGAGGAAATGCTTCCCTTAGAGACATACCAATGGAGCTTCCCCAGTACAGTTCAGTTAAAAACAAAACAAAGAAAGAGGCTGGGATGCACAGAGGTGACCCAGAATGACACAATGAATATTCAGTCACTTACAGAAGCCAATGATACGTCCTATCTACAGAGAACAAACCCATCCCAACCCAAGAAAAGATCACAGAATCGCAGGATGGGTTGAGTTGGGAGGAACCTTAAAACCCACCCAGCTCCAACCCTTGCCATGGGCAGTGCCACCGCTGGGCCAGGCTGCCCAGGGCCCATCCAGCCTGGCCTTGGGCACCTCCAGGGATGGGGCACCCACAGCTCTCTGGGCAGCGGGGCCAGTGCCTCACCGCCCTCTGAGTGAAAAATTTCTTCCTATCATCTAACCTAAACCTCCCCTCTTTTAGTTAAAAGCCATTCCCCCTTGTCCTATCACTATCTGGGTCTCCCTCCTGTTTACAAGCTCAAGTACTGGAAGGCTGCCATGAGGTCTCCCTGCAGCCTTCTCTTCCCCAGGCTGAGCGAGCCCAGCCCCCTCAACATTTCTCCACAGAAGAGGTGCTCCAGCCCTCCGAGCATCTCCGTGGCCTCCTCTGGACCCGCTCCAACAGCTCTGCACCCTTCCTGTGCTGGGGAGCCCAGGCCCGGGCGCAGGGCTCCAGATGAGGCCTCACGAGGGCAGAGCAGAGGCGGACAAGCACCTCCCTCTACAAAAACAAAACGACAAAGGGTTTGGAAAAGGTGCAGGTAAATAAAGTCAGACACTGATAACTGTGTTGGCCTCTGACAAACAGCCCCAGGAGCGGGCAGCTCGGCTCCCCCCGGCTCCCGGCCGCCCCGGGTCCCCTCACCTTGGACACGGAGCGCGTGCACATCTCGCCCCTCCGGCGCCGCGCGCCAACGGACAAACGGCCGCGCCGGGCGCAGAGGAGGGGCCGCCGCCTCACAGCGCACGCGCGGTGTGGGGGGAACCCAGCGCGGGTATCGGCTTTCTGCGACGGGTCTCAGCCTGACGCGCCCCTCCACCGCTCCCCTCTACGCTTCACACAGAATGGAGCGGCCCTCTCCTGCCTCCGCGCGCCTTTTCGGTGCGCCTCAGGCACTCCGGACTGCGAACGGGTTCTTCCTCCTCTCCCCCCCGCCGTCCTGAGAATGGTGCCGCCGGGGCCGCCCCTGGGCGGGCGGAACGGAGAAGTGGGGTCAAGGGGCAGAGCTGACCTTCCGTCCGGCGGCGCGGCCATGGCGGCGTGCGCCTTTCGGAGGAGCATCGCCTCGCAGGTACGCAGCCGCCTTCCGCAGCCGCCTTCCGCAGCGGTGCGCGGGGCAGGATGCGCGGCAACGGAGCCGTCCCCTTCGCGCTCTCACCCGGACACCCCTCTCCGTGAGCAGTTGGTTTCACCCGTCGGCGCGGGCTTCCCCGCCCCTCCCCGCCCCTCAGAGCGGGAGGCTTGAGGGGTCCCGCCGGGCCTCAGAGCTGCGCTGGCGGCCCCCCGCAGCCTCAGGCTCCCACCCGGTCCGTCCGTCCGTCCGTCCGTCTGTCAGTCAGTGACTCCGTCTGTCAGTCAGTCCTGACAGGGCTCCAGCCTCGGTAGCTCATTAGGGGGAAGCCCTTGCGTGGTGTGGGGCTCGGGATTTGTCTGTCCTGGAAAATGAATACACAGTGTGCTCCACTAAGTGTTGCGTGTGTCTGCTTTCTGAGGCTCCTTTAGCATTTCTCACGGCTTTGTACCGTGTATTTTAAAACAGAGACCTTGAAATAGTTGATGAGTATTTGCTTTTTTACCTGAGTGGAAGTTTCCTTCCACATGCTCTGTTAAGCAGGGAGCAGTACTTCCCCCGGATCTCCTTTGCTCACGCCCTTTGTCCTTTTATTTTTAATTCAGCTTTCGAAAGTGTTGGATCTGCCGGCAGAGAATTTGATCAAGTCCATATCTGCAGTTCCTGTCTCCAGAAAGCGGTAGGACACGTTTTGTCTGTTACATCGTGCTGTTTTCTGCTGCCTTTGCCAGGGCAGGAGTTGAACAGGACTTCAGGGAAAAAAGAAATACACATAAACAAACCTAAGCCAACGCACCCAACAATAAGAAGATGCCTAAATCCAATCAAACCACTGAGGTTTTTCAAGCCGTATTAGCGATGTAAGTGTGAGGTTGCTTGGAGCCAATGTCACGTTATCGTGGATGTGTTGTTCTCTGTCATGCCTGAGAAGTGTAATGATATTAGCAGGTAAACTGCGTTTATTTGTGAACATAACTTGTGTTATTCTGAAATGGTGATGTTGCCACATCTGTTTGGGTGCTGTTAGTGCTGTTAGGTGGTACTCAGCCTCCTCCTGCAGATTTCAGAGCACAGTGGACTTCCAGGTGTCAGTGACTGGGTTGTGCTTGCCAGTTGGACTTGCCATGTGCAGAGTCAGCTTGGATTTGTCAAATTTTGTCAAATTTGTGAAATTTGATTTGTCAAAACTTTTTCTCTGAAAGAGTGGTCAGGCACTGGAATGGCCTGCCTAGGGAGGTGGTGGAGTCACCGTCCCTGGCGCTGTTCAAGAAGCGTCTGGATGAGGTGCTACAGGATATGATTTAGTAGCTTAGTGGGTAGGGATGGTGATAGGAGGACGGTTGGACTAGATGATCTTGTAGGTCCTTTCCAACCTAGTGTTTCTATGATTCTATGAAATCTCCCCATCATTTCAACATTTTTTCACCCTGATTTTCATCTGCTTTTTTACTCAGGCATGTTGCTGATTTCCAGCTTTCCGTTGCTTCCATAGGAGAAGACAGCTCTTGTGATTGCTTAGCACAAGATCTTCAGCTTCGAGCTCAGAAGCTAGCTGAAAAGGTATGCTGCCTTTGGCAGGCTGGGCTTTTCAATCCCTAACTTGACATCCAGGTTCCTTAGAACAGCAATATCTTCATAGCTGTTCCAGACCATGGGAAATGTCAGTAGCTGAGGCACTGTAGCTAAATGCAGTATGAAGCAGCAGGTATACAAAACAAGGTATACAGAAATGACACAAACCTCAAAGAAACAAAAGGGACAGGGAAGAAAAATGTGGGGAAGTTGGCAATCATGAGGTTGAAAGTGAGACTAGAAAGGTGACACTAGGGTTTGAGGGATCCTTAGAGCTGGAAGAAATCCTTCACAATCTACAAAGGTGTTACTGTTGCCAGTGAAGAGAAATATAAAGTAAGTATAGCTCAGTTGCAAAGAGGCACTGGCAAAAAAGTGCAAAGATTCTTCATCTGCCTTAGAAAGAGCAAGTTTGAGAAGGAGTCACTAGGGTTGCTGTATGGTCAGGAGTTAAAAAGGGCAAGTAAAAGAACTGTAATATTACTGAAAAGCCAAACTGTTTCTTCATTTCCTTCTTCACTGCTGAGATGTTGAAGAGATCCATACCTTAGACCCATTTTTGTGACAGATAAATATTCTGAGTCAGGCAAAGGAAGAGCAGATGGTGCACAGACAGATGTACCACCGAAAGTTCTGAAACAGCTTTAAGATGAGCTAGAATCATAGAATAACCCGAGTTGGAAAGGGCCTCAGGAAAAGTTACCTGTTCCATTCTCTCTCTCAAAGCATGTCGTTGACAGTTTTTGGATGAGGTTGCTCAAGGCTTTTGAAACCTGCTCAGGTTGTATAAGCCTCCAGGGATTTGCAGTGTCTGTAGGCATTCTGTTCCAGTGACTAACATCATGGCAGCAGTTATTTTCCTGGTGTCTAGTCTGTCACCTTAAAAACAGCCACTGTTCCCAGGGATTGAAAAGTTACAAGTGCATCTCTCTCCTTTATTGTTTGTGGCACATTAAATAAATCTTGGCCGCTGAGTCGCACGTTTACACAGAAGAGCAGTTGTAACAGCAAAAAGGAACAGACCATCAATCTAACTCCTCGAAACTGTGTACACCGTGCTGGTTAGCCAAAGGAAAAAAATTAATCTCTGAATGTTTTTTGCTGAGGAGTCAATAAAGGCAATGCATTTATTACAAGTTATTTAGATATCATCTACAAAGATAAGCAATGTAGAAATGAGCAGAATGTGACCATTATATGAAAAACTAGCATCAAGATAGAGAAACATAGGCAGTGATAAGTTTTTGTCGTGATAAAGAGTTGATAGAGTGCCTCAAGGTTCAACAATATGCTCTTACCCTCTGTCTTAGTTTCTAACTGAAACTTTCTCTCAGTGTCTGCTACAAAGCTGTGTTTTGGTTCTAGAAAGAAAACATGGCTGATAACACCCGGCAGCGCTGAACAGAACCAAGGACATTTGTATGTCTCTGCCAGGAGAGTGAAGAGGCTGGGGGGGGGCCGCAGGGAGCTAGGAGGGGACAAGAATGGGGCAGCTGACCCAAACTGACCAAAAGGGATATTCCATACCATATGACATCATGTAATATAAGGAAGGGAAGTGAGCGGGGAGGGCCCGTTTGCTTGGGGATTGGCTGAGCATCGGTCGCGGTCGGTGAGCGATTGCTTTGTACAATCACTTATTTTGTATATAATTATCATTACTGTTATTGTACTCTATTTTCTTCTTTCTGTTAGTAAATAGTTTTTATCTCAACCCCCGAGTTCTACCTTATTTCTCGATTCTCTCCCCCATCCCAGCTGGGAGGAGGGGGGGGGTGAGCGAAAGGCTGTGTGGGGTTTCCAGGCCTGCCTGCTGAAACCAGAACACCTCTGAAGGGCAAGCTGGTCACAGCATTTGAAATGCAGATATTTAGGCTAGGCAGAAGAGACTGAAATAGTTCTTGACTTAAAGTAGCCTAAATAATAAGGCAATATGATACTAAGTGGAACATAATGTGCTCAGATATGATGATGATTGTCTGTCAGAAGTGTTGTAACTGTCTTGTTTCCATTGGCCTTTGATTTTATCTGGGTAGGTGATTCTTGCTTCATCTTTGGACTATTAGTTCTTTGCTGAGGGGGAACATCTTTTTTTATTATTTATTTTTTTCCTTTTATACCTCTATGTAGCACAAAGGCATTCTGATCCAAGTCTTAGGCACAGGGAGATCTGGTTACTAAAGAATTACAGAGTTCTTGGAGGGGAGGTTGTTAAAGTTATGGAGAAGCCAGGTGAACACTCATACTAAAGAGAGATGAAAAACCCTGGGATACAAATGACAGCTTATATAGAAAATGTTTCACAGAACAAATGGTATGGAGAAAGTGCAGTGGGAATCTTTCTATCTGCCTCTTTACATTGGTGAAAAGTGGGAAATTCTGAGTCAATACAAGAAATATTTTTTCCTGTAGCTCATGAATAAACAGTGGAATTTGTTGTTATTGGACCTTGAAGGTTAATGAACATAGAGTCTAACCAAGATGGCACCTCTTGTTTAAGTCAGGGTCTAAATACAAAACCTAGTACAGGGATAAAATTTCTTCCTTATGCTAATGTGCTTCAGTCAGAATTTATAGTTTGCTGCTCTCAAAGGCATTAACCAAGTTGTAGTGGGGGCTTTGTTTTGGTTTGTTTTGAGAATTTTGTTTTTAGAAAATTTCTTCACTGCGACAGGAACCTAATTTAGTAAGAAAGAGGCCAAAACTTTCAGCCTGTAATGAGACAAAATTTGTGTGAAGAGAGGGTGAAAATAAAAACAGCCTGGACATGTGCAGGGACTGAAACAAAACGTGTGATGTTTCAGGCTGAGCTGTGTTCAGAGCTAATAAGCGTGGACTAGAAATAATAAAATAATTCTTTATCAACAGAATTGATTAAATGATCCATTTATGATTGCTTCCTATCAGATAAATAACATTAATTTAATCACTATAAATATTAAATTTTGAATGGATTGAATTAAAATTTCCCAATTTACCTGTTTTCATGGAGCATTAATGCTTTGTTTGTTCTTGTAGCTAAAATGTGATGGTGTAGTGAGTGAAATCAGCACTGGTCCTGGAACAGTGAACTTTACGATAAACAGGGAATTACTGGCAAAGGTAAGTACAATATTTTGGGTGTGTTAAGGAAAAAATAAATTCCTGAATATCACAGAATCATAGAATGGTTTAGGTTGGAAGGGACCTTAGAGATCATCTTGTTCCAACCCTCTTGCTATGGGCAAGGACAATATAAAATACTCACTTCAGGCTTAGATATTTTCTATGTAGAAGTGTTTGTTTTTCAAGTTCTCCTTGAGGATTCCTGATGCTGGTTTGTTATGTAGGCCTAGAATTTGGAATGAGCATGGCAGAGGTTTATCTTTTTGAGGAAACAGTGTATGTGCCCTTCAGTGATTACCACACGCTTCTCTCTCTTCCCTGTTTCTGCTCCAAAAGGCAGACTTGACACGTGCTTTGAGTTTCTCAACTCAAAATTTTGATCATGCATATAAAGACTCTTGTTTAAAATAGGGAACAGTGGTAAAAAGATATCTGAAACAAAAGTATTTGACTACAGATTTGTCATTAGAACAACAAAAGAAAAAGGATGATGTGTTCCTCAAACTTCAATGTCTGACTGAGACTGAAAGCTTAATTTGTTAAACCAGTAATTTAGCACACTCAGTCCTAAAAGAGCAGTGTTTCAGTTGCACTCAGTCTGGATTATTTGCAAGAGCTTCATAAGGACAGGTGGCTGCCTGGATGCAGCTTTAAAAAGTTTAAGAAGTGGTGTTTCCATCTGCCTACGATATCTTGTTTGCTTGGCAGATCCGCCGTCTAATTGTGATTGTGAAAAAAGGCTGTGGGATCAGACTCTTGTGTTATTGGTAAAGTTCTCCTAGTTACATTTTCTGTTGTTGAAACTTATTTTCCTTCTTTTGATCTTTCTTGTGCTTCAGACTGTGCTGCAGCAGGTGCTGAAAGATGGCACAGAATATGGAACAAAAAGTGAACTTTTCTCTACAGTGCCTAGACAAAAGGCAGTGATTGAGTTCAGGTAAGCACGTGGGATGAGTCCTTTAAGAAATCTTCCTTGTCTGCTGATTGATGTTCATTGCTGTAATGTAGGATGCCTGTGAAGTTAAACCATATTTATTGTATTATATTCAGCTACATTTATTATGCTGATACGTTTTCCAAGTAGGAAAGTAGGAATCCAAGTAGGAAATGTTTTCTAGGGCATCGAGGCTTTTTCCCAGAATATATTTTTGATGTTTGAAAACGTCAAGCCTCATTCTCCTTTAGTGTTGGTAAAGAAGCTACAACCTATAAAGATCTTGCTTAACTATTTTGTTATATTTTTCAAGTAAATGCTTGAGACATATTAATAATGTGCCACTATTGTAAGCTTAAACTGAACTGAAGTGCAAACAACAAGCTAAAGAAAAAAATTGTTTGCATTCCAAAGCAGTGTTGGAGGATTTTTTTGGCATAAGGATATGCCATTTACAGCTTTGAAGAGGACACTTGGTAAAAGAAGATATGGCTTAAGTTACTGATTGTTGTATACAAAATCACCTCTTCTGGTATCAGACTTACCTCTAATAAAGGTGTGAAGTGAATGATTCATATATCCAACACATGTAAAAAGTGAGAAGGTAGTGCAAGTCCGTTGTCACTCGCACAGTTGGATTTGGGGAGGGTTCTTTGGTGAGTTGATTTTTCCTGTAACACTGCCTGGTATGGAAGGGAGAGCTGGATTGATAGAGAGATTGGCTGTCTGGAACAGAGGCTGATCAGAGAATTGTAAGGGAAAACTGACTTTGTTACAGTTCTGCTGTAGCAGTGAGTTGAATTCTTTTGACTTTGGTGATCTTGGACATTGAACAAATGTTATTTGTGGAAATTTGTTACAGCTCCCCTAATATTGCCAAAAAATTTCACATAGGACACTTGCGTTCCACAATCATAGGTGAGTATGCTTTTCAGCGTGGCCTACAAGGGCTGCTTTGTCTTTGTGATTCACTTGGCAGGGGAATGCTGCTAACCTTTCGCTCCTCTGGCGGAGTGGCTGTGTCAGGCTCGACTTGCTAATTAAAAGCCTTTTACTCATTATGCACTACAGAAGGAGCATGGTGTGTTGCTGGCAGATTTATTAAGTCACACATAATATAGTTTTATGGCTGTGAACGTTAAATGAAGTACTTCAAAACTGCTCCACAAAGACACCTAGCGCAGTTTTCACTGAGGTGTTATGGAAGTCATTTGAATTTTAAATTTCTGATCTGCGCTGGAGTGCAGAGCAGTCCCGTAGTTATGTCTTGGTGGCTGTCTTGGAAAACATTTGCTTTTATATGTTAATTACTTGATGCCAGCGTTACTGACGTCTTGGAAAACATTTGCTTTTATATGTTAATTACTTGATGCCAGCGTTACTGACACAATTGCCGTCATTTGTAATGGAATAATTAATTAGTTTATTGTGCAGTACTCTAATGGCATATGGAAAACATTATTTCTCCATTTTCTCCCCCTCAGTAAAATTCGTAGATTAGCAGAAGACCCTGCAGCATCTGTGGATCTAATAATGCATTATTTTTAATTAGATCAATGTATCATGTATAATTATTAGTTACGTAAAGTTAAGAATTCTGCCTCTCCATTGGCTGATGGTTGAGTAGTGTATTTTTGGCTCTTCTGAACCATTTCCTATAGAAAAAAATCTTACAAAAATAATTCTGTAGATTGCTGTTTGTCCAATAGAAAGAGAAAGAATTGCCTACAGGGAGTGGAATGAAAGTGGCTGCAAGTTATAGCACAGTGGACAAAAAGGCATCCTTTTATTATCAGTTTGCTAATTAAAGGTACCCTGGAAGCACAGAAAGATAGAGGAGGGAATGCACATATTTGTTCTTTGTAATTCTACGATAATCGCAGAGCTCAGGAGGAGGAGGAAGGGTTTTTGTTGCAGTGACCAATAGAACGTGTGCTTATATGTGAGTTCAGACCATACCAGACTCGCAGTGTGTTAAGTGCAGAGTTCAGCCCTGCCCAAGGACTTGGTGTTCTCTATGTAACTTCACAGTAAACAGCAGTTTATGGATTTCAGTACTTGCTTAACCTCCTGGTATGAGGCAACCTGGCTGTGAAAGCAGAGTTATGCATACCACCGTGTATTTGTGAATATACAATAAGCTTACAAAGTGTTTTTCTTGGCCATGTACTTTGCAACATGTGCATGTGCAGACAGCATTGGTACAAACATACAGATCTGTGTGAGATGCTTTATGGCACCTTTCAAATGCAAGTCTTTGTTCTGCCCCTGCTCAAAATTATTGCTTTAAGTTTTGAGGTGTTTTAGCCACTTCTGTGGAGTAATTCATCTGACTGTATTCAAAATGAAAATGGAAAATCAGAAAACTGATCTGCTAGAATTACAGAATATGTTCAACTCTGAATAATAATAATGCTGATTTTGATTCCTTACCAGGAAATTTTATAGCAAACCTCAAAATTGCACTGGGCCACGAAGTAACAAGAATCAATTACCTTGGTGACTGGGGCATGCAGTTTGGTATGTTTTCATATTTGTTTCTCCTATTCCCTTGTATAACAACATGGTCAAGGATTCCAGCTTCAATTTTTGCAGGCATATTGGATTCACCCTGGGCTCATAAAGAGCAGCATTCACATGCATGAAATATATAGTTAGTCTCCTTAAAATATGAACAAAACCCAGGCTGATTCATCAGCAGTATGACCTACGCTACTGTTCAAGAAATAGAGGAGGAAATTTACCCAACAGTTCCTCCTTACCTCAGTAGTTCCTCTCACGTTACCTATGTGTTATTTGGGGTTTATTTTTAAAGCACAAGGTCAGTATTTTGAGTGTGCTGGTTGTACTGGTGGAGCCCTAGGAGCTGAACAGGCTACTGTAGCTGCCTCCAGACAAAATGCATACACATTACCATGTCTGTTGTATGTCTGTGATAGTGTCTTCCTTATTCAGATTTTGCATGTGTAATAATAATTGTGGCAGAGTAAACTCGTTGACTTACCTATGTTCTTATGCCATACCTGTATACAAAACAATAGAATATTTGTTTTTTAAAAAAGTATTCTTGCATTTTTAGGTGTCTGTGTGTGCATGGTGGCATTGTCTTTATCTGTTTTGTTGTTGTTCCCTCTGGAAACAAATTTGTTATTCATAGAGTATAACTAACTTGCACAGCAACTGCATTTTGACAGATTGGGGCCTGAAGTGTTTTTATCATTAAGGGCATCCCAATACATCCCTCAAAGTAATCAGTTTTCCTTTAATGTAGCAAAAGAGAAGTGCATAGGTGGAGAAATGTGCAAGTGAACAGGCCCTGGAAAGCTATCAGTCTTGCATGCATGTGTGTTTGCATGCACAGACACACACACGCACTCCTACCTCCTCTGAAATGTCCATTGGATATGAGCACTGAGAAACTATTTCATGTGCAGCCCAGCATGGGTTGATGTTTGGGTTAAATTTGCTTGTGTCTGGTTGCTAGATCTGTATTACTCTCATATGGCAGTTGACCCATCGAGGGGAATCACAGTTTTCTTGGTTTCTGTTGTTAATGTTGCATGATAAGGTCATCCATGTTCACCTCTCCTAATTCCTCCTTCCCTCTCCACCCCTCCCCACCCCCAAACCTCAATGCTGATCTTGACATATTTTTAGGCATATTAAAAAAACAAACAAACAAACAAAAAAACACAGCCACACTCATTTCCTCATTCTTGAAAACTGGTTTGGTCGTGGAAACTGTAGAACTGCCATGCGACGTTTGCAGTGGAGTCTAAAAACAGTGTCAATATATTGAATTTTCAGTGGCAAACAGAAAGTGACTCTCGTTCAGCCCTTATGCTGCCCCCTACAGTTGAGCTGGTACAACTGCTCATGGGGATTGCAATGAATCAACTTTGTCAATAAAGCTGGGTTAAAAATTGAGCAGAAATACCCTACTTCTGCTCCATTTATGTATTCAGATTCAGCAGGATAGGTAATGTGCCTAAAAGGTGTTCAGTTCTACCCATTCTCCCTCTGGAATGAGTTCCTAGGGTTGAGGCAGTTGGCTAGAACATTCTTATGACTGTGAGAGCAGTAACAGAACATTCTTTCCTTCGTGAAATAAATTTCATCATTGCATATTTCTTTCATTTTTGCCCCTTAGACATAATTTTTATCACCAGCTCTTGTATAACATGAACGTGGCAAAAGCAATTATGCAATGAAATGCAATGTAGGTAAAGGGCATCTCAGCTGACCTTGTTCATTCTGTCTTTGAAGATACAAAATTATACTTGTAAGTCTGAATATCAGGAATTTTATGTATTTTAATACAAACTTTCTAAAATGTAAATGACACACATTGTCATCTTTGTACATATGTACCTGTTTGCCAGAGCACAGCTGTCAAAGTCACACTTTTGACAAAGCAGTTTCAACTACAGCTTTCCAAATGGCTGCTCCCTTCTTTATTTGGGCTGGCTCAGCTCAAATATGTGAGAGGTTTTATAACAAATAATGTAGTCATGCTTCACAGAATTACAGCATAGGAATATGAGTATAATGGTCCTTCCCCAGAAGCAGTGCTATAATTAACAATCTGTCTGCATTTCTATTACAACCTCTATTGTCAAAGGCTTTGAAAAATAGTAATTGAAAATGGATTTTGCTGAAACACTCCTCAACCTTTGGGCGGTTTTGGGGCAGGTTTCTTTAGGTAACCAATCGTAGGCAGTCTGTCTGTCCATCCGTCTTCCTGACACTCGGCTGCTGATAAATTCTGAACACGTTGGCCAACCTCAGCCAGATCTGACGAAAACATCTCTGAGAATTAAGTTCTTTCAGTTTTGTGACAGTTGGCAGCCAAGTAGGGGTAGAATACAATGTAGAGCCCTCAGGGAGAGAAAGTTAACTTCTGTGCTTAGCCTGCCAGCTAACCCCTCCGCACATGTATGTCAAAATCAGACCCAACACGTGCTGCATCTTGCCAGTAACTGGTAAGTAGAATAAGGGCAGGAGGAGACAGAAACCTACAGAAAGATGTGCTTGAGCTGAGCAAAAACTGAAGGTCTTGCTTGGGATGAAGTCAGCATTGAAGAGTGGGCCGTGTAGCTACACTAATATCTTAAGAGATCGGTAGGAAATGGAGCTGTAATTGCTCATGGAACAGGCTGTCCTTTAAGAAACTCCTTTTCAATAGGATCAGACTCATTTTATTGCCTAAACTCTAGCTTGTTTTCCTTGTCTAAATCTGCCATAGCTTCTATCACAGCTGGTGTTTCCAAGAGGGAAGTTCTTGAGACAGTGCTGTTTGTTTAGCTGCTGAGGGCTTTTCAGAGGGGCACCTGTGTGCCCATTCCTCAGATGCTGGCTTTGCATCACAGGTCCTAGTTAGCTCAGAGGGCCGAGATGACTTTAAATGCACCCTCAGATAACCTAAGAGGTGACAGGGTTAATATTGCTGGATTACTGACTGAGTTAATGAGCTCTTTTGACTTACACAATAGGACTGGGATTTGAATTCCTTGCCCTTTCAGACGGCTTTCGGAAGGTGCTGAAGCCAAATCAGATATGTGAAAACAAGCTGCACATTCTCAGCATTCAGAAAAAAGTTCCCTTGAAAGTATTGCATGAGTGGTATGTGAAATACCACGTTGCGTCCCAATTCTATTGTCCTTGAAATGATAATAGTGCTAAGGGAGGAAGCCAGACAAGGAGTTCTGAGCATGTTCTGTCGCTGGATGGTTTCCCGTATGTGGCTTCGTGTTTTCAGCTGGTTGCTGTGTAGAATATAATTTTGTCTACAAATCTAGACCCAAGTTCCATTTATGAGGAACTGAAAAATCAACATAGAATTTCATACTGGTTTCTAGCTATTACAGTTTTTTTTCATGCAGTGAAATAACAAGTTATGTTTTCAATTTGCTTTTATAGCATACACCATTATATTGTTTAAATCTGTAAGGAATTTGTTTTATGGCATACAGTGTTAAGGCAAGAGCTGCTTCTGAAAGCAACAAAACAGTACACTGGATTAGAATCATAGAGTCATCAAGATTGGAAAAGACCTCAAAGGTCATCTAGTCCAACCATCCACCTACACTAAGATTACTCACTATTATTGAGTGTTAAGATTCTTGTCTAACTCTGCATTTAATTGTTATTCAGGCTTACTAGGTGTTGGTTTCCAGCAGTTTGGTGACAAAGAAAAGCTAAAATCCAGTCCTTTACAACACCTTTTCGAGGTAAGTTCAGACAAGAGCATCTAGGGGCTTCAGAGGACAGTCCATTTAGCTCCACTGTCAGGTTTGTACAGAATGGTGTGTCTGCAGGGTCGTGATGGATTCATGTAACTCATGTTGGATTTAAAGGACTTTGTTGAGAGACAAGTGGCCATGACAGCAGAGACAGGTTTCATTAGGCTGAAAAATGTGCCCCCTAAGGGAGAGAATTTGAATGGACAGTCAGGTTGCACTGGTTGCTGCTACTGCCATAGCCAGCTTGGCCGGTATCGCTGTCCTCCTTCCTCACTGGCACTTCCACCACCAAGCTCAGCTTTGGTAGCCGCAGTGGAAGTGAAGTCTCACCTCTAATGCTGTAGCATGTTGTTTACCAAAGTTGTATTTGGTTGCACTGAAAAGAAGTGGCACATATTGCTGAAAAAATCTTGTTGCTTGTAGTTTAGAATGAGTACTATTTCATTTCCTTTGCTCAATACACAGTTCACTGCAGTTGGGGGAAAAGGATCTTTAAAGTGTTTTATATCTACTGCGAAGCCTTAGCATAGGTATGTAATGAGAAATTACTGCCATTTTTCTGAATACTGTTCTGGCCCTGCAGAACGCTTTCTTTCTTGCGAGGTTCTTAGCATGGATGGGTTTTAGAGCTGTTGGACTGATTTCAAGCGACAGAAAGAAGTAGTCGTATTTTTCTGGTTATGCATTGCTGTATGTTATTTAATTTTCATTAACAATTTCAGTCCATTCTTAGGATTTAAAATTTGACTACTTGAATTTTATAGTAAAGCTCTAAAATATAATCTATAGCAGCAGCAGGTAGACTTTATGACCTTAAAATTACCTTTAGATTTAGTGAACAGCGTTTAGTTGAGCTATAAAAGAGTCTAAAGCAGTAGTCGAGACCAAATTGCAGTTTCTCAAATATTCCATTTTTAACTTTTTCAGCTGTGTTCCTGGTTTAGATCAAATTCAGAGATGTGTTTCAAAATGGTAATGTTTCACTGTTGTGTGAAACTAATCTCTCCTATAGTTAATTTTAAAAAAATCCCATGGCACGGTTTCTGTATAAATAAATGTAAAGGTGAATATGTATTTACAAACAGCTTTGTACCTTCCATTTTGGCTAAGAGTCAGATGCAGATATGTTTTTCACATTATTTGAGCATCCCAGGTGGGGAAGGGGTTACAGCGTGTGAAGCTACTGGTTGGGGGAGAGGGAGCGTTGTTCTTGGAAAGGATTGACTTCTGCCTCTACTTTCTTTCCTTTTTTTGTGGCAGAACTAAGCAAACATTAATTCTTGAGGCTTGTCAGCAGTACTCTAAAAATCTTGGGACATAAAAGGAAGGGGAAAAGTTCAAGAGTCTTGCTGTGGAAGCTTTTTTTACAGGCGGAAGCCATTAGAGCAAGGTATTCCTGGCAAACTAATCTGAACACTGCAGGAGTGACGTTTGTATTACAAGGATTGCAGTGATTTGGGGATCCAAACTCTCTTCCAAATCCTTAAAGGTTAATCAGTGTTGAACTGTTTGGATCTAAATACACAGTGTAACAACTAGCTAGTTAAATTATTTTTACATAACTCTTTAACTTTTAAAAACCTTTTCTATGGGCTTTCAAAACGTTAAACATGGAAGTGAATGAATCACTGTCTGGTCAAGCATTTGGCCTTTAGATGTAAATGTTTATGAAGAAGAGAGCCAATTTTGGTGTACCTAGGTAAGATTGGCTGGTAGCAGAGTTAGGAATACTTTTAGCAAAGTGGCTGCATGCTTGTGCCTCGTCAGGTGCTGGCTTTCGTATGCTTGACTCCAGCCACAGCACGTTAGTCTGGATACAGAGTACTACAAGTGTGTGGGGTTTGGATCAGAACTGGGTTTTGTTTGTTTGTTTGGGGGGATTTTCTGCTTGTGGATTTGGTTTGGTTTTAGTTTTTGAGGGGTTTTTGTTGTTGGGTTTGGTTTTTGTTTTTGTACAGCAATGGATCCATCTAAGGGGCTGCTTCAACTGCCATCTAATTTTTAGGCAGTGCAGTTGTTACAAGTGTCAACTTTGTGGTCCTCTGAAGAAAAGTCTCTGGTTTGAAAGTCTGCGATGGTTTCCCCTTCATGCAGATCATTTCTTCCGTATTCCACTGTTGCAGTTCTTTCAAGGTTATGAAGACAATAGTAGCAACAGCAGCAAGGAATTATGAGAGACTAGTCTTGTTTCAAGATGAGCTGCACATTTTCCTGCTGAAGTTTAGAATACTCATTCATCCTTTAAGTAGGAAATCTGTTCCTTTAACACAGCTTTAAAATTTTTGAGATTAAAAATGTCACCTTTAAATCTATTTATATTGTTCTTGTAGAGCTTTGATTATTTTTGTTTGAGGAGAGGATTATACTTTTTCAACATTTTCAGTGCCATTTTATTTTAGGTGTACGTGCAGATTAACAAAGCAGCAGAAGATGAAAACACAAAAAAGCTGGCTAAGGATTTCTTTAGAAAACTGGAGGAACATGATGAGCAGACATTGTCACTTTGGAAACAATTTAGAGGCTTCAGTATTAAAGAATACATGCGAATTTATAAGGTACAGAAACAATCCACTGCTTTCTCTGTGTTGTTGTTAAAGTGGTCTCCTTTCATCTGCTGGTCCATCAATCGAGGTGACAGTGTACACAGCATCTCTTCATCCAAGAGACTGTGACTTAGGAATAAAGACTGCTGTAATGTTTTGAATTCATTGCCTTTCTGGTGAACTTGACAGTGTTGTGGGGAAGATGTTTCTAAATATGCCAGGTTATGCTCCATTCTGTTGCAAAAAGCACAGTATTTGGTTTCACATCCAAGCAGAATGTCACTTCAGTTGCTGGCAACTGACATGCATTTTGTTTATGGAGCCCATATAACTGGCCTTCTGACTAATTCTCCCTTTTTAGAAGCCCTAAATGTGAGATTATGATACTGAGCAACAATGCAAATCAGTGTTAGCTAAATACTGTTCAGTTTTACTTTGTAGTCAGCAACAACCTACTAAATTTAAGTTTCCATGTTATAAATTTTATGGGGAGATAGCACTGTTTTCACATTTCTATCTGATACTGTAGTGCGGCGTTGTGTATATCACAAGTTAAATTGAGTGAAAGAAATTACAGGAGCAGGAGATTACAACAGTAATCAGTGCATATGTTACCTGCAAGTAGAGCTCAGCTCATATACAGCCATCTGTTGTCTACTGTAACCTCCAGAATGGAGCCAGTGTCCACTGTTTGATGGAGGAAGTTTGTGCTATTGACCACAAAATCAATCCTATGAATCTGTGAATTTGTAGTGGAAATACACCTCCTGTCACTGAACTCTGTCCTTTGGTATTAACAGTAAATATCTTGCCCCAGAACCAACTGAATCCATCAGAAAATTAGCTGGTGTTTTTTTTTTTTTCCCCACATTCTTGCAATGAAATTCTGTAATGGGTGCCCGTTTTTGATGTGTTTTGAAATTTTTTTCCTAACTTACAGCTCCAAGGAGCTTGTGATTAGTTTTATGCCACTGTCTTCTGCTAGCATTATTCTTTACTTCAAATAGCACTTTTCCAGCCCCCTCCTTGATGTATTTACAGAAATTGGTTGTGTCTTCTTTCATCCTTGTTTTGCAAACTTAAGAGTGGCTTGCCCAACTCTCGATAATCCCAGATAACCTGGCTGTGCTTTAATTTCTTCCCTGAAAGATATTGCTGGATTCGTGCCCAGTACTCTTAAGTTAAGATCTCCAAAGTGAGGCACAGCCTTGATAACTCTGGTGGAAACCTGACCTGCTAGGTACAGCAGCAGAGCATTTGGTGTATGCCACTGTGTCGTGACGGTCACTCATCGCTGATCACAGTACTGCTGGGTCTCGCGCTCACAATTCCTTTTCAAACTAAGAAGTACCTAGAGGATGGACTGACAGTTTCCCCCAGTTAAATACCTTGTCTCTTATACTCTTACATTTCACCCTGTTTTGGCAGTTTCCTAGTAAAAGTGATTTCTGTGTGCTCTGCAAAGTTTGTGAGCAGCTCCTGCCTTTTTTCTTCTTTTAGTATCCTTTCAAAACAGGATTGGCTTCAAGGCTAGGTAGCTTCTCTGCAGTCCACTGGTTTCACCTCTACCACAGCAAATTAATGGCATGCCTCAGAGCTTCCATACTCATCGCTCTCTCCGGTTTACTCCTGATGTCTTCTGTACATTATATCCAACATTGTATTCAGCTCAGGGAGAACAATTCCAGTGCAGAAATCAGTTGAATCAAATTCTAAATGTCTTTTAACAGTGAAGTGACATTTTCTGGGATAAAATCCATCTTTGTTCTCTATCTGACCTGTGGCACAGACCTATCGTTGGACTTAATTGGAAGAAATGATTGGCCTCAATCTAACAATGTTTCTCTTTCATATTCGTGGAACGTTTCAGCGTCTGGGAGTGCACTTTGATGAGTATTCCGGAGAATCATTTTATCAAGAGAAATCCCAGGAAGTTCTAAAGATGTTGGAGGATAAAGGACTCCTTCAGAAAACAATGTACGACCTGGTTATGCTGTATATTGATGTGGTCTTCTAACGTTTCAGTTATATTTCAGATAAGATGACTGAGGTGTATGTATAACCTAAAGAAAAGTGTTTTCTTTACATGCTTTCAATGGCTATTCTAGTTTAAAAAAAAAAAAACAAAAAAAAACCAGGGTTTGTGTAATCTTAGCAAAAAATTGTTTGCCTTTTATTCTGACTAATCACAGAATGGCAAAATCACAGGGGTTGGAAGGGACCTCTGGAGATCATCTAGTCCAACCCCCCTGCTAAAGCAGGTTCCCTAGAGATAACACAGAAGCCTGGGCATAGCAAATTCGGTGCAGTGACAGTAGTCAACTCTTAATGGCTTTTTAGGCTCTTGATTAGTTTGGTGACTGCATGTGCCAATTAATGCACAGAGTTGGATGAGATCCTCATCTCAGTGTGCTGCCTGGCAGAACTGGGATGGAAACTGTACTCACAGAATGCACCAGAACATGGGCAGATGGTTCTCTGACTTCAGCAGTGATAACAACAAACTTAGACGAATGGTCTTCAATAAGACTTCTAGGAAACAGTCATTCAAGGAAAAAATCAAGATCCTCTGTGATTCTGTCTGGAGTGAATGGGGTACCGTGTCAAGAGGCTCTCTGGTTTGTTTCTGTTTTACCTGAAGTTACTTGTAATTTGCACTTGGATTGCTGCTCAATAGCCTTTTCTCTTGACTTACAGAGAAGGGACGGGAGTTGTGGATCTTTCAGAAAAGAAAGACCTCTCATCGTTTTCCACGGTCATGCGTAGTGACGGGACATCTCTTTATATAACAAGGCAAGTGATCTGTCTGTGTTTATTAGGGTTTATTTTGCCAGCAAGCCTTTGCACACTGTACGTTTGTAACAGATAGTACAGATTTTGCAGCTTTTTATTTCTGGGGTGGAACACCTTGTCTAATGGGTAATTGTAACCCAAACTAGCAATGTAACTATGATGGAATGAAAATGGCTCAGGAAAAAAACAACTGCTTTTAAATACTTCTCTTTCCCTTAAGCAGTCTGTTAATAAATCTCCTGTTTCCATAAGTCATAATACTTCCTCCAGTTACTAACTTTGAAAACAAAGCTGAGATCTCTTTATCTAATAGACAGTCAACAAAGAATTAAGGTTTTAGAAGAACCTTTTCTATTTACAGTGTTATACAGAAGTAAATGCCTTGTTCAGCTATGTCTTCATTGACTCAGTGAACCACCAGCAATGTACCATCAATTTTATCACTGCTTTTCTCCCTTCTCATCAGTATCCTAAAATTCCTCTTGGGTGCTTTGATATGGAAGTCTTAAAAGTTTAGTTGGGCCAGTAATGTAAATAAATCAGATGTCTGCCCTACGTCACAGACACAGTGGATTTCTCCAGTAACTGGGCTTAGATATGTAGTCTGTCCATCAACAGGATCCTCACTTTCCCCTGTTGCTTCCTGCACAGAGACCCACACGTACACAGAGTCTCTCAGCCAACCCCCTACAGGTGGTTGTTGTGGACCTCCTGACACCTACAGCAGCTAACTCCTCTGGGTCCCTCACCCTAGGAGATGCATACGTACCTGGCTCCCAGGGCATTTCACCTACATGAGTTCAACTTGATATTTGCTGTCAATCACACACGGACATATGGGTCCTTAACGTATGGGTCTCTTCAGTTGCTGGCACCGCAGATGCATGGCCCTTATGACCTGTAGTCCCCAGTTCCTGTCATTGACGCTTCCAAACTCATACATGCGCACAGGAGAGAGAGGCCCCTCTCCCAGAAAAGGCAGAAATGGAGCTTATTGAGAAGATGGGACAGACTGCACCAACCAAGTGCAGAGTGTGGCCAAGCCTCCTGGCCAGCAAGCTCTGTGAGCAACCTGCTTCTTCTGTCCTCTTTTCCTTCTCTTTTCCTGCCTTTGGTTCCTTCCCTAAACATCCCATATATCTCGTGTAATTGCAAAATACTGTTCCTTCTATCCCTAGGCATTGGAACCTGATGCCTAACACTGAGCACTGGCTTTGTTTTGCAGGAGAGGGTTGTTTCTCTCAAGTCTCCCAGCTGATTGATGGTCCCTATAGGCAGAGACCAGACTTATTCTGCCCATAAAACTGTAATTTTCATAGCTAGTGATAAAAAAAAAA
>WBMW01000664.1:603069-629355 GCA_013396635.1 Penelope pileata
AAAAAAAAAAATTGAAACCCCTCTATTTTGTGTAAGGTGCACGTGCGCTCTAATAAGGCATTCCTTCTCCCTTCCTAGGAGTCGATAATGTTCCAAAGTGGCAAATAATTAGATATGTTTAATTTGAGTGGAAGTCCAAATGGTTTCTCGCTGTCTCTTTCAGAGATCTTGCTGCTGCTATAGACAGAATGAGTAAGCATCGCTGTGATACTATGATTTATGTGGTAAGTAATCCTAGATTCACTGCACGCTTTCAGCCTGACTCCAATAATCCGGGGGGGCCTCCTGCTCCCAGACATGACTGGCACTTTGTGTTTCTGGCAGTGGCAGAGACCAGCCTCACTGCCCAGAAGCTGTGCCTCAGTGTGGCAGCAGTTCTTGGTTCTGTTTCAGTTCATGCCCCACAGAGTGGTTGAAAAATCAGTTCTGGAGCTGGTCTCTGTTTGAAAAATTCATTGCAATTTGTTTTAAAGGAACTTTTTCTCCATTGACATTGTATTTTCTATATAAATGTTGTAATTAATATTTAAACAAGTCAGAAAAAGCTGTTGGTGTTATAGGGAGTTGTAATATTCTAAATTAATGTTCTAAAACGAATCTAAGTTTACTCTGAAGTCCTGATATATTATCTGTGATGTAAATTTTTATGGCTTTGAACAGTGCCTTGATTTTGTTATGTTAGAAATTTCAGATGAAGTACTGTTTAATCAATCTGGACAAAGCAGTTGTAGCCGGAGATTTTTATATCTCTGGGTTTGATTGTTCTGCTTTTTAACGATTCCATCAGTAATGATCAGCAGGATTATCTTCTCAATTGCGTGATACTTATTTTGCTTTAGAACTACCCAGGATGCATCACATGATGCTTTTAAATTTTCTTCTCTTTTTTTCCCCTAGATTTAGGGGAAAAAAAAAAATACATTTTGAAAATCAGGTTTTATTACGTGAAGTCAATTAATGACCTGTGGAAAAAATCTGCAGGTTCCTGGCATGTTCTTTGTGATGTGGTAATGCCCGTGTATCTTCTCTGGCGCAGCTTTTCCAAAAGCCATTTTAATGTTGCAAGTACCACGATCCAAAGGAGAGGTCAGTAAGCACAAGATTAAATGCCCAGGTAGTTTAAGTGCAGTTTTTAGTTGAGTCACGTTCCTCCTTTTATTTTCACTCTTCAAGAAGTTTCTACTTGACTGTCATTCCAACATGTGATCATAGAACCGGGGATTTTTGTTGTTTTATTCTGGTTGCTTGGTTGAGTGGTGGTGGTGGGTTTTTTTTGCCTCTACCTGGCTGGTACATTGTAGGCTCTCTGGCATCAGAGAGCAGCACGGCTGTGAAAGTGCAATGCATTTGGAGGGAGGGAAGCTTCCTGCTAGTTCATGGCTGGGTAATTATCTCTATTTGGGCTTGTTCTACCACGAGGCAGTGGGGACCAAGGGAGAAGGAACAATGAGAGAGAAAATTACTGGGTATTTTGCACAAATCAGGATGTGGGCTGAATGTTAAGCTAATGGAGTGAGCTAATGTGCTCGCTGTATTAGATTCACACGTGTGGAAACAATAGTCTTAAATTTACTGGTTCCTCATAGCTGAATTCTAATAACTGAATTTTTATTTCCCTGAGATCAGCTTGTTTAAAACAGCATTAAATTGATTTTTTTAGCTGTAATGCTGCAAATTGGTGCATTCATTGGTTAATACTAAGAGAATCCTACTCGTTTCATAGAAATGCAATGGTATGAGCACAATATCCAAAGCATTATGCAATGCATGACACTTATTAAAGAGGTGTGATGATTTCAGCAGCATGTTGCCTTCAAAACTGGAGATAAAACTCTCTTATATATGAAAAATTAAATGTAATCCCCATTGTTGGACCGCAAACTTCTTCTTTAAAGCTTAGATTACATTTGGACACGCATAGTCGTGGGGTCTGTACAGAAAGAGAATTGCCATTCTCTATAATCTCTTGAGGATTTGTGTTATTTTTGCCATGTTAGAAAACTATGCAAAAAATGTAGTGTTCTGTGAAGGGGTGATGATGGCAGGTTCCTCTTTTTTCCTACTTAAACATCTATGTAGTTTCTGCCATAGAATGTATAATCTCTCATAAAACAGGAGAACAGAATTGAATTCAGACCTAAGGTGGAGCAGAGGAAACAGGAAGGCAGCACTGAGCAGTGCAGTGAGCTGCCCTTAATCTAAAGTTCATCAAGTTTTTTGTGAGATCTTTTAGTGAGAGAGACGTGGCTTTGTTAGGGAGCTTTTTCCAAACACAGGGTGCATGGAAGAGCTTGGAAGGAGTTGTTTGCAGTGCTGAGCACCGCTGTCCCTTCATTAGCCTTGCCTGTGAACCTGCACAGGAGAGAGGGGATGCACGGGCGTCGAGCAGGTTGTGAGGAACCATGAAAGAGGAGGCTTCATGCAGTGGGTAGGGTTGAGAAAAAGCACACACAAGCATTTCACTCACTGCTCACGCCCTGCCTTGGGATACCAGACAAATAAAGAAGTTCCTTGTTGCTAGTTGTTTGATCATCACAGCAGTGTTGTCAGCCTTGTTTTTAGGGAAGGAGGCTCTTAGCAATGTAGCCAAAGCAACTAGGTGGGAAAATGAACATTGTGGTGACAGCTGTGGCTGGAAGTACTCGTGGAGCTCATTGTTAGATCAGCAGAAACTGCCTTCGGTCATAGGAGAGAAGAACTGGTAGTGGAAGAGAGCACAGATGCATTATTAATATGAAAATATGATCATTGACACATTTTTATTTTTTAAGTATATACCTGATTTCCAACGCAAAGCTCCACAAGATGCTCCAGAGGCAGCAGAAACTAGTGGGTTCTGGAGACAGAGAGCTTTGCCTAGAAGAGTGCCTTCAGGCTTTCACATGGAGCCATGTTTGTCTCTGCATGTGTATCATGGATACATACACTGTTATGTTGGTTGTACCCCTGATAGACTCTGGGAAGAGTTCTCTTTCTTAGCCAAGGGAACCTTGAGGTTTAGTGGTGTACAACATGGCAACATACCAAGAGCAGCAAAGCTGAACTGGACATGGAGGCTTTTCGTCTGACAGACAGCTACCGTGAAACCAGAGAACATCGAGGTTTCATTTCAGTTCATGGCTTTGTGTCCATGACCTAGGAATAATCTTTTTTTGGTAACAATGCAAAATCCTCTTGCTCCATGTTTCAGCTGTTACATTTGCCACCTCTCATCTGTCTTCACAGGTCTTAATTCTGCATGCAGTGACTTATGGGCACGGCATCTGTGGTGCTGTGTGTTTGTGTCAAGAGCTTATCTAAGCTCTGGTGTTTTCTAATGTGCACTAATTCTGTTCCTTAGACAGATAAAAGCCAAAGCAGTCACTTTCAACATTTGTTCCAAATACTGAAGCTCATGGGTTATGACTGGGCAGAAAGGTATGTATTTATGAGTTATGTGCCTTTTCTTTGTGGGCAGAGGGGAGCGGCAGAATGCGTCTATGTGCAGTGGAATTTCAGTGGAGGGTGCTTCTGAGGAGTATCTCCTGATCATACCCACCTCCTGCTGTGTTGTAGCACATGATGTGTGCATTTTGGAGTTCATTCTGGATGAAACTAAGCTACAAGATCTGTTGTAGGTGTGCAACTACTGAACTGCAGAGTGCGAGCAGACATTTGGTCCATAAGACCCAACTGATACTTGTTCAATGGGGAGGAAAAATAAGGAAACAAAACTGCCCGAATTGTGTGCACTGTGGGCCTCAGGTCCATTTCAGTCTGTAAGTCTGCTCCTCCTGCTTTTTCATTCTTTGCAAATGGAGATATCACCACGTGTTTAGGGTGCAAAATACAGAAGCCTTATCTGCCAGTGAGTGTGGTTTTCATAACTGCTTGATATTAAAGGGAGAGAAATGGAAACAGTTTTTCGGAGATGTTGTGGCATAGCTTCTGGGGTACTGTGTGATCACATATTAAATGATTACTTCTTGAACTGTGATATTTTCGGAGAGATCAGAATCTGAGCGTGAATCATGCTTCAGGCTTGCAATATCTGTTGCAGGGAAATGTATCCCCACCGTTATTCATTCTCGTTACCAATCTTGTTAGCAGTCTGAGCAAAGGTCAGTAATGGATCTGCAGACTAAATCCTATTCCTCTCTGACAGACTGCATGTCTTTTGTACTTAAACATAGGATTTTAGCTTTCAGAAATACTAGCCTGCCTCCTTCCACAGTCTTTAACGTTGCACTGAAATTACCTCAGGTGATGGATCCAGAACAATGCTCAGGATTACTGTGGGCAGACGCAGCGAAGGCTTTATTATTAGCGATGATTAATTACACTTTTAGTTTAATGTGGCCACAATAGAATTATGACGAGTCCCTTTCTAATCTTATTAACAGGTTTGTGTTGCCACAGTAATTTGATCTGTCTGCATCCTGCCTCTCCTCAATTTATTGCAGCGAGCCCTCTGTACTAAAGCTAGCAGTGAGAGAGGTTCCCAGGAGCACACCAACGAGCAGGTTATCGCAGCCCTACTCACAGTTTTCTCGTTAAATAACGCATATGGAGATTTGATTGCTGAAATGAGAGTCACTGATTATGTCACCAAACTTCCCACATCGGAGCACTATTTATTCAGCTGTTACTGCTGTTTCCTGGTCAGAATCCAGCTCTAAACAAACACCGCAAACACTTCGGTTGATTAAAATGTAATTTTAGGTCCTGCTGCTTTTCAACACAGGTGCCAGCATGTGTCCTTTGGGCTGGTTCAAGGGATGAAGACTCGGAAAGGAGAAGTTATTTTCCTGGAAGATGTTTTAGATGAAGTTCGCTCGCGGATGTTACAAAACATGGCTTCTGCAAAAAGTTAGCGACTTCAGGTCTTACTCATTTCTTTTGATGTTCTGTGTTGATCTAAAACCTGTCTTCTCTCCTGCCTTTTGCTTTCCCCTGAATCAGACTAATCACAGTGATGTGCTCTGATCTGTGCACTTTTCCTATCAGCCATAATTCAAACAACGTTAGAATAATCCTTTGCAACTCTGTGGATTTCCATAAATTACAGATTTGCAAATCTTAATAGTTGGCGAAAGTATTTCATCAGGCTCTTGCACTGGAAAATAAGTACATTGGGAACAGCTGTTGCTTTTTTCTGGATGGACGGAGAAGTCAGTGGTGGAGTTGGGACTGGGGTTCAGGGGACAACAGATTCACCCATAGGATTTGTAGCTCTGACGGTTTCCTCAGGCATGATTGACTGCACCGTGTCTACAGTTCCTGCCTCACCATCCTCCCAGCCTCAGGACTGTTTCCAGAGTCCCCAGGAAGTCACTGGGCTGCAGCAGGGTCTGCTAAAGGGGATGTGTGTCTGCAGCCAAGACTGTGGCTCTAGAGCTCTTTCCTCTTGAAGCAGTAACAACGATTTAAGCAGTTCCTGGGGAAGTGCTGCCCCCCTCCTGGGCCGTGTGGAGTTGCATGCTACATTGAATCAATTTAAGTAGTGTGCATCTTCCTGGCTTTGCCTCTTCAGCTTTTGTAATCCAGATAATTTTGCTTGAAGAGGAGACAAGGAGAAGCGGGGCAGGCAGGATGGTAGACAGTCACCCTTCTGTCATTCAACCAGTTTTGCTGCAGAGAGCAGTGGAGCTTAAGAGCTTCAGTTTAAAGGCCAGTATTATAGCTGAGTACAAAGCCAACTTATTTTTATGCTGGACTGAACTTACGTGGCAGTGGTGCAGGCCCAAGTTCTGTTGCACAAGCACTAAACAGAAGAACAGCCAAAGGAAGTGATGTGCTCAGGTGGCACTGTAGCATTCCCCAGAGCTTATCTGTTCGGTCCTAAATCCTACCCATGCTTGTAAATGTTTTCTCCCTTGGGTCTGAATTCCTTTCAGAATTAATTGTGAATTAATTTCCTAAATTAGAAATCATAAATCCCTGACTTTTAGCAATGTCTTCAGTGTTTGAAAAGTGGATACACAGTGGAAGATAGTACAGATTTCTTTGTGGTATCAAGATGCTTGGTTGTCACTGAAAGATTTCAGGAGCTGGGCATCCAACAGTCAATGCTAGTTTTAAAAAACGTCTGTATGGAGTTAGAGCTGGTTAGTTAAACGCCTTTGAAAAATGTCTTTGCTATAAGCTGCAGGTAGGTCTTCTGCTACTTAAGTTTCCGTTATTGGTATCCTTTTTCTTTCTACTCATCTCAATAAACCCTGCTGACCACAAAAATCCTTTCTTTAATGCCTACTTCCTTCGCTGCATTATGTTCTCTCAGGTGGAACTGTCTGAGCTTTCTCAGGGCTGAGAGCTCTCTCCACGTTTTTCAAACTTAGTCTCTTCCAAATGTAAATAGCAACAGTGTGAGTAGTGTGACCTAGTCAAGGTTGTCTCTGTTGGCTTTGCTGACCTGGCATGAAGAAACAGCGAGGCAGAAGACAGAAATTTAAACGTATTAACTGTACTGCAAAACTGATTCCACTGAAGCGGTGCTTTGTGATAGCAGCTCAGTTCTCCATCTTGGGCCGTTGTGGAAGATCAGCTGGGACAGCAAATCATAAGCTGAATGCTGCAAGTTTAATAGGCTACATGTACCACAATCAAAAAATGTACTTGGCCTTTGCTGAAGGGGAGCAGACGTGCTTTGTAGAAGAGTGTACGAGTGCTCCTTTCTCTCCTGTCAATGCCCACAAATACCTGAAGGTAGAATGCAGAGGGGACAGAGCCAGGCTATGTCCTGGCTCTGTGTACGAATGGAAAAGAGACACTGGTCACAAACTGGAGCACAGGAGGCTCCGTGTTTAAACGTCAGGGAGCACCTGTGGGGTGACTGGGTGCTGGGGCAGGTTGTGGTAGAGAGGTTTTGCAGTGTGCACCTCTGAAGATGCTCAAAACCTGTGTGGTGGGCACAGCGCTGGGCAGCCTGCCCTAGCTCACCCTGCTTGAGCAGGGAGGTTGGGCTGGGCAGTCCCAGGAGGTCCCTGCTGATCTAAGTGGTTCTGTGACTGTATCTGTGCACAACACTGCGGCTTAAAAGGGAAATCTGAGCACTCCGCTCAGGTTCTCTGAGCATAGTTGATTTAGATTTCTACAGTGGTTGGCATGAATGCTCCCTGAACATGCACCTGTGTGCTCTTTTAGCTGTTGGAGCAATGTTTCTTTGACTCTTTAACACTTGGAGTTTTTAAACAAAACCTCAACTCCTGTGTCATTTTCTTCCCAATCTTAGAGGCTGACTGTCTGAATTACAAAGAGGAATTCACTGTAGCCTAGGCTGGTGTAGTGAACCCTTCTGACCTTAAAATCTTAATTAAACATATTAGGAGAAGTGGGGAAAAAAGCATGTATGGAACAGCTGTACTTTTAATTTGAAGAAAGATTTGTGTCTTGGACTTCTTGCTATACACGTCCTGTTAATTTCCATGTCGCTAGTTCACAGTTTTGAAAGGTCTCGTGTTTTATTGGCATTTCCAAGCCTGAGAAAGGGAATCCTTGTACTGTTATGCACTTAAAATTTCTCTGTTTCTTTTCAGCAACCAAAGAGGTGGAAGACCCCGTGGAGACAGCAGAGAAAGTTGGTCTTGCAGCACTAATAATTCAGGTGAGTCTGATCTACCTCCAGACGTGTTTGCATCTTCTGTGCAAAGTTACAAGTTGAGATGGAGAACCATATCCAGGTAACACTGAGTTATTGTTCCAGGACTTCCGAGGCCTCCTCTCATCTGATTATCAATTTAGCTGGGATCGAGCTCTTCAAAGTCGCGGAGATACAGGCGTGTTCTTGCAGTACACCCATGCCAGACTCCACAGGTAAAAGGAACATGTGTCCAGAAGTACACAGTTTGACAATCTGATTAACTCGCTACTTTTTTAGCAGCACCATTAGGTAATAGTGTTAACTCCTTCCCTACGTGAGGCACGAGTTCACTCTTTCAGCAGAGGCGTGAGTTTACGATGGGAATCGCCAGGCCTTCCCAAAAGAGCAAGCCAATGAAAATTACGTTTCCATCTCATTTCTATAAGGCTGAGCTAAGCTGTCCCTGTACTTTCACAGTTCTAGCTACATTCCCTCTGTGTAGTTGGTGTCAGTGGTGAAGAATGGTGGTGTGAGAATCAAGGAAACTGGTACAAAAGTTGAAGTGTCTGCACATGTAAAATATACCAAGTTACAGAATTTAAGCCCTTTTTGGGGCCACCACTGTCACTAGCATTTCTTGGCATTCTGGTATTTCCCACTGTTGGTAACGGAGTTTAAAAGTAGATCCCTTCTTGTTGACTCAGGTCAAACATCCAACAAGTTTTTAGTTTTTTTAACTACTTCAAAAGAATCCAGTTTGAGCATTTTTAATGCAGACCTGGATATGTACCTTCATAAGAGCGTGTAAGAGATCTCCCTGGATCAGACAAAGGCCCATAAAACCTGGCATCCTGTCTGAGGCAATGGCAGCCAGAAATGGTACTCAGGGAGCCTGATCCCTTTCTGTAGCCTGTTCCTCTTGTACTCCCTTATCATCCAAAGTTGTAGTAGAGGAGGTCACTACCTCCCTGGTACTTTTAGCATCATCAGCTTCTGGACCTGTTGTCCATGCATGTCTCTAATCCTGTTTTAAACTTGTCGATACTGAGTATTTTGCACAAATTCTACATTTTTTAATCCTGAAGTTGTCTAAGCTGTCTTAATGTTTCGTTCAGCCTGAGCAAAGTAGACCTATCCTTTCTTCTTCAAACTACAAATTACTGTTTTTTTCTTCATCATCTTTGCTAACAAGAAATTTTTATCCAGCGGTTTGTTTTTGATTTTTTGCTTTTAGCTTAGAACAGATGCATGGGAATGAGCCAGTAACCAACATTAACGTGTCATGCCTGCAGGAGCCAGATGCAATCTCTGTTCTTCAGCATCTTCTCAGGTTTGTCCACTTTTCTTTCTCAATGTCCTTAAAATAAGTTCCCTTAAAATAAACTTTTGGATTTGCTGCCAGTCTGTTGGGCATGCGCAGATAGCCACTTTTCTCTTATGATCGTGCAATTTTGGGCAATGGCTTCTCTGGTGGACCATGACAATTGCAGTCGTGGTCCTCTAGGTAAGACCCAGCGGTATTTATTTATCCATTGCTGTTGTATTTCTCAGAAAACTCATGGGTTGTTTCTTGGGTTTTATCACATTGGTGCACGGCTGCCCATCTCATGTGTGACAGCTGGCACAGGGTTAATGTAGTTCTGGTCACTCTGCAGGGATAGCTGCATCCCAGGTGTGTGTTCTTTTGCAGATGGAGGTTGTTGCTCCACTGCAGGGCTCTTACCTTTGTAGAACTTCAGGGCTGCTTATTGCAAATGCCTTTGAGTTTGGCCAAGTAGCATGTGAAATCTGTGTGATTCCGTATGGAATCTTTACTTCCAGCAGGAAACTGTATTTAAGTTATCCATTAGGCCAGGCAGTTGGTGGCTAAGAGGTTGATATTTGAATATCCCATGATTTCAGGAGTAACAATTACTATTCAGTCCCCTCTTGTGAGTTGCCATGAACAGATTCTTCTTGAGAAGTTTCCATGCTAAACACTGCTGAGTTGTCAGAACCACGCTTCCATGGCTCTGGTTCTGCTGTCTGAAAAGCTACCAGACATTTGCCTTTAAAATAAAAGCATGGATCTCTGTCAATCTTCCTGTATTTTCCAGTTGAATGCTGTCTTACATAAGTTTATTTTCTTCCAGGATTATGTAAATCCACTTTGTTTTTGTCTTTTCTAATGTTATAAAATTCCCTTTAGCTACATAAAATTCAAAGCTGCATTTATTAAGGGCAGCATGTAAGGGACTGTTTTGACTGCCTTGGTTATCTAATACATGGTTTTTGCTCCTAGGAACTTGCAATTACCGCTGAAATGTAAAACTAGACATAATGTTCCAGGAGCAAATATAGCTTTTGTGTTCTCTTTGCTATAGCATGCTTCTCTGAGCTCTGCAATCTACAGTGTTTGTTTGCATGATGAGGAGCAGAAGCAATCTCTTTCTAAACAAGTGAATGAGGAAGAAATAAACAATTGTGTGCTAATTACATGGCTTATGCCCGTTTCAGAAGACCATTTCTGTTAATTCTGTGTTTGTTCTGATTTAAGCAAGTCTGATGAGCCTTATCTCCCTGTAATTATTACTCCTGAAAGTACACTTTCCTACCACTTCAACACCAAGCAGGTTTTTTTTTTTCTTTTTCCTCCACAGGTATGATGAGGTCCTGTACAGATCTTCTCAGGATCTGCAACCCAAGCACATAGTCAGCTACCTCCTCACGCTTAGGTAAGGCCATGGCTAATACTGGCATCCTTCTTCAGTAAGGACAGGCAGTGCCTGTCTTCCCTAGCTGGCTTTGCAGCCCTTCTATCTGCACTGCTTTGAAGAGAAAGATAGTGGGAAGATGTAAATTTGTGGGACAGTCTCTCTGGAGCCAAAGATAGAAAGAAGGATAGCAAAAAGTAGCGGAGATGAAGGATGGAGCCCTGTAAAAAGGAGTCAGGAGCCTCTGGAGAAACTGCCTGCTTCCAAGGAGGGAAAATCATTAGGCTGTAACCCTGTGCCTGAAATCAAAATCGTTCCAGACTAACCACGTCTTTAGGAGGAAATTTGAGCTGATAATAGGCCCTTAAACCTCAAAATTTTAGCTATGAGATTTTGTCCGAAAAACTTTTAACCACTGATCTCAGCCTATGGGTTGAGTTGGACAAAGCGTATTGACGGCTGTAGATCATACTGGGTAGGCAGCCTCCATCGGGGGGTCCCCACAGAGATCTGAGTGATTTAACGGGATGCTGAAGCACTGGGGCAGCCTTCCTGAGGGAGCTGTAGTGTCTGTATAAGGGAAGGCCTTCAGTGAGAAAACACTGTGTAAGGAATGATACATCTTGTCAATGACAAGGCAGGCTACGTGGCCCTCAGGGGTCTTTCCAGACCTGTTTTGTTGGGGGCGGTTGTTTTTACAAGCACTGAGTTGTTGGTGGCACGCCCTGACACCGTGCAGGCTCCAGAAAACCATGTCCACCCTCAGCTGGGGTTAAACAGGCTGTTAGAAATAACAGTCTGCTGTGGCACGCTGCAGTTGTGGCTTTTCCAGTTCTGCTGCTTTCTGTAGCCCGTGGCAACGCTCTTGTAGAGAGATGTGTTCCTTCTCACCTTGTTTTTCCATTTCAGCCATCTGGCAGCTGTGGCACACAGAACCCTTCCTGTGAAAGGCAGCGCACCTGCACTAGCCCAGGTACGGCGCAGCGCTGGCGCGTGGCAGCAGCCTGCACAGGGCAGACCAGGAGCCATCCCTCAGGGCTTTGCCTCACTGTGTAACCACAGCATGCACCTCCCGGCTGCCCCACGGGGTGATGCCATTCCAGGAAGGCAGGAGGTGTTGTTTGTGGCTGTGCCTTTGCAGAAGGGGCTGCTCTGAAACAGAATTCTCCAGCAAGAAGGCTGCTTCAAAGCAAAACCACCCACTCCTCTTCCTTTCTCGTCACTGTTAATTCTGAACTTTTAAAATATTTAAATCTTGAAATTGCTAATTTCTGACAGTTTACTTTAGCGGTTGTGTGGGAAGAGAATTAGGAGGTAATGGCATTTCTCTCTCCCTCTGGCCACGCACATATCCCAATTGTCTGTATTCCCGTTCTAGCTAAAGCAGTGAGGCTGACAACTGTTGATGTGCAGTACCAAATGGATGCAAATTATTTCCTACTAATACCCCAGGCAGTGTGTGACCCCATAACTGCTTAAATGCTGTAATAATGACACTGCCTTTATCTATTTCTAAAGCAGTTACCTATGTCATTTTGACAGGAAGTCACACTCAAGTGTGGTGGGTGGGGGAAACACTACTGCAGACTTCATGAAGCTGCACTCTGTAGTTTAACTTAGTTGCTGTAAATATTCCTGCCTTTGAAGATGGTTCCATGCATTCTTGTAGACTACTAAGACAGCCCAAGCTGCAAGGAAAATTTCAATTCCTTGTCCTGTAAATTATCCTCTAAAAAGTCTAAAAGCTTAGAGGGCTAGCTTTCAAGAGCTACTTTTTTTCTTTTTTGAGCAAGGTTTTGGAGCAAGCCCTTCCCAAACAGCCAGCCACAGAACAGCTCAGCAGCCACTGAAAAGGAAGTGAAATTTTCAGAGTGACCTAGAGGCCTTGACAGCCTCTAATACATGCATAGAGAGGAGGGATTTCAGCAGAGTCCTTGCCCTGTAACAAACAGCCTGTCCTCCCATTGTGCTGCATGAAAGTTTTGCACTTTTCAGCAGTCATCAGTGCTTTTGTGGGCATCCCCTCTGGTCTGCCATGAGGCTGTGGGGTTTCTTTTGTCGTGCTCTTTATGTACGAGTGCCATTAGACAGGGCTGACAAGAAGTGTCCCTTAGATGCTACCAGCAGCTGGTGTGATTTCTGCCAGCATTGGTGTTACTGTGCTTGGATGATGTGGATTCTTACCTTTAAGAGGCTGCTCCTGACTGCGACGTCCTGTCCTGCAGCACTGCCCTAAGCTGACGGATGCTCTCGTTTTGCAGGCAAGGCTCTGTCTCTTTCAAGCTGCACGCTCCGTTCTCGCCAGTGGAATGAAACTTCTTGGCATTACACCTGTAACTCGAATGTAATGAAGCTGTATGCAAGGTAAAGTCAAATCTCTTAGTAAAAGGATATTTTTTCAAGAGAACGCTCTCCTGTGAGTCACTGCTAACGCTCTCGGAGGTTTGTGTTGCAGAAGAGCACATGCACCACAACCATCTGGGGGAGGCAGCGGGTGTCGTAATTACTGTTTCCCAGACAGTAGCAGTAGTGTATTTAAGACAACAGTGTATGTGGTAGTTCCCATAAAAGATAACTGTTCTGTATTTACCTCTGTAAACATAACACATCCTTTGAGTAGAGGAAGTGGCATTACACTGCCCCGCCCTAAGCAATGAGAGTTCTCTCCTGCAGCTGCCATTGTGTGTTTAGGGCTAATGGTGGGAGGGGTGCAGCTGCACTGTGTGTTCTAACAAACTGAGTGCGTCAGACCACGCCAGAGACTTTTTTCACGTTATATTACATTCCCCCTTCATCAGCCAAGACCAACTGCTGGATCTGTCAAATCCTGTTCCTCTTACACTGACCTGATGACTAAGGAGGAGATAGATAGGCCTGCTGTGCAGCTGGAGCAAAGGGAACAAGGGCACCCTCGGCACAGTCAGATGGGGCAGGTGCTGCTTGGCAATACCAGAGCACAGCACGGCTGCAGAGAGGTAGTGTCACACGAAAGTCAGCACAGGTGGCTGCTCCAGTTTCTGGAATGCCTGGCAACACCCACCACCACCAAAGGCCTGGCTCACCTGAGTGGCACTTCGGTGCTGTGCTCTATCCTAAGTGCACAGAACAGTCAGCAGAAGGCAGAGAGGAACATCCTCTCCTACTGGAACAGGATTTCAGCATCTTAGTTATTGCTGTGTTTAACGTGCCCCACGCTGAAGTAGAACTCAGCCAGTTAGCTTAGGTCTGGAGGGATTTAGACAAGATACAGATCTGGTCAGATTGTTGTCAGTGGTTTGGATATAAACAAGTGCCCCAATGTCGGTTTTCCCTAAATACAATTGCATTCTCTGGAAGGGTTGAACTGAGTGAGGTATCGGGGGGATTGGAATGATAGAGCTGGCACTCCACTTAAAGCCAACCATGCACTACAGGAACTGTTTTCAAGCATCGCTGTGTTAGGCAAAAAAAAGTTTAGAGAAAAAGTGCACAGATAATCTTCCACTCTGACACCTCCATTTGGCTCATTGGATTTGGCTCATCTGGCATCACTAGATAGAAGGAAAAAACATTACTACATCATCCTCAGCAGTACATCCTAGTGAAGTACTCTGTTCATCTGATACGCATTACCTAGAAGAGAAACGTTTCCCGTGGTTAATCATGCTGCAATTGCCAAATGGTTTAAGAGAAAATGCTGGCAGTAACTGCTCTTTTTAATAGATTTTTTTTGGAGCTTTAGGGCATTTCTTCCCTCAAAGGGCAAAAACAGTTTATCAAATACATAGTAAGAACCGATTTCCCTCCATTATATACATTATTTACAATTGAGTGTTCAGTTCCTTCACTGCTTTCCTCGTCAATGGAGCCTTCATTGTCCGACACAAACGAAGAATGCCTTCAATAAATCCCATCCAGCTCCCAGCAGTGACCTGGCCTTGGTAACTTCACACATAAAAAGGAAAGAACTTCTGCTTTTAGTCTATCCCATTTAAACCGTTTCACAACTAGCTTAAGGCTAATTTAAAAAAATTCAGTTTTTATGTTTTTAAAAAGTCCTTTTTTTTTTTTTCCTCCTCGTCTGTCTGTCCATTTTTAAGGACGTCACACAGTAACAAGTCTCTCTTTTGAGCTCTTCGTCTCTGAGGGCTGGATCTTTGTGGTGTCTTGTCGAGGTAATCCATAGAGGTAAATAGAAACACACACCAGGAGAGCACCCAGGGAAAAGGTAACGGCTGAAAGGAGACAAAACAGTTTTAAGTAAACATCTCTGTCTGAGAGGAAACCTTCAGAAGACCACGCTCTATAAATTACAATGTCTGAAAGGCAGTCTTGAAGTTACTCAGAACTAAACAGGACAATAATCTGTTTGTAATTCACAGAATCTAAACTCATTCTGTCACTGAAAACTCTCAACATGAGTTTTAGTTAGAACATGAGTTTTACCACCAGTGTACCATACCAACACTACATTATGATTAGTGCAAGAAAAGCAAAAAAAAAAAAAACAAAGCAAAGGACTGAGCAGGAGTTCCTGCATGTATTATCAGACCCAGAAACCCTTTGTGGTTGTAGGACAGCCCAAAGCCATTTGCTGTTTTCTCTCAAAAATATTCACCACCTAAGTCATGACCCCAGTCACTGTTTGATGTGCTCTCACGCACCACTGGGCACAGCAAAGGGGAAGGCAGAAGCTGAGGCAGTAGCATGTGTAGCTTAATAGGATGCGGTAAAGCTCGTGCAGAAATAGCCGAGGAATTAATTTGGGACTGGCTGTAATAAAATCAGGAAGAAAGGACAGCTTTTATCAACAGCTCTCTCAGATACACAGCTCTCTCAATATGCAAACTCAGCTGCATCAGAAAGTGATTCACGAACAAAGCTGGCTACATGAACGAGGTGTTTAAACTGGAAAGAACCTTTCCATGTGAAGTTACAGGATTACTCAGAAAGAACAAATCACGAATGCAAGGTCATCAGGTACCTTATGCAACACAGATTACACATTAGCACAGCAATCCTGGAGAAGTTAAAACAGAAAAATTCAAAGGGGTTAAATGCATATGATTGCCTTGGTATGAACTGCGTACAGGCTGCTAACGAGGAAGGCAATGGGCACATGCAGTCAAATCAAATGGCAAAAAGACACTTACTTATCTGGAGACCGAAGAGGATGACCGATGCCACAGTAGAAAGAACGATGGCTGCTGCTGCAGAAAAGCCTTTCATAATGTTGTCCGTGTACTTAACAACGACTGAAGTGTAGAGGCCACCTACGCTGGCGAGAACTGGGAAGCAGATAGATAACATGTTTCTATCAGTGGAGGTGCAGTAGGTTACTCTTAAAGAGATGCGTTTTATTCCACTCCATGTTTGGGTACATCATCCTAACTGGTGACTTAACACGTAGCACAAAGGCACGTCTGCAATGGCAGCATCTACATCAGACGCCACACAAGTAAAGATGCTCTGTCACTGCTCAGCGGATTTAAACTGCTCTTTCAGCACAATGTTACATTGAACAAGTGAACAATTTTCAAGAAAATAGTATTTTTAAAAAATCCCTCAAAATACAGTAAGAAACAGTGAGTCAGACTGAATTTGTGTGTTCACACAATAAGTTATACTGTAAGTTAAAAAAAAAAACAAACACAAAACAATGTAACAAGGCCCTAAACCCCCACGTACTTACAGATGACAAGCCAGACGAAGTATGTATAGCCATAGAAGAACCCTTTCTCAAGGACTTGGGCTCCCTCTGACATGTACACACCAAGTAAAGTCACCACGATCCCCGATAAGTACATCTGAATATTCCTCACCCACAAGGAAGTATCTGAACTCTTTAATACCTTCTCAAAATAAACTCCTAAAAAAAAAAGAAAAAGAAAAGAAAGGTTTCAGTAAAATCAACAAAGTGTCAACCTCAGTGATTCACAGTTCAGTGTTTTAAAGCCAGCCAAGACCACTGGAATAATCTCCTCTTACAGACCTTTACATTTCACCTAAGTTCCCAAAGCAGAAGTCCCAACAACACGTCCTGCTAACCTGCATCTCCCAGGGCAGGATCATTTTAATGTGCGTGTAATATCAAAAATAGATTCCATTTCTCTTTACAGTTGCTTCAATTGTTGATGAGCTTCACTGTTAAGAACAGAATCTTCCGTACAATTTACACCAGAAAAAAAGCATTTCACGTTGGCTGCAGGTGTTTTACCTCCAGGACAGTATTTATGTATTTCAGCATAAGGTAGGATGGTTTTTTCCTCCATCAGGATATTTAGCAGCACAAAAAACAAACACAAAAACCAAAGCAGCACACACACAAAGCAAACCATCGACACCACCATCGACAACAAAACCAGCCACCCACAAAAGGAGCTTTGTTACCCCAGTATACCTCAGTACAGAGACTGAGGACTCCTCTGGAAACCCTGAGTTTAGAGTTCTGAAACCACACTTTCAAAGACTGCAACAGCAAACCAAAACCCATGCTTTCTGCTGACTGGACTGCCTGACCACTTCAGAGGAAACAGAATTCATGCTAATCTCAAGCTCTTTGTCACAGTGCCGTGCTGATCAGCATTTTACCTTTATATCCTGCGTTACTGAAATTCCACATCTACTTTTCATTACTCAGGAGGTGCGCATCATCAGACTACAAGGCCTCCATTTGACAAGGTCACCACTAGCTGCCTCTTACTCTGCTCCCATGCAAGGGCTCTGCTCATCTCTGGAATCTCCTTTGCATCTCAAAGCATAGACAACAATTTGCAGGACTCTGATCTCCTCAGCCACTCGCATGACTTCCCGGTGTGAGTCCACCTGGCTAAATGTTTTGTGCTGTTTAATTTTGCCCAAGATCTTCACACGATACAAAACAGTATATGGAACTGACAAAGCACAAAGCGAAGACCTGTGGGTTAGATGCCCCAGACATACACTCTTCCTCCTGAAATGACTGAGTTAGCTTCAAGGAAAGTCTTGCTACTCTTTAACTCGTGAAAACCACAATTTAGAATTTAATACAGTATAATGAGAACGTATGGTGAATAAATAACCTAGCGAACAGACTGATGTTTCAGGTGTTTAAATAATAAAAGCAACCAAGGAACACCATGCATGATTTTATTTTCCAAGTTTAAACAACAGCATTAACAAAAAACTAGTCTTGCTAATGATGGCTGTGCTTAAAACAACCCACAACAGTCTACGCTGAGCGTTCTGCACACTGAGAGCACCCACAGAGCACATCCACATACAGTTAAGTTTACCAGAACTTTGGATGAGCACGAATCATGTTTGTGAATTTTATAAACTAAGAAAATAGTACATAGGCCAATAAAATGAGTAGTCCAATGCCAGAGTTATGAAAATGCATAAAAGTCACTATGCTAGGCAAGATGTAGGAAAGGATGGGTGCTGTCTAGGAGAAACTACTCTTTAGTCATGTTTCAAGTCACGAGGGGCCTGTCATTACATATTCATCTAAAACACTTTATAAGCATTGCTAGATCCTCAAATGCTTGGTTTGAACAGAACTTTTCTCCATCTCTGAGGGACGAAACCATAACTTTTTGGACTTTGCTGGAATAAAATGTTTAACATGGTCAGTCCAGAAACTGAAGGCTTAATGCCAAAATAACTTAATCTTATTGTGGGTGGGGAAAGGAAAGAGGAAAGCAGTCTGAATCGGACTTGTGTTTTCAAGATGTCAAGCCCCAAGAGCACAAGGAGACACATGGATGAAATCCTGTCTTTGCAGCTGCTTCAAAGCTACAGCTGTCAGTGAGGAAAACAGCCAAACTGCAATCCTTTTGCTGGAGAAGAAAGCCATATGTGTCTCTAAATCCTCTAGAGCAGCCCTCACCAGCCCTCTAAAAGGTCTGAATATGGACAGGCACAGCTGTCCACCCACCTCATCAGAGAAACCTAGAAGGCTCTCAGGGCTCCACTGTGACTGCTGTGTTCTGCCCCATGGCTTGGGAGCATCTATGGGAATTAGTACATTTTGAATCTTCCAGGTAAAGCTGTTTGAGCTCTGCAAAGTCTTATTTACTACTTCTAATTCAAAATTCCCGTGTCAATGAAAAGATACCAAACAGGAGCCAAACCCTCCTCTCCCTTCCTGCCCTGCCAGCTAAAATGGTTTCCATGAGTAACAAGTGTGTGTGTACAGCACAAGACTATTTGTGAATGATTATATGGCACCAGAGGTATTTTCTTACAGAGGGAGAGGGAAGAATCCAATTTACAGCCAGGAAAATACACTCCCCTGAGCCAAATTTCAAATAAAGTAGTAATTGCGCTTCCTTATTTCTTCACACCAGCTCACTTGTCCTCTGATTCTGGCCTCCCACAGAAGCCAGAGAAAAACTACGTGAGAGGAGATGCTGTTTGAAAATAAACTAACAAAAGCATCTAGATTATCCAGACCTCCTGCTACTCATCTTCCTTTCTGCCCTACTCATGCTCCCTCTGCATCTCAGTTGGATTTACCATCTACAACTACAAGAATTTAGAGAGAAGCTCAGTTCCCATTGTAAAGGAAAGGCAAGCTTTTCATTTGATCACCATAACAGAGCTATTCGCTGTAAAACCAAGTTTATAAAATCGGGGTACATTAATTAGGTGTATTGAGTCATTGTAGAGGTTCCCCTTCATATTATTCCAAGCATGTGAAAGGCTCTTCCACTTTCAAGCCAGCCTTCTAAACCGCATCAAGTAAAGCCAATAGTAGGTGCTCCAAGCCGTCTGTTTCTGCGGCTGGAGTAATGGTGTCATGGGTCTGGTTTGTAAGTACTGAAAGTATAAGGCAGTTACAGGCAGAGGGGATGGAGTCCTTAATTTCTTATAATCAACAAAGACAGCCAACAAAATTAGAGTAGAATAGAACAGAACAGTCGAAAGGGACCTTCAAAGATCATGGAGTCCAACTGCCTGACCACTTCAGAGCTAACCAAAAGTTAAAGCACATTAACGAGGGCATTACCCAAATGCCCCTAGAACACTGACAGCCATGAGACATCAACCACCTCGCTAGGAAGCCTGTGTCTGACCACCCTCATGGTAAAGGAGTTCTTCCTAATGCCCAGTCTGACCCTCCCCGGTGCAGCTTTGTGCCCTTCCCACGTGCCCTATCAACGTAGGATGTATGGAATGTAGGTGATGCCATTCCCGACTGTCCTATCAGTGTAGGACATATGCAACAGAGAACGTTCTGTTTCAAATACCATGAATTATCCAGTCATTCTGATAAGAACTGCATATGGAAATAATACTTTACCTGCAAATCCTGAACATAATACAGCAATAGCAATCGCTCCAAACCCTAGCCATGGATTCTGCTCCACCTGCAACATCAACCATTATTTTAAAAAGAATGGAACACTTCAGTAATCTACATTAATCCATTCCAGAGCTATTTCATTAAGTACAGCAAAAATGTTAGTATCTTGTTACGGCACAAGAATTTGATTAGCCCGAGCTGCCCTCCAGGTGAGCTCGGGGCAGCTGTGACACGTTAGCAGTGGTGTTTCATTTCCCACGTGCACTTTGACAGCCCCGGCGGTGCTCAGAGGCACGGTTACCTGGCTGTGTGCAGACCTTACAAAAGCACACGCTGCCCTTCCCACTAATGCTGATGACCAGCCAAGACCTACAAAACAGAGGACACCTGGTTCTTCCCAGGAGGGGTTAGCTCAGTGTCTCCGCAGGGTGTGTTGACATGACATACCCACACCCACAAGGCACCGGAGCTTCGAGTCCAAGTTCTCTGCTCCAACAGTTACAGTGCCTCCAGGGCCAACTGCTGCAAACGGGATTACTCAGATACTCCTACGATGGGGCGCTGCCATTAGCCAGATTATGGTGATGGTAATTTGTACTAATTGCAGCAATCACTTGCCTCCCCAACAAGCGAGAGCGGAGCGATACTGCGAGCTTGTCTGACCTGGTGTGCAATGCATTTGAAAGTAAATGATCAAACGAGAGCTCATGTGTGTGAGTGGCTGGGAATAGGAACTGGATACAGCTGGGTGGAACACAGAGACACTGCCTTAATTCCAAGGTGCTGCAAGGTGAAATGCAAGGCACGAAAGGCAGTTGGTTCTTCATCACGAAATGGGAAAATGTCAGCTCTTACCTGCACTTTGGTAGCCTGAGCGGGCTTCCACTGAACGAGCGTGACGCCGCCGCACAGCATGAAGACAGAGAACCACTGCAGTTTGCTAAGGGTACGGTGCAGCATTAGGACGGTACACAGAGCTGTGCAGGGGATCTTCAGCTGGTACGTCACCTGAAGGCGGGGAGACAGCACACAACGTGGGGCTCTATCAGCTCCTCCGAAACAAGAAAATAAAACACAAACCACAAAACGACATTTGGGATTTGCTGATTTCCTGCAGATCCGTGGGGTTTTGTTCCATTTCCAACGACAACAACGTGGACTGGAAATGACTCCAGCGATGACCGGGTTAGCTCTGAACGTGGCACAGCTCCGTTCAGCTTTTAGCACTGAGGCTGAACACAGCGCTGGGTGCCAGGCAGACAGCTCACATGCACGCTCCTGAGGCTGTGGAGAGAAATGTATTCAGAGAGCAGCTGCTCGCAGCCACGTGCATCACCTGGTAGACTGCTGCGTCCAAGTTGCTCAGAGCCACAAAAGCCATGTTGTTTTGGAGAGCGTACACCAAAGATGGAACGCTTAATTTGAGCAATTCCTTGGGACTTCCAAAGACGTTTTCTTTTAAAGATGTTATTAACCTTGCCAGACTTCCAGATTCTCTGCAAAAGAAAATAAGGGTATAACTGGAGGCCGTCCTAGGCTGGTATCTGAAAACAAATCAACAGATCTGCCAAACAGCCCTAATGTTTGTTCTTAACGATCAGCTGTAACTTCTGCTCATTCAAGGAGAAATTTAGTGGGAAAAATCGTGAGGTCATCAACAAGTAGGAACCAGCAAAGTGAAGGTGCCACTATGGATTCAGGTTAAATGCATCGCCGTGTAACAACTTCCACAACAACAAACGCAGTAAGCAGTGGAACAAGGACCTAAGTAGACAGGCAGTGGGACAGAAGGCTGTCCCTCCTTTTTGGGAGGACTGTTAATATTTGTGCGTCGTGTCAAATGTCTGCGATTTCCCAGATCCACTTTCCAGTTCCCTTCCCAGCTCTCCCAAACCCCACGCTCCCCCTTTCCATTCTTCTCCCATTGTCTATGAACAAATACAAAGATCCCAAATCAGTCTGGTTCACTCCCAGCTACACCACAGGCCTTTCAGCTTGCATCCTTGTGTCGCTCTTAAATGGAACGCTCCTTTTGCTTCTCTTATACACAAATACAAACAAATGGCTCACAACCTCCTTAGCACCCCAAAAGCCCAACTCCCCACAGTCACTCATGTCCCAAATTCTTTCTTCTTACAAGCGTGCATCATCCACCTGCCCCAAACTCCTACTATCTAAAAACTCTGTGTTCCAGGCTCCTTCATCAACCACGTTATTCCTGCATTGTCTCCATTCCTGATGTTCCTGGTGAACTTCTGACTCTGTTCCTGGCACCAAAGATAAAAAGATGCAGACAGCTGCAGAGGATTCTTTTGTCACTCTCCCACAACAGAGGAGCTGCAAAAACCAGCACTGGGGCAGCGCAGCCTCCGAAGAGAGGTGAGCACGACTTCCTGCACAAGCGAGGTCACTTGCAAAGCTCTTTCCTAACTGAAGGGGAAACTGCTTGGCACAGACGTGCTGACACTGAGCACATCACAAAGCTGTCTTCTGCAAGACGTGTCTGGCCACAGGGACAACCACTGGTAGAAAAATGTATAGACGAGCAGCACTTTAAGTTTCCATTACAAGGAGGGAAGAGTTCATGCCAGTGCACCATGGTTTATTGCAGGAGATACAGAACTGCATAAAATGTTATGAGTCACCGACGTTACAGGCAGGATTGTCAGTGTGTGTGTCCTCCAGTGAGTGTGCGTATTGCCTGGCAATGGGAGATAAGAAGAGAACTTGGAGCCCCTGGTCACAACCCAAGTACAGCTGGACTCACGTGCTGCTGTTCCAGCAGTGAAGAACAACAGGGGTCCACTAAGCAGCATTTCCACTTCAGTTTTTGAGAACAAGAAGGTGCACTGCATTAGAGTTCATCTCTGGGTGGGTTTGCTTTCTGAAGCAGGTGCTCACCAGGAATCTCTAACTTCAAGTACAAAGGTCATGTGGAAAGAGATTTAAATCTACACCCCAAAAAAAAAAAGAATTTTAAAAAAGCCTCTTCTATCTATAGCTTATAATGCAAAATAACGTGCCCAAAGGTGTACGCTGCAAAATAAATACAGAATGATCTAGCTTGAATCTGGTAGTCTTGATGTCTATCTACACTTGATGCAAAAATGTGTTCTGCTTTTTACATAGATCTGAACAGCTGATAGATACTAACAGAAATTATTTCTGCAACAGAAATATTTGTTCAAAAAGCCAGAGTTAAAACTAGGGTTTGCAAAGGAGCTTTTCTTTATCCACTGCTAAGAAATGACGTACCACCCAAGAAAATGGACAACGTAATTGCCCAATGGACTTCACATAAATACGAGGAGTCTCTTCCCATAACAGCACAGTTGGGTAAATAATTACACAGCTTCCATTACCATAACCTTCCCTTCTGAAGGACACTCTTTTGGCGTTCATTCATTCAATACGCTTCGCAGGAGAAACCCAAAAAGTAAACAAAGCAAAGGTGTAGCGTAAGGAGGTGTAAGAAAACAAATGCTGCAGCCGGAACAAGGCGGGAGTCGTGCTTCAGTATCCTGTACGTGGTGGTAGGCAGCACTGGCTGCTTCAGAAAGAAAGGGCAGCGGAATGTATCCAGCCACACTGAGCAAAGTGATTTAGCTGGCTATTAAGCCACAAAGGCATCTTCCCTTGGGGGAGACAAATTGGTGGGAACTCTGCAACAGGAGGAAGCCATCAGGTGGGCACTGCAGGGAACTGTGCTGGAACTGTTCAACATGTTCGCAAGAGGCCCAAAATGGGACATCGCTAGGACATTACTGACTGTACTGAATACATGTGGCATCCAAAAGAAAGCTGTCAGTAGGTGCTGAAGGGCCTCTCATTGCCCCAGACAGAATTCACCAGCTCTTTGGCCATGTGAGAAACAGCCCTGTTATCCAGACAGCAAAGGATGGCGACCAGACCCACCAGCAAGCGAGATGTCCGCCCAGGAAGAGGTGAGCAAGGCCTGACCAATGGTGCTGGTGCCCATCTCCCTCTCTTAACTACAGAGAAAAAAATAATAGCTGTATCTTAACCTTCAAAAAACTCGGTAAGATTAATCCCATTTTAAATGGTACATAAAATTCAAGTTATCAAAAATAGAAAATAATCATAAGAGATGACATCGCCAAAACAGAGCAACCATCTCTAAACTTGCTGTTGGCACTTGGGAAAAAGACGTGAGCAGCTCTCCTGCACGTCAGCCCACGGCTCAGCTGTGCTCAGAGGGAAGAGCAGCGCGTTGGGGATTCTCGGGAACTGACACTGAGCCTGAGAGCACCTCTACCCCTCTGCATCGTGCCTCAGCACGTTCACACCTTGAGCGCTGCACATCCCCCTTCACAAGGATGCAGTAATACTGGAAAAGCTGCCAACAAGGGCACTGAGGTGACCACACATAAAGACTCCTGGCTTAGAAAATAAATGAGTGATGAAAAAACAACATAGACATAAAAATGGTAAATATGAAGAGGGCAAAGAGGGAAAGGTTATTTATGATGTCTTTCAACACAAGCTGACAGAATACAGTGAAGATGCGAGGGAAAGTGTTTATGAAGCAACCACTTTTCCCACATGCTGTGTAATTACATCGCAGAACTCATCTCACAGGCACAGCAGGGACTAACAGGTCAGAAAGAACCTGGGCAGTCTTGCAGGGGATGGGATCCTTAGGGGCTACAGCCACAGCACGCACAAAGCCTCTGGGCTGGGAAATCCCTCAGCACCTGCCACCAACCATGGACACTGCAGCCAGTGCATGGATCTGCAGCTGTGCCGGGCTGTTCTGAAAACACAAAAGATTCCTGAGATAAAAGTAAGTGCCTTTTTAATTATTTCAGTCAAAAAGACCATTTGCACATTTAAATAAGTGCAGTATTACAGACCTGCTGCTCACTCTGCTGGAACGACACCGCTCTGGCATACTGCGAACAGCCCAGGTGCTGCATGCACAGGAACAGATCTGAGAAATCATCAAATCCCACCCACAGACACTTCACTGCTCAGAAACGTGGGCTGCTGATGGCTCCAGACAGCAGACCGGAGCGGGATCCCCACCGGCCACACTGTGAGAACCACAGCTGTTGGCCACAGCTGCCTTTCCAAATTCAGGTAGTGGCTCACTTCTAAAGCAGCACCATTTTGATGTGATGACGAAAAGGTGATAAAAAGAAGCACACCGTGTGACTTTCATGCTGCCCTAGCACAAACAGCCAGCCTTCTGATGTATAAAAAGCCACAAAGAGGACCCCGGAAGAACAGATTCGACCATAACTGCAAAAATTGGAAGAATCCAGAGGATAAGGATCAGAGCATAAAGGTCCTTCCAAGGAAGGAAACTGAGAGGTAAGACAGCAGGCTGGTGGCCGCCCTGCTTCTTCAGATGCTCGTGTGCAGACTCGACTTCCAGTTCCTGGCAGCTGTGTGGGACTACAGGAGCTCCAGTGGTCTCCGCAGTCCTTCAGCTTGGACTCCCTATGGTAATGGGGACAGCGAGATGTCCTTCTGTAACGCTGCTTGGGAAGATTCACGAGTAGGAACACGACAATTCAATGTAACTCAGACCATGGCTCAGCCAGGCTTTCACCTACACCAACATTCTAAACGACCCAAATCGTTGCAGATAATCCATGCTGACGTTCTGAACCAATTCCAAAGCACAGAAAATACGCAGAAAGGACACACCTGAATATCGTGCTGCTTACCAAGCAGTTTCAGCTGAGGAGGGCTGGAGCTGCACCCAGTCAGGCTGAGGAGGACATTTCCCACGTGCTGACTGGCGTTCCCATACTCACCGAGCCAGGATGCCCACGCTCAGGAACAGCTTGATGACCTCGGTGATGCACACGGCCGTGGTAGAAAAGTAGAGCTCGGTCTCCACCGTCCTCGTGTAGCGCAGTGCCACGGTGTACGTGGCAGCCACCAGGGTCATCACCGTGAGGCAGTACAGCTTGAACAGCAGGCTGACATTTTCTGAAAGGAAACAAGACCATGACACCTCAGCGTGCCCTTCACTTTAATTAAATGCCTGAAACGGGGCGTCCTGCATCTGGGGGACTGTACCTAACATTACTGCAGCAGTGCACAATAACTGCATGCTTCATTTATGAATTACAGAATGGTTGGGCTGGAAGGGACCTTAAAGCCCACGCAGCTCCAGCCCCTGCCATGGGCAGTGCCACCGCGGGGTCAGGCTGCCCAGGGCCCATCCAGCCTGGCCTTGGGCACCTCCAGGGATGGGGCACCCACGGCTCTGGGCAGGTGTGCCAGTGCGAAGGTGCTGTGGCCACAGAACCGGTTTTCAAATTGGTGAATATTCCCCCTCCCCCAGGGAGCCCCGAGGTGACGGCCGGGGCCCAGGCGGCTCCTGAGGAGCCCACAGACGCCGCCGGGCTCCCCGCCCCCGCAGCTCTCCCCCCCGCGCCGCTGCGGTGGTCGCACCCGGCGCCGCGGCCTCCTGTCAGGAGGATGGCTCCACCGCCTCCGGGCGGGGGGAGCCGCAGGTCGTGCTTCAGCACTGCGAGGGCGGGGTTGGCCCTATCCTCCCCACCCGAACCGCGCTGCCCCGCGCCGCGCTCACCCTTCGGAGGCGACATGGTGCAGGCAAGAGGGGCCCAGGCCGCCGGGCCGGAGCTGCCCGCCGCGCCCCCCCGCTCCTCCCATTCACCATAGAGAGCGGCACGGCTGCCTAGAACGCCCTGCGTTCCACCATGGAGGCAGAGGCACGTCTTGCCCAGAGTGTCCCCCAGGGGAGACAGCGGCACCTTCTGGCGGCAGCC
>WBMW01000664.1:629403-744047 GCA_013396635.1 Penelope pileata
GCTGGGATGGGGCGGGCAGTCTCCGTGCGTCGGAGCCGCCTGCCCAGGGCGTTCACCGGTTCGGTGCTGTAAATAAGGAGCAGGAGCTCCGCTCGCAGTCACCTCGTGGTGGGAGATGTGTCCCATGAGTCCCTTCCCTCAGTCCACGGCTGTCCAATAGCTGAGCTCAGGCGCAGGCGGTGCTGCCGAGCAGCAGCGGAGAATCGTCTCTTCCACAGGAATAGAGCTGTTCTGAAATAGAACCTCTCCCCTCCCCTCTGAACTGGTTTTAGGGCAGTAAGCACCCAGCAGTGCCATCGCCTCGCACGCCGTGTTTCCCACTGCCAGCATCCCAGCCCTGCACACTGACACGTTCCTGCAGAGCCAGGTGCTCCCCCCTACTTTACAGCACTGCCACGGCTTCTGCAGAGGTAAAAGGAAAGAAAAAGAACTTCCACTCATCAATTTTCTTTTATAAAACTGCACGTATACATTCTGAAAACACCGTTTGTTGGTTCAGAGTAAGAACTTTAGCATAAAAGGCTCAAAGTGTTGATAAACAAAAACATAGACAACAAAAAGTACCGCGTGAAGCAGCAGCGGGCTCTCCCCTCCGAACCAGAGCAGCTGCAGCTAGCGACAGCACTCACCTCCTTTGTTCATAATCTGAAAACCAGGGCCAGCACCTCACTGCAAAACCTGGGGGAGCAGCACATCTGGCTGCTGCTGGTTATGGTTTTGATCACCTGCTGAAAACTATTATCTAAGTTGTCGGGTTTTTTGAATGTGCTCCCCTTCTGCTCCTTTTTATTTTTGTTAATGCCTTGTGGATTTGTCCCAGCTGTGTAACCAGTGAAGGCAGAGACCGTGGGCAGTTAAACAAAGCCTGACCGAGAGGGGAGTCAGAGGCCTCAGCACGGGACTCTGCAGTCACACAGGTGCACCAGGACATTCTACAGAAAATAATCTGTGGAGCTTTTTGTTGGTGTGAAAAACATCTCTGTTTTAAGGTACTCTCCACTGTCTGAGAAGACCTTGAAGCTCAAGTGATGCAGCTTGCCACAAACAGAAGCAGTAGCTGCCACTGAGTTTATCAGACCTGGCACAGAGTCCAATGCTGCAATCAAATTGAGCTAAAAAGCTTTTCCTGCAGTGCTTTAGTGTTTTTTTTTTTTCCTTTTTTTTCTTTAAATACAAGTGAAACAGAGCTTTTAAAAAATGATGCCCCAAGTTGCTACTATTTCCTGTGTGCTCACCAGCACACGTCTGCACGCACACACGCACACAGAAATTTCCTCCAATGGCCGCCAGAGCCGCGCAGGATAGCGTCAGCTCCTCGTGCTCACAAGGCCCATGGCATGGAAAGACGTTAATGAACAGACAGGCCCAAGGACCTAGGCTGATCTAGCTGGTTTTACCTTCCTGATGATTATGGGCAGAGCTGTGACATTGGGATGGCTCTCCTGGGACCAGTTTTGTGCCTCCGTAGGAGCTGCAGGATTGGCTCTGTGTCTCTTATCTAACCACACCACACTTCTCATGTACCTTAGAGCTGTGGCTCTGCAGGACGGTGTTTCAGTAAGCCATCATTGTCTTAAAACATCTAGAAAATCCCAGAACCACACTACACGTTTGAATATATAGTTTAAGTCTCCAGGCACGTCTTGATTCTAAGTTGTTTTTTAAAATCTGTGTGTTTCAGGCTCATCATTTCTAGCACTTAATGCCATTGAGGAGCCCCTAGCAGGTGAGACGAATGAAACGCATCAGCTGCTCCTGCAATCAACAGACACTAAATTTTTCTGTAACTTAATTCAGATATACGCTGAGATTCTTACATATAATTAATATATTTCTTTTGGTTTCTCATTTCCCTCTAGGTTTCATCCACTTGTCTGGTTAAGTCCACTGTGACCATGTGAGTAGTAGCAGATGACCCTCCTCGGAGGCCAGCCAGGAAGATCTGTGGTCTGGGCACATTGCTCGAGTTGTCGCGCTTAGTTTGGGTGCTGACATCTTTGGGCAAGTACACTTGGGTGGAGTTCTCCCTTCTCAGATGGCTGAGGTCAGTCTGCATGGCATGAGTTAATTTGCGACGCAAATTGGCCTAAAAACACAAAAAAGAATCAGATTCAGCAAAATTTTGTTTAAACTTCGTAGCACTGGCGTTATACCTTCTGCATTTGCACACTGTACATCTGTGGGCTTCACGAATGTGTAACATTGCACACTTCACCCTGCTCTAAATGCATCAGAACTATCAGAACACATGAACAGCACTGTATGCAGCTGACACAACTTCAAGTCAGCCTCTTGCTGGTTTTCTGCTTTTCTTTGGTAATTGTGCTTCAAATTTTGTTAAATGCTGAAGAGTTTCTTCTGTTAGGATCCCAGATATTGTGGATAACTAAACTATAGGATTAATCCTTTTTCTCGTTTCTGTCGAATGTGATGAGGTTTAGTGGTTGGTACCACACAGTATCAAATAAAAGGGAAAAAAAAGCCTTCCTTCAAGACATTACTTGCCAGCCCCTTGGCAAGAGGCACAAGATAACGTTATTTATGATTGCAATAATAAAGCCCTGTTTAATCAGGGACTGCTGTAGGTACGATGACAAAACCTCTTCTTATGAAGTGTTAATACTACAAAATCAGGACTTGAAACAACAAAATGTGTGTTCCTTCTGTGCCAGCAGTGATGTAAAACACTTCAAATCTTACGACACTGGCATTATCGCTGAAGGACAGACACCAAGTACGGTCTCATGTTGTGGGATTCAGACTCCTACATGTCTCCAGAGCCCAGCCCTGTCAGTGGAGCCTGAAATCCAAGTCAGTGGAGGCTGGAGAGTGACTACGCTGGCCTGTAACTCAGTGTTCACATCAGGAGCCAGAACACCCTCCTAGACCCCACCAGATCTCTCATGACTCTCATGAGCAGAAATTGAAGCACCTACATGCAGACAATCTACAACTGAATCTCGTGTCTTCTAAGAAAGTCATATTTTAACACTTCCAAGTTTTCTGAGTAAGTACGAACAACAGAAAAGACACCCGAGGTGTCCAAGCTTATCCGCTAACAAAAGCCACAAGCAGGCCCATTGCTCCCCTGACAGTATCAAATTTACAGACATATTGGTAAGCTCTTTATCTTATTTTAGCACTTGGATTCTAAATATTTTATCAGCTCCCTGTTACAATTCAGCACAGTCAGTGTAGACAAACCCATTTGCATGGATCCTCAATTTTTTGTTTCATCTCCACGTCGCTCATCTCCCACAGGGACAGTTGGTGCTGAAACACCCTTAGTACTTCATCTCTAAACAGATCAAACTCATGAGCTACAAATTTGCTTGTAAGCTCTTCCTGCTCAACTATTAGAAAACATACACCTTTTCTTCTGCTAAAGATAAACCATGGAACATGTCTTAACATTTAAGTACTTATCCACGTCCAGCTTGGGTAAGTTTAGACTTACTTTAGACTGCAAAGAACAATATTTTGCAATAATTTAATCTGAACTTTGTTATCCAACGCGTGAAAATCTGATAGGAACAATATACAAACCAATTTTATAGCTTTTCTTCTCATCTCCCACTCATTCCATTCATAGGAGCTCACAATAGTCGGAGGCAAGATGTGAGTATCAGTCTGAGTACAGCTGTCGCATTTTGTGGTTGGTTCCATCATAAGTCTGTCTACATTTCTTGCCTGGATTGAGGGGAAAAAAAAACAACAACAAAAAAACCCAAGGCATTAATGAGAAGAATACAGGCGTCTAAGTAAGACAGCAAAGAGAAACCTGCAAACCTGTGCATTGCAAGTAGATAATGACCTTTACATTCAATGACATTTTTGATCCTCTGACCCTACTAAAATGAAAAGAAGCCATTAAGAATTTGTTGGATTTAATTTCTGACAGAAAACCCTTTAGGAAGATGCCACAGTTGTATTTCAGACTCCCCCATCCTGGGTAAGTGCTTAACCATTGGATTTTGATAAAAAGGGATCCCAGCAGCAGCAGCAGCACTTTATGAGGCAGACATCTCAGCTGTCTTCATGAATGGACTAAAAATCACAAACCATAATTGAGACAAATGCCTGCATCTCCACGAGAGGTGGGATATAATCCTTATCCTTCTCACCAAAGGTCAGTTCAAGACGATGTTGCCCTGCTAAGGACTTTGCATTTAATACACATCACAGAGAAAGTCTAATGCACCCAAATCGTGCCTGTGGATTTCACATGGTAGAACGGTCACATTCATTATTAGCGAGCCCCCTTTCATTTGTCATACATTCCGTAATTCCTGTCCCCAGATCTCTCTACACCCTCACCCAGCGCACACTGATGAACTTCTGAGCTAAAGCTCCAGATAACGTGGTATCTGGCACATCTTCTATTGCATCTGCTTTCTGTCCCTTTAAGCTGGTTTTGCAAAAGTGAGGATAAGAAACATCCCTTCTAAGGATGAGGGATCTTCCAAGCTAAAGGTGAGCAGTTTTTTTTATCACTACCATAATCCTTCGGCTCTACATATTCTCCTAGGAAGAGGCAAGGTGAGAACATTAAGGGAAGATGTTTCTTATCTGCACCCTGAGGGTCTGGAAGAGAGGGACCACCAGACATCCTGTATGATAGGCAGATTATTCTTCCTCTGAGTATCACCTGTTCTTTTTATGTCCTAGAAAGAGCAGACCAACCAGTGATGCATCAGCTTTTCAGCGAGGCATGAGCAATGTGTACCTGTGTATGTGGACCAAGGTATCCAAAGTGGTGATGGAGCTCGAGCAGCTGAATTAGCTCAGCATATTCTTTTGCTTTTTCTACATTCAGTTGAATGAACTTATCTGGATCTTGTGCAAAAATGTATGCAGACTCTTTGGAACTGAAAACATAACATCTGTCCTTGTGCTTCAGAATCCCAATAGCAGGATTTCCTAAGAAAAAACAGAACCAAAATGCTGTGATATACAATACCAAAGATATTTTTAGTCAAGATGATATGTTTCCCTCAAGTCAGCCTCATCTTTTTTCTGATATCAGAATAAATCCCTGGAAGTTGGCTTTTTAAGTGCAGAAAAGTTTATTTCTTTAGGTCATCACAACTGCTTTTGATTGGTTTCCATCCAGTATGCCTTAGTCTAGGTCAGACTCCATGTCTGTGAGAAAAACAACAGATAAAACACGCATAGCAAAATTGTAAAAAACACTGCCCATACCCAGAAATGTTTCCTCTATGATCTCCAGCAAATATCTGACTGCAGATCAGCAGTCCCTTTATTCCAAGGGGCATAATACTGAAATTAAGTGAAGAAGCAGATGAAACAGCTGAGAAATTGGACAATACAGTAAAAGAGAAAATTAAATGTCAGTAGCAGCCAAATAACTTATCAAAGAAAACACAAATTGAGCTCGGCTCCAGTGAATGGCTCCGTTTTGGCTGTCATTGTGTAGAAGAGACCTAGAATCGTTCCAGACAGTGCTCTGAAGATATTAAATGGCACTACTCAGTGGCAATCAGAAAAAGCACAAAGAATGTCAGGAATTATTAGGACACAGAGGGGAGGAAAAAAAAAGATAAAAAGCTACATTTGCTATACTATGTTTTGTTCGAACTCATTAGAAGAACAAAAATTAAATGAAGTGAGCTGGGAGTGATCAGAGGTTTGGAACGCTTTTCACAGAGTTAAAGAAAGAGGCCTCTTCAGCACTGAAAAGAAGCAACTGAAGAGAAGTAATATGAGGCAGGGCTATAAAACCATGAACTGTATGCAGAGCTTTAGATATAACATGTCTGCTTGGTAATTTTCCTAACTGAAAAACTACCAGATCTTTGATGAAATTACCAAGCTGGAGCTTAATAATACTATCTCAGAAAGAGGTACTTTTTCAGACTGTACATAATTATAACTGTGAGACTTAGGACAATAAGAATATCCCATGGCAAACCCGAGCTGGATTCAAAAAGCAATTAGATAAATGAAAAACCTCTATCAAGGATTATTTAACAGCAAGGTGCAGACACAACATTTATCTGAAGAAATCCCATAACCGCTGGCTGCTAGAACAGGGAAGGACGTGCTGAAGGAAGGAGCATTCCTGCTTGGTTTCTCATGATCTTCCAAGTGCCCACGACCACATGCAGCAATCAGATTCAAGGGAAGAGAGGCCTTCAGTCCAACCCAGGACAGCTGTTCTCACATGCAGTACCAAGTAAGCGTAATATATTTCAATTAAAACATTAAAATATTGTAAATAAAAAATTTGCATTGTTAACACTGCCAAGAAATGGCTGTATTTTCCTCCCAGCCTCCTGGCAGGTTTAAAATAGTTCTGTACAAATAGGTTTTATAAAACGTAGGGAGACAGAAAACATGAACTGATGGAGTAGCTGAAATACAACTTGCTTTCAAGACAAATGACTCTACATCAGATCAAATAAAATCCAACCACTAGTCGATCACTAAGTGCAATTTTGCATTCTTTTCATAGAGAAGACTTTTGGTAGTTTATATCCACTGCTTAAATACATGTATGATGTAGGCATGAATGGGTGTGTTTGCAGCACACAGATACACAAGACGGAAGGAGTGACCATGTTCTGATGGCTCTATGAAAACACATTAACAACAATAAACAAACCTGCATGCAGTTGTAATGCTGGTTATACAGATGCACAAATAGCAAGAGGAAATGTTTGTCCATCTCATCTTGTCTTTGCTCCTGCTTGCTTGTGCCTAATTTCTCTTGTGTCCCTCCTACCTTCTATTTTTGGCAGTTTATCTAGGTGTTTTTTAAAGAAAAATACTTCAACAGGAGAAATAAGTTATCTGGAATTGAAAATTACCTACATAAAAATACAGCACTCCAGCTTTGACAGAAGAGGACACGCTCAGAACATGTCTTCCCATTTTCTCCAGTACTTGTGTTCACGTAAAGTAAGGAGGACATCTAACTACAACACATACCTGGAAGGGTGATGCCTTTTACACCAATTGCATGTGCACAGAAACCATGGTACTGGATTAGCAACTGATCAAAATTAGCAGTAGTCTCTGGAAAAAGCCATTCCTGGTCCTTGAACTCAGAAACATTCACTCTTGTCCCTAAGAAATGGTTTGACAAGGGAAGGATTTCAGTAACAAAACATCTGATGTTTAAGACATAATAATGTTACAGGCTGGCTTGATTACTATGATCTTCACAGGATGATTTGTAGTGCCAATATCCCAAAATCCAAATTTCAGACCTAACTTAGAAGAGATCCTAAGGAATCAGTTCCGAAGGACTGAAAAAATCAGTCCTGTAGGATCCTTATTTAAAAGCACTAGTTTTCTTTGGAAATGGAACAATAAGAGGAAGGTAATATCAAATGCTCCTGTTTGGTTTTCATCCACTCACAAATTACACATCTCCTTGGGTATAACTTGGTTATTAGGGAGAGCATCTTTACAGACAAATAATTCTGGCAGAAACAACAACAAAAAAATCTTGAGAAATGAAGGAAGACAAAATAGTGATAGTTTTCAGTACCCATGGTTTCTCTTATCCTTTCCTCATCAGTTTTCACAGTCACTCCTTCCAGAAGAGATGTTAGCACTTCCTCAGGAAAAAGCTGTGACTGGGTTTCCAAGAACTGCTGCAGACGCTCCGTCATGTTTGTGAGAAAGCTTAGCAGCAGTATCTCATCCTGAAAGCCGGTCCATAGGTTAAAAGTTGCAACAAAGAGAGGCTAGAAAATAAAGAAAATGATCTGAAATCCAGATTTGTTTTCTGTCTGCAACATAACCCAAAGGCAGTGCGTGACAATCCCTAGTACGAACAAAGCTGACCTATCGACAAGGCCTGCAGCACCCAGAAACTCTGGGGCACGCCCAGGGCTTTGAAAGTGGAACTCCCGTCCACATGTCCAAGCACCTACGCACATTGTTTATGGGCACAGGCCAGAATGTTTTTCTACATGTTACTCCGAAGTCTTTTCCAAACAGGTCACGCTGAGACCATCCCTGGAACTGAGAGCTTCACTGGCAGGGAAGCCCTGGTGTGTGCCAACTGTGTCACTGCTGTTCCCAGCAGCGGTGCTGACATACGTACGTGTGTACTCACACACAGAAGAAGCCTTTCAGCTTGGAGTATAAATGCTTACTCTAACTAGTATACAAAATGTGTCCTCTTACATCTGAATACGCAGCGTTCATGAGATTTTCAGCAAATCTGAAATGCATGCTAACAACATTGTATTTTATGCATGTTACCAGCACTATTACATGAACAAAAATATTAAATGGCCAAAAGAGTTGGCTCAGGAATTCATCAGCGTCACTAACACTGTAGAAATGTTAAGGTTACAAAAATGGAAGAAATGAAAGGAAAGGAAGAAAGATGAAAACCATTCTTGCTAGAATAAACTAGAATAAAAAAATATTAAATATGTTTTCTAAAACAGAGGCTCACTACAAATATAGTCTTTATTCTGCAGTTTTGAATGGCAGAATGTCCTGCTTCTCTACATTCCTGCAGGTTTCAGCTTCTCCGCAGCTGGCCAAAGGCAACAAGAATTGTTTTCTAACAGGGCAATCTCTACCTGCAAAAGATCTGAAATCAAATCATGTCACATATTCTGTCTTCAGCAGAGAAGAAACAATTAACCAAACTGAAGAGAAGAAAATTGAGGAAGCAGCCAGGAAGAGACAGCTTCTAGGGAGAAGGGTAACGTGTACTCAGAAAGGTTCAGCTCAGATCAGTGAACTGATCCCAGCCTCCATCTGTCACACAGGGGAAGAGACAGGCTTTTTCCAAGGAAGTCAGAGAACCTAAACTTCCTTCTCTCACCAGCCCCTGAGAAAAGCTTGCTCATCTCATCCCTCTCTGTCTTTACCACTGTATTAAAGCATGTAATTAAGCCCAGTGCAGATACAGAAGAAGGGAAAAAAACTGCTTTAAGCATCTCTACGAGCAGGGTGAACGTTCTCCAGATGAGAGCACCGTCTGGCTGGTAGCACCACAGGCACGCATAAACTGAAGGGCCAGGTCACACCTGAGGTGCAGCTCAGTCAAAGTGCCCTTTCCATGAGTTTCCAGCAGAGATGTCTTTATGGGAAGTACAAAAAGTGCTCAGAGTAGGTAGAGGGGGCATAATCTTCCTCCCTCCCTCCTTCACATTGACTTTGTTTTGCTTTCTATTATTTGTTCTGCAGGATGAAATACAGCCTACCATATGTATAAACTGCGTGCTACTTCAGCAGCTACCTGCGCGGAATTCAAATGAAGGCACATCACACAAATAACAAGCTCTGCCACGACAAATAGATTTAATGAAGCCAGCTTTCTGATAGATTTCTCTCCCATTTCCTTTACACAACGCCATCGTAAAAATCCCAGGTTTTCAGTATTAATCAAGTGCCCTCTTTAAATACCTGCAGTGCACACCACTCACTCTCTCTTCCTCTCACACCTGCTGCCCACGCACTGTAACTACCAACTGAGTACCCAACAGGGATCACACAGAGGTGCATGCCCCCTCCCTGGCCAGGCAGCACACAGAAGAGCTGCTGGACCTGCAGAAAATGACATATTTTGAGATCTCTGGACTCTGCTAAGTTTGAAACAAACTGGCCAACAGATTCAGAAGCTATTGGCAGGGGCAGAAATATGATTGCTTTAGAAAAACGCTATCAAGGGGTCATACTGTAATGACAGGAATTCCTATCTCAAAGGAATCACATTCCACTACATCATCATCTTGTACCACTACATTCCAACTATTTCTGCAAGAAACAGCACAGAATATTTAAACAAAACAGGAAAATATCACTGTAATTCTACAAATACTGACACATGACTCAAGATGCTTACACTAAAATAGTATTTAATTCCCTCCCCCCATGTTGCACCTTGAGACCAAGTCTCACAGTTTAGCTGCCCCTTCAGAAATCACCTGGAGTGCTGTTAAAATAGAGGGAATAATGTAGTCGTTATCTTAAACTGGGCAAAACCACCTCTGCAAAGCATTTTGTAATGGCTTCGTAACGTTTTAATAATTAAAAACAAATAGGTTTCCCATTCCACCCACTTACAAAAGCTTCTTTAGTGTCTACGGAGACCTTATGCTGAACGGTGTTTTTTAACTGCTCCATTGTTGCTGTAAACTGCACGTTCATCTTCTCAACTTCCTGAGCACTTGTGATTGCATCAGACTGGAAGGAGAACGTACTTCAGGTGAGAAGCATGACAGTCAAAAAAAAAAAGTATTTAGTAACAGATATTTGATCTCTTTGACCAATTATTTTCAGACAATTATTTTAAGGAATTAAGTGAATGCTAACTTTCAACAAAACAATTTTTTCCTTAAGTGTTCAGGTGTAAGACCAGGCACTTCTCTCAAACAAATGCTACAAATTTTTACATAAAACCTCAACACTTCTGAAATTAAAAAAAAAAAAAAAAGAAAAAAAATTAAAGAGAAATGTTTTCCCAAGCGTTATGATATACAGGAGAGACTAAGGGAAAAACCAGCAGTTTGTAAAAGACAAATAAAATGATCTTCATAAGCAAAACGATGTCAGGAATTTAATTGTGTTCTTAAGACTTCTGATGACTCCGTACGTGTTGGGGATGTCTGGAGCCTAAAACTGAGATGATTTATGGACTGAACACGGAGAATTATTCTTTCACTTCTCTGTTGGGGGATGACTTTTAATAGGAGCAAACCGTCTTGTTCCACTTCTTCAGTTCTATTGAGATATGAAGAGATCTGTTATCTCAGGTAATCTGGCTTTTCTTAGTAGGCGTTTCATGGCAGAATCCCACTTTCCATACTCCAGTCATCTGCACAGTTTCTAAGCAGGCTGAGTATCAGTGTGCAAACAAGAAACAGTCCTACTGTTTTAGCCCTATGGTGATAAAATTAAACTTCCCCCCTGCAAAGGAAACCTCCAGAAATGAACTGGAATTACAACACACTGAAACAAACAAATAATCCATGTTGTCTTTACCTGACAGTAGCAAATCCCAGCAAGTTTGGACAAAGCCCAGCATGACAGATTATGTAGGTTCTCATATACTGAGAGAAATCTGATTTCAATGATTTCTGAATATTTTTAAATTATTTTTTGAGTCCCGGACAAGGAGGTAACTTGAATGCATTCTGCCTGCATCAAACCCCCTCAGGATACAACAAAGAAGTATCTCACCAGAAGGATGCAAAGGAAGGCCTCGTATTGCCTCACATTGAACAGCGCTTCTTTTAGTTTTAAAGGACTAAGCTGCCTGTGTCTGCGCTCGTCTTCGTGCATGGATTCCAACAGGGCTGTGTAGCGGTGCGCCAGCACATGGCAAGCACTAAGGTGGTCTTCCACAGACTGTGTAGCTGATGGGATGGCTTCCTGCAGAATGGCTGGCACTGTTTGTGCAGAACAAATATGAGATACATGCATATCAAGAGAGTGAACGAAACCATGAGCAAATGGTTACGGCGCAAGACTAGAGCCAAGAAGTCTTCCCATTAAATTTTGATTTCTGAACTCTATCCCCAAATGCTTGGGTGCTGGATTCAACCACTGTATCTTACAGCGGAGTCAGAATTACAGCTGTGGAAATATAACAGTCAAAGACAGTGAGAAAACTTGCTTTGCAATAGATGCAATTCAGTTGCTGACACTGACAGGTTACCTCATTTGTAAAACACAAGTGCCAAACCTAAGTCTCACCCTACCCTGAATACAGCTTTTAAAGAATTCCAGGATACCTACTGCCATTCTTTACATATTAAACAAGCAGAAAGATTCAAAATGCAAAAGATTGTTGAGAACATGTTAACAATCTGAAGAGGTAACTCTTATCAGAATGCAGATAACGCCCAAGCAACTTTTATCAATTCTCATTATGCTTACTCAACAGAAAATTGTAATTGAATTGACAGTGCCCTTTCAAGACCTTAATTAGCTGCTTTTTAAGGCAAATGTTACACATTCAATTCATTTAATGGTAAGGGATCAGGAAGCAAGTTTTCATGAGGTAAATTAGTGCATTAAGTTAATACGTGTAATCCTTCCACAGAAACCACACCGGCCTCTCTCTTAGCAACGGAGTAGTGGCCTGCACAGAAACCTATAATCAAATACTGCATTTCTTCTTTTCCTTCAGGTTTACAGATCCTGGGTCAAAGCTGTTTATCAGGAGACGAGGTTTTACCGGAGCCACTCCAGTAAAGAAGGCTGGGAACAATTATTTGTGAACTCCCAACCCAAATGCAGTCGTATACTTACAGTCGTCAATGCCATTTCCTCCCTTTCCACATTCCTTGTTGTACAACCGAATCCCTGTGACCAGCATGGTAAGATTTTTTAGCTGTTGCTCTTTATCCTTCTTACTGAGCGAGAGGAAAGTAGCCAGTGCTGTCTGGGGGAATATACTCTGCAAGGCAGCTGGAAGCATGGCAAAAGGTGAGGGAACAGAAAAAAAAAAAGATTAAACACACAAAAGTACCCTCTCCTGGACAACAACTGCAGAAAACAGATTCATGGCAAATTTAGACTTCGAGGCTGAGCAGTGACAGTTTGGGCAGCAAGCAGTCATCACAATTTATCACATCTGTATCTAAAGATCAGCGAAGAGGAGGTAAAAATTTATTTTCAACAACAGAAGTCTCATTTCACAACTGGCATTTACGGACCTGCTACCTCCCTGACAACCTCAATGTCTGTTGGGGATCCCAGGCCAGAGCTCAGCAGCACGTAGCTCACGATCATCTGATACACACTCTTCATTTCCTCTTGTGTGCGGGGACGACTGTCCGTGATATCTCTGAGCAGAGGAGCCAACCTGCCCTCCAGAACGTGGCGATGCTCTCGGAGTAATTCAGCTAAAAAAGAAGGACAGTTAGAAAGCGCTGTCTCAGTTCTTTGGAATTTGGCTTATACAGAGGGTGCAATTCATGACCACAGGCACAGAGGCGATGTAAGGTTTCTGAAGCACTGACATGTGAAAGAGATGTTATGAATTCTTGTTGTGAACAAGAGATTTTTGTTCTGCTTTACTACCAGCATTCATTTAAAAAGGAATCATTAGTGGCCCAACAGAGAGAGATTAAAGTCTAAACTCAGAATGAACTACTTCTTTTAAAACATTCATTCATTGACATTACCTCGGTTTGCATAGTTCAAATCGAAGTAAACTTGCATCTTAATTGTGCTCAGGGATGGGTTCGTTGTGTCAAGCAGCCTGGTAACACAGAGCTAAGGAGAGAGACAGAGAAGTGAAATCTTTTGCATTAGTGGGGAAACTTCTGAACTGTTCGTGACTATGTGACGGGTTTCACGGCATCCATAGAGCCCTCCCCTTCACTCCCTACACACACAATGAATTCTGTTTGTTAACCTGAGGGAACACATTGTCCAGCCTTCGGCTACAGAGCTATGAGAACAAAGTATCGTTAAGAGTTTTGAAAACGTTCATATCAAAATAAAATGGCATTATAGTTACAGCAAATAGTGATATGGTGTTAGCTAAGTACTGATACCATCACGTCAGAATTACCTGGATAAGGTTCTGCACGTCTTCATTTGTGAGGATTTGATCCAAGTTAAAGTCATTTCTTGGATCTAGCACAACAGCTTTCACCTAGAAATTGCCAAAAGAAAGCCATTAATTTGCATCTCAGCATGTACTCTTTGCAGGTAACCTCTTAAGTTCTGAAAAATCTCTGAAGCACCCAGTGTTTCTTTAATTTTCGTAGTTTCCTCTTAGAGCTAAGTCTTTTATTTCAGCTCCCCTTGCGATTTACCAACACTCCATGTCCCTGCCACCACTGTTCTTTGCCACCAGGCAGGCGCGGGGCCCGCAGCCCTTCCAGGGCCCCCTTTTCACACCCGTGGTGTTTCCAAGGAGTGAAATACCCTCGTAGGCTCTAAGAGCCCACGTTGAACATTACTGATGTTTCCGGGCAGTCAGAAATGGAGCTGTTCCAAAGCTCTGGTCACTCCTGAAGGCCTTGGCCACAACTCTGGCACCCTGACATGAAGCTGACTCTGAAGTTTGCTGATTTGTGACACCACAGGAAACACGTGTCCTTGCTTCAAGTCATTTGCTGTCGGCAGTGATTTGAGGTGATTTGGGGGAACTATTCACGCCGTGTGAGGTTTCAGCTCCTGCACCACGGCAGCCCTGCCAACAGGTCTGAGCTGCTCTTACCATGAAGGCCAGCACGGTTTCGGGGACGGCGTGTCCCTGGGCGGCACACTCCTGCCCTGCCTGGCGGATGATGTGCTGTATGATGCCTTCGGCCAGACTCTGGGACATCACGGATTGATGCTGCCCCCGGAGGGGTCTCACCACGGGCCCTGGCACCCTGCACCCCACCACAGCACGGACACGGCGAGTCCTGCAGGTCCTGGCAGGGTGCTGCACTCCCGGAGGCCACAGTGGGTGTCACCAAGCAGAGAGCAGCTGGTGGAAAGCACGAGCAACAAGAAGGAAAACGGAAGGTCGGTTATAAGGACGTTGCTGGAGCTTTGCCCAATACACTCCTCTGACTAAGGGCAGCACGGGACCTTCCCTTCCCGCCTGCCTCCTCTTTTGGGCCGCTGTGCAGGTAACCTCCACCCCGCCGCTCTCCGCGCCCCCAGTCCCACCTCACCCCACCTCACCTCACTCCGGCCCGGCCCAGCGGCGGCGGCTGCGAGCGCGGGCTGGAGCCGGGCCCGGCCCCGCCCATCTCCATGGAGACAGAGCCGCTCCGGGCGGGGCCGGGACGGGGCCACGCGGGGGTGCGCGCGGAGCTCCGCGCGTTCACGGGAAGGCATGCGCGCCTGCGCCTCTACAGTGCGCGTGCGTTTGCGCGTGCGTACAGGCAGTGCCCGCGGCGGTCTGTCTTCGATTTCAGCCCGGTAGCACAGATAATGGGGGCTCTTAACGTGCCTTGTGCGTTCCTGCTGTGAAAATCAGTGCCCTTAGGGTTAGCACGTGGGTTGCTCCGAAAGTAATGCCTCTCATTCCATCGAAACTCCAACAGATGCAAAGAGCACAATAACGCTGCTTGACAGAGCAAATTCTCAGCTACAAAACGCTATTTTCTGACACAGTTGCCACCATGAGCTGTGCATTTTCACCAGCGATGAACAAGAGCCTGCATGCTGCACTCACAACCATCTGTACCANAAGACCCTTGCCAAGAGAGAAGGGAACTCCTCAGGAGTGCTTTCTCCACTTGTAGGAGGAGGCTGGATGGGGCTTTGGGCAACCTGGTCTGGTGGGAGGTGTCCTTGCCCATGGCAGGGGGGTTGGAACAAGATGATCTCTAAGGTCCCTTCCAACCTGAACCATTCCATGATTCTATGATGAGGAGCCTTCGTGGCCTTTCCCCAGATGTACACACATCACTGCTCAGGGTGATGGAGTGCCCCGGCCGCAGTGAGCGGTGCCATGGGCAGCACACAGCCCTCAGGGGCTGGCATGCAGAGCACGCTGTGCTGCCGGGGCCTGGTGGTACTGGAGTGCACTGGGGATGCTCCCAGAGCATGCCTTCATGCTTAATTTCACCTGAAAGGAAAGAAGAGAAAGGCCGTTAAATAAAAACGTGGTTTCAGGGGAGGTTTGCAGCCTCTGTCGGACTACAAAATTCTCTTACCTTGTTAGTAAGTTACTGAAGTGCTGAGAACACTGTTTCATGTTCCAAACATCTGTCTTTCTCCCCTAGAATTCTCATGAAGGTTAAGTTTTGACCAGCGTTTCTGGAAATGGAGGCCTGGTTTATCCCGTGCTCTTGGTACAAGAAGGAACGGCCCTCCTTCCCTCCTCAAAACGCTCCGCACGCAGCTCAGAGCCTGCAGACTGCTGGCTGGGACGGTGGAGGCACTCCTCCCTCTAGTGGTGTGTCTAGCAAAGAGACCCTTGGTTTTGCGACCGAGGGACTTTACATGCTACTTTGCAGTCTTTACAAACAGTGCAGCCGTTTTTAGATCACCCCGGAGGCTGACACCCCGTCCTTTCTTCAAGGGAAGCCCTGTCACTGTTAGGCAAGTCTGCCACCGCATTGGGTGGGCTGCCATGTTTGAAAGCCACTTCTCTCCAGCTCTGTGGGATTCACAGGGCACCTGGCAGTCACGCTGGGCCAGGGGAGAGCTTGTGCCACAGAAGACATGGCTGCTGGGTGGTCAGGAGGCCTTGCGTGGCGGATCTTGGCTCACTGCATCCCCACACTGCACTGTGCCCTGGGGCTGAGGGAGGGCCTGGGATCTGCTTGGACTGGCAGGCACCCACCTGTCAGTCCTCCCTCATCACCCCTCCTGAGGACACGCTGGCAAAGCCAGGCTTGCAGCTCCGTGAGCTTCTTCCAAGGCACAGGCGTCCTCTGGGTGGCTGCAGAAGCAAGGCAAGGCCCCAGCTGCGGCTCTCTGCAGGTGCACCTGATATGTACATATTTAGTAGAAAATGTGTCTTTCTAGTGTGGTATGTGCATAGCCTGTAGAAAATGTATCTTTCTAGTGTGGCCATATCTAACTGTTAGAGTGACGGAAGGTTACTGAAGACAATGAAGTTGCTGAAGTTGTGTGAAGCAGTGCTGACCTTGCCAGTTGTTACACAAAGGAACAAAGGCTGCTTTGAGGCGGCAGAGAGCAACCATGACAATGAAGTAAGATTCACCGAAGAGACACAACGAAGTCGATTGTAGTGAAGATTACCCAAACGACCTCCAGGAGACCCCCAGAGCTGCGCCATACAACCTCAGTGCATGTGCGGGAGGACATCAGCACGTATTCATTAGTTCCGGAATAGTCCTGCATAGGTATAGAATTCTGGGAATGTAGTGTTTATGCTTATTTTTGAATGTATATAAAAGAGTGTGTTCTGTAGGGTAGGCTGAGTACCTGGTGGTGCAGTGACACCCGGTACTCCTGACGTCAAAATAAATAATGCCTGCATTCTACTTACCAAATTGGTGTTAGAAAGTTCATTTTCTGGTTTTGGTGACACAGGTGCAGGAGATTACAGCCAGCAATCCAAGATCCAAGCAGAAGCTGACCTGCTGTTCTTTTCTTTGTCTCTGAAGTTAAAACATGGCTTGCAATGCAGCTTTTTGCTTGCAAAAAGCTTTTTGCTTGCAAAAAGCTGCATTGTTTCGAGGCCCTGACACTACCTTGTATGTTGATGCAGAAACTGTTGGGTTTCCTGAACACCAGGAAGCACTTACCTGCTGTGTGTAGGTTGCCCAGAGAGGTTGTGGCAGGTAAGTGGTAGGTAAACATCCATTCCAGGCTCATTGAGGAAAGGTGCAGACTGCTGTCTTCTTCTCTGGAGATATTCAAGACCCATCTGGATGCCTGCCTGTGCGACCTACTGTAGGGAGCTGCTTTGGCAGGGGGGTTGGACTTGATGATCTCTAGAGGTGCCTTCCAGCGCCTTCAATTCTGTGATGGTCCATGTGTAAGGGGATCCCAGGTGACATCTATAGCAATTTTTTAAGGTATTGTTAAAGGTTAGAGCCTCTCTATTAGAATATAGTAAAGGATCATTAGACTGCTCTTCTGTTCCCTTCTCCCAGCTCGATCCTTTTGCTGTGTCTGCTCCCAGCTCCCACTATATCAGACTGTTCCCACCCTGGCAGAGAGGATGGACTTACTGAACGGGGAGCTCAGGTCAGGGAAGCCGACCGTTGTCCCCGTGGTAAAAGTATCTCCAAGGCAGTAAGATTTTGCTGGCCAAAGAAGTCCACTTTGCCTTTTAACTTGGAAATAACATTTTTCTCCAAGATTTCATTTACAGATAACACAGCACAACAGGTTCCACCTTTGATCTGAACATTTCTGTAAATAGAACAGTATTGTAGAATGCCAGATAACAAATATATTACTGTTAGTATGGATCCTTTGTCCAGCACAATGGATGCACTGTATTTGCCAGGTTACAGAGAAGGGTGGAGAGCAGAATTATTTGTCCTTCAAACCTTTGGAGAGGAGGAGGGAGTGGAGAGATTCCAGACATACCATCACTAAGCACTCAACTGGAAACTGCTGCACGAGATGCGATATTCAGCTGTGTTCAGATGAATCCCCACGTAAGGCTCCTCAGCAGTGTTAACATTTTAGTCAAAGGCATTAATAAAAATAACACAGATCAAGAGCTTTTTCTGTTAATCATCCCTCTTAAAAAAATTGCTGAAAACTAGACCTGGAACTCACCATACACTACCTGATATGGGTCACGTAGTTCCCATGTATACGTTCTGTGTTGTGTTTCAAAAGAGCTGCAGTTTGGCAAGAAGCACACACCGGTATTTCATGGGTTACCTAGCTGTTAACTGCTCCTTACGTACAGCTGATAAAAAATCAGTAACTTCAATCTTTTTACAAGCCTACCTTCCCACGCAACGCTGAGTCCTGGGAACAGCCCAAGATCCCACCAGTATGCAAAAGCAGAAAAACGGTGGTACAGTAAATTCCCCACAAGCTGAAGAAGTGTAAGAAACTGCTGCTGGGCAGTGTCCCATATTGATGGGATCCATCAGGAGATCAAAGTCTGGGGACTTTCTTCTCATACTACAGGAACTTCTTTCACAGTTGCAGAAACACAATTATCCAGTGTGTAGACGAAGGAGGGAATTTTATAGGAAATATGTTGCTATGGCTCTGACCCCATTAGCAGAGAAGAAAAATGAACTAATAATGAGACTGTAATTATGCCACAGTTTGTAAGTTCTCACTGAGCACACTCTTCCTACTACAGATTTGTCACTGCTGTACAAAGATGCTCTTCATTCATCTGTCAAAATAGAAAGGAATGATCAGTGAATCAGGCTGGGAGGGGAAGAGGATTATCAGCCACACTACCCCAGAAACAGAGCCCTTCCTGCAGTGTTTTCCCCGTGCCAAGAGATTAGCTGGGAACCTACCCACCAAATGGATGCCCTTGCTGTTTGCATACAAATTTGCAAATCCTTCTCCAAAGTTCTGACCTGTGCTGCACAAAAGCAATTCTAATCCTAGTGCAGCTTCTCTCTCCTACAGCAGCTATTAAGGCTTAAGATCCTGTAGATTTGCGCTGAATACTTGAATAACTCTTCACAGGGCTGTGCCTGTTTGTAGCAACCTTCAAAAGAAGTGCTAAGGACTGGGAAAAAAATGGTATTTTAACATCATGAGCTGCCTGGTAGCTGTTAGAGAATCAAAGGACAGCTGAGTTAGCACTTCTTACCTTTTACTATAAAAAATTAATTCTGAGACTCTTCTGTAGACATGCAGTGCTGGCCAGCTGTGATTGTTTCAGACTCGTATGTCAGGTAATCCTGATAACAGACACAAAAGCAATATTTAGACAGAAAATACTATGGCAAGATAGGAATCCAATTTGTGAAATTACAAGCATAGAAAACACCTGGTGTAGAAGTAATTTAGTGAAGTCATTTAGCCATAGAACTAGAGTATGACTGAAAAGGACTTAGAGATAGTCATTACGTCCATTTTGCTGAAACAAGGAAAGGAATACTTTTCCCTGGCATGCATAAATATTTGAGAAGGACCATTGGCTTTGCTTTGAATCAAAGGAATATGTCTTATAAGAAATTCCGAAAATCCTTTGCTAGGACAGTTTATGATGCTGCCTCTCTGTGACCTCTGATTCATCTCCTGCTCATGACAAGGAGACAACTGAAGTGAAACTGGAGTTTCTTCCAAGTCTGTATCAAAGCGTGCAGTCAGGAGGCTGTAAAGATGTGCAGACTGATTCCAGTGCACAACCATATGCACAGAGCTCAGAAGGGTTTTGAGGAGAGTAAACTTATCTTGTGCAGTTTTAGGATAGTTAGAAACGAGTTTTCTGGCAGGTCACTTTGTGCACAAGAGGCCTTATTGGCAGATTAGAAGAATTTTAAGTATTTGTGATGTATAAGACAGAAAAAATCAGAATATAGATGACATAAGATTGCACACCTTTGCCTTGAAGTACCAAGAGCTAAGAAAAAACCACCACAGTATTACAGCCAAAAGACACTTTGTTCTTGCAGTTGAGATAACCAGCTCTGGGTATGTTGAACTTTGTAGGATTTTTCCATACAGAGAAAGAAGTCATTGTTTTGCTGTTCTTCTGGGGATTTAAATTAGTTTTCCGTGGGCTTGATGTCTAGTCAGACTTTATTCACCTTTTTGAACTTCACTACTCTACTTTTATATTAACACACAACTGAAGTTTAGGAGGTGGTGATCCAGAAGTACTACTTCTAGCTCAATTTCATGTAGTTTCTGTATACTTAAGTGAGTATAGTTCCTTTACCAACTTACCAACCTCCCAATAACCAACTTAAATCTGATAGCGTAGGCCTTGTTTTGTACTGTCTGAAGGACTGAGTCACTTGTGTTAATTTGAGACACGTCAGTTGTCTTTAAGCTTGCACGCACCAGGCTGAGAACTTCCTGAGATTTTACCTATGATTCACCGGAAAATATAACCTGAAGACAATTTAGCATTTAAATACAACTGAAACTTCAGGTTTCCCAACTTCTTTTCAAAGTGCAGTTAGGGATAGGATGAATTAAAAATGTAAGTAGCCTCAAGGCTGAGGTTTAAAAGACGATACATGTTGACATGAGTGTATTTTACAAAGACAGAACTCAGCATCTGACCTCCAAGAGCAACATAGTACACCTACATATTTCTAAAAATGGGCACTAGAGCAAGGCAAAGATTTTCATGCCAGTTCCAAGCCTGGTGGCTTCACTTGATGTGATTCTGTGCTCTCACTGGTATCAAAGGTAAGTTTCTAATAAGTTTCTAAGCTTATCGGACAACCCTGAATGTGGAAAGTGCTCTCAGAAGTACTTGTGAAACTCTGTGAGGATGTTTTGCTGCAAGATCGCTGGTCATTTCCTTGGCCTTTTACTTATGCTGGATAATGGACATCTAAATGGGTACGTAAATACAGAATAACAAAAGAAAGTTTACAGCCTGCTAATATCTGCATCCTCTCTAAATCAGACTTCTAGAAGTGCCTGAGAAACACCCACAATGTGAAACTTACCCAAAAGCTTGGGTTAATAACTGCATATCAATGGGCACATCTAGCAGTGAACCTGTTCATCTCCCAATCAAGTAGAACCTGCCTGAGCCACAGCAGACCAAACATTTACACGATACCAGACTGGAATGTTAGTGTACCCAGGGCAGGCAGGAAATAAATAGCCTCTTGCTTTGTTCCTGCACTGTAGCCTTAATTCTAATACAGACAGGTATTGCTAGCACCCACATCTGTGGCTACCAAGGGGGTGAGGCAGTCGTAAGACTGCATTGCTTGTAAAAAAATTCCCTACCTGGTAGTTCACAGCAGCCTTGCAATGAGCTGCAGGAGGGACTTCTGACCAACACGTGAAGGAACAAGCTCTTTCCATGTCCTGTGGAAGATCTGGGGCTAGCTGGAGGCCAGCAGCTCAAGGAAAGATGCTTCCCTCTTATCCATACTGACAGCAGCAGAGTGAGCGTTCCCACCGCCTGGAGCTGAGAAGAGAAAGATCCAACAGGTAGGAGAAACGGGCCACGCATGAGTGGGCGTGAAATAGGGCTAAGAGGTGACTGTGTGTCTTGTAATTCCTCCAAAATGCTAGTTCGCCAGCTTTCACTTTTACACTTTCACTCCAGTATATCAGTAAAAAACACAGTTTTAAAAAATTGTTTTCTCCCCTCTGTGCGCACACAGCAACATTGCAAGATGGTCACTTCCAGGGGGAGGAAGAAGAAACTGCTGCCAAACGTTGTGCAGGAGGTTCCTGCCTCCAGCATACATCAGAGGAGGTGGCTTTTAAACTGCTGTCATTGCTTTTAAAGGTCTCAGCAGACAAACCATGTCTCTGGTCCACAGTCATAAGATTCATTAAGATACCTTGCAGAGAGAGTTTTGCCAGCCTCAGCAGAAAGTCACATTGATACCAGCTGACACTCAGCTTCTCCCATACATTATGGTCAGTATCATGCCTGCAAAGCTTTTCAAGGAAGGGCGATTCCACCTGCTAAAAGGATAATTCACTGGAAGGTGCTGTGAGAGCCTAAGCACTGGGAGCTGTGGAAGGAGATCTGCAGAAGCACTGGGAGCGCTGCTTACCGTGACAAATCCGCACAGCACCTTTGATCTCAGACCAGCCCTTAACGCCAAAAATTGATTTTACCAAAACACTTGCTGTCCAAGGGGGAAGAGGCCTGCCAGGGACAGCTGGAGATCCAAGGAAAAGCCAGCACCTAGCACCAGCTGCCATTCCTCCTGTGGGGTCCTAAAGGGCCTTGATCTTTCTCTGGGCATTAGACAGCAACACATCCCTCAGCTTTTCCAGTCTGGGTGAGAACAGATACATAAACTGCAGAAGCACAGATCTTTTTGTCCTTAGTAAGGCTGCAAGGCAATTAAAATAAGATGCGCACTGATTTTTATGTTCAGGATTACAGTATCCAAAAGCCAGTTTTTTTACTAGAGGAGAAAAAGAAGATACGCAGTTTTAGTATTCTCATAGGAAAAACAGGTTTAGTAAAGAAAGAAAAAACAAGCAGCAGGGACTAGAAACAGCTTGGAGAGCTGAACCTCTACTACTCACTTAGAAATGAGCCCGGTTCTTTCCAGCAGTTTTTCAATACCGTGAATGTCCTCTTCCTCTGCCAGACTTTCAAGACTCACTCCAAGTCACTTGACATATTGCTGCTTAGACAGAACCAAGCACAGGAAGAGCCGAAGCTCAGGCTTTCAGGCTTTTACAGTATTAGAAGGCTTTTGTTCAGGAGCATCTTTAAAGAGCGTACGTTCCAACATCTTAACCTTCAGTTTAAAGCTACAAAGGCTGGGGGCATGTACTGAAAGATTTCTGCTGGTGTGCCTTGAGGATCCCCGGTTATTTTCCTTCTGAATGGAATAAAAGGAAGTTTTACTGTCTTCATGGCAGCTTTCCAGGAATCCTCTGGAGAGATCCTGGGGGTCCCACGTCACTCTGTGAAAGGACTCCAGCTCCTCACTGTCCCCATTGAAAGCCCTGCAGAGGACGGGCTCTACGGGGCTCCGTTTGGGATTGGCAAGCCTGCGAGGGCATGTGTCAGCTTGCACAGCACGCAGATCAAAGCCTCAGACACGCAGATGCATCTCTAATTGACCAGTGATGCTGTCAGGGAATGAGAGTCCATGTCCCACAGGCTGGGCGGCTGGCAGCTTCGGTAACACTGCGAGGTTTTCAGCGGAGTCGGCAAGGAACTCGCCAGCACCCTGCCAGTGCAGCCATTTTTGGCAGCAGAACTAAAGGCATAAAAACTCTTCCTTGGCAGCAAAATTAGTAACTCTAAGCTTTCACTTGCAAAGCTCAGCTTACGGAACTGAGTATTGCAGCTTTTTCCATTGAGTCATGCTTTGAAACACATGAGAGGCACAGGAATTTTCTGCTCTTGACCACAGCAATTAGTTTCACCTCACATGGCTTGCAGCAGAGGAAATTGTTGGTCTGGGTAATGATGAAGGTTGGACTCCTCTCATCAACAGTTTTCCAAACCATCTAGGAACTCTGTCCAGGAGAGGTCAGCAAGTCTTGACTAGTTAGGAGTCAAGTCAACAGTCTTGACTAGTTGTTGACTAGTTAATAACCAAGAGACAGCCATTATTGAATGTATTTATATTATTGAATGCTGCTCCACTTCATTCTCAATTATCTACAGACAAATTACTGTTCAAATATAACAGCCACCAAACAGAATAGCTACCTAATATAAATAGGTTACAAGAATAATGGTTTAGCAGTGATTAAACGCACTGAGGAATGGGAGATGCAGCTGTTTTTTATGTCTTTGAGCAGCCTCCTCTTCCCTATTGCAACAATGGAGTCTGTCATCTTTACTTTTTGGTGCCACGTCATTAGCACAAGGCTGCAAGGTTTGTGTGAAATATATTTGCAGATCAAAGTCAAAAGCGAAACACATTTACAGTTTGTTTTATTTTCTGCTGTGGAATTTAGGAGTTGCCCTTTAAAGGAAGAAACCTATAGTGCTGTTAACTTAAATCTAGACTCATCCAGGTTATTACTCACAAATGTTCACTAACGTGACTTAGTTTCGGGTGGAAAAACAAGTTTTGTAAAAAAGAAAAAAAAAAACAGAAATTGAGTCAGTCTCAGAGATGAAAGAGTTCAGGAAGAGCTTAAAACAAGCATCACAGCAGCATCCTGCTCCTCTACATTCTGCACATGACTGACAATGCATAAAATATGCCAGCAAGCATTTACCTTGTTCTCTACTGCATCAGGAGCAAAGGTCCTGTTTCATTACAAAAGATCTGCATAAATCTATGTTGCCTAAACTCTAACTCCCCATTTTTAAAGAGGATCAGGTCCCTGATCCAGTTCCTCTTCTGTTTGCCAGCAACTCTTCATGAAGGTACTCTTTGTAAGTACCATAAACTCCATTTTCCTTCTTCTAGGGCCACCTGTCTTCAGATAACTTGCATGCATCTTCAGCCACGGCAGCTCCCGCTATAGCTTGGCAAGAATCTCCTCAAGTTTCTGCTGTGGATTTGTCACACTTTCTCTGCTGAAGTACCAGGTGAGCAGTACAGGTTATTCATTTCTAACACATACCTTGTACCCAGCTGTGTTATTGTAAAGACTTTGAAGTAATTTCAGCCATAGAATGCCTTAAATATGCTGTGAGGTAGTGCCCAAAAGCAGTAGATAAACAAGAATTGAGAGAACTCTGGCTTTGAGATTGCAGTTACTCAAAATTTTCTGTGTTATGATTTGGTTCTACTTACAAATAAACTAGTGAAAAGACTCAAGACGCATTATGATTTCCCTTGGCAATGCCTTTTCAGTGCTGTACCTTCCTCTTCTTCAGACATGAAAATTACACAGGGCTCTTCTCTTGTGTATTTCATTTCATGGTTAAATTTGACTTAAAGCAAAATTGGCTTCGTGTACATGCTTAGAACCACATACTCCCAAGTAAGAAGATGCCTGTACCCAGTTGGTCTGCCAAGATTCACTGTGATAACGCAGAGGACAGAGAATCCTGCCTGTCATGTCCTGTCCTCATCTCCCGGGTTAAAAGCCAGTGCAAAGGGAAAGGGAATGAGGCAGAAGCACAGCAGTATTGCATTTACTTACACACACATGACTGGCACCATCTAAGAATGCTTCTGTTTGAATTCATGTATTAAGAGCACCTGCTGAATACCACTGAGCTAAGCTCTGAATCCATAAAAGATGGCTAAGGAGGCATTCTAGCTAGCTTACTTGAGTTAACAAGTGCTGGCATCTTGATTCCTCCTTGCAGCCAGTGAAAAGTGGCAAGCCAGGAAGAGCAAGTGTTTGGCTGTCAGAAATACAAGACCTTAGAGGAAGACCTTCGAGAAATGCTTTCCAGGGCTATTTAAAGCTATGTCTGTAAACAAAAGCTTGTGAAGATCATTTATGAAGTCAGGTTGGGAACATAAAACAATAGGTGTCCTGCAGAACAATATTTGGGGAGTCCACTCCTTAGTCATTTGCTCATGACAGCCACCTCTAAAAGTTTAATGCAATTAAATGCCCTAGTCAGGTTACCTTCAAAGAATTCATCCCCTCTATTTCGATGATATTTATTTCAAAATCTCATAATTTCCTTCCTTTATAGAAAGGAAGTCTTTACGGTACAACAATATAGGGAAAGTCATTTTCCTCAAAATGTAGGAATGTATACATTCCAGTAGAGACCATTATCACTATTAGAAATGTCCATTTTCTTCAGCTACAAGTGGGAGAGCAGCAAGCAGGTTTTACGGATGAAGTGGAATCATCTAGCCAGTTGGCCCACAAACAAGCATTTTTCTGTAGGCATACAGACCTGGTATTTTAGAGGGAACGACAGAGAAGGGCTTTACGTGCTCACAAAACAGCTAAGTGTCCCCTCATCAGAGTCCTACAGCTATAATGATATGAAAAGGTTCTTCAAGGTGAAGTTTAAGGTTAAGGGTCCAGGTCACTGACTTCTGCATCCCCATGGGAAATCAGAACTGTGTATAAATCAAGATTATAAACCTCATACTAAAGAGGGACTACCAGAAACATATCAAAGTAAAGAGGTGGTTGACACCTTAAATATAGAGTCAAAATAGTTCAGATGCCAGCCTCAGAGTTAGACCACTCTTTTCCAAAACCTAATATTTGCAATACTTGACAAGTAAGAAAATAAGCAAAAAAACCTCCACCCCACCCCCTCAAAAAAGAAAAACAAACAAACAAACAAACAAAACAGAAAAATCAAGAACTCTTGTGAGATGCCTTAGGCAGCACAGGGAAGGTACACTCTGGGTAACAGCAGTGGTGCCCAGAGCCATGCAACTGATCTGGCATCAGCAGTCTGAGATCACGAGAAGGCGTAAGAGAAGATAGAAAGGAGTAGAGCTCAGCTTTGGCCAGCAATATTCCATTTACAGCAATCTGGAGGTGCTTGTGCCTTTTGAGAATTTACTAGAGGAGGGAAGAATGTAATCTTTTAAGAAAAATAATGGAAAAATATGTTGCTCAAACACTTTGACGTGTAGGATGTGCCTCTTGTCACTCAAGAAGTCCTAAGGCAAGCGTAACAGAAGTGTGCAGCTGTAAACTGAAAGAGTCCAAGTACACAAAACAAAGGCAAGATCCAGTAACGAGCACAAGGCAGCTGTGCTCTTAGAATCATAGAATCATAGAAACGCTAGGTTGGAAAGGACCTACAAGATCGTCTAGTCCAACCGTCCTCCTATCACCATCCCTACCCGCTAAGCTACTAAATCATATCCGGTAGCACCTCATCCAGACGCTTCTTGCGCAGTGCCAGGGATGGTGACTCCACCACCTCCCTAGGCAGGCCATTCCAGTGCCTGACCGCTCTTTCGGAGAAGTTTTTCCTTATATCTAATCTAAACCTCCCCTGGCACAACTTGTGGCCATTCCCTCTCGTCCTGTCATTAGTTATCTGGGAGAAGAGGCCGACCCCCTCCTTATCACAGCCGCTCTTCAGGAAGTTGTAGAGTGCAAGTTCTCTTAAGAGAAGCTGAAACAAAGTACTAGAGACTGGTTTCATAAACATCAAGACAAACAGTTCACCAGCTAGAAAAAGCGCCAAGATTTGGGCAGGCCATGTCACAGGAGGGGTATAGCAGCTTTATTTACCCTTCTTCTTGGAATTAGCTTTTTTGCCTTCATTAGTCAAGCTGTTTATCTGACTCTTGGTTTGCTCACTGGCCCAAAGAAAGCTTGGGTGACGCGCTAACTGCTGGTCCTGTGATCTGCACTGAAGGAGGCACAGGTTTCCTTGCTCCCCAGGATGTTTCTGTCAGGTGCTGTTGGCCCATCCTTCCTTCCAGCAGTTGCCCTTTGTCTGGTCACTGCTGTCACTTCCAAGGGCCAAACCCTCCTCTAGACACCCCCAAAACACCCGCGCAATGTCTCTGCTGGCCAGCATTAATGCCAGTTGTTCCAGCATCTGCACCTCCCACAGCCACTTGTGCATTGGTTCTGCGGTTTGCTGCCCAGGAGGCCCTGCAGCCGCTAATTGCCTGACACGCACAGAGAACACACACTGGCAACATCGTTAGTTTGTTTCACGTTTCATTTCTCCCTGCGAAGCGCTCAGAGTTTTCACAGTCTGCATATCCTCCCTTAAAGATACCGCAGATCTCTTCTGCAGGCTTTTGAGGGAGTAATGAGCAAGATGTCACTAGCTTATTAATTAGCTGCTTATCAGCCACCCTCTACAGCTCCCTACTAGTTCAGCTGCTCAGCTCCAGTAATTAGACAGCCCACGTTTCAGTCTTTCACAGTGCTGCCACAGACGGAAAGTTTCACTGCTCCCGGGACACAGAAACGACGATACTTTCTGGCAATTTCAGACATACCTTCAATGACTAATAGAGACACCCCGCTTTCTGTATTATTCACTGCAGCAATACAGCTCTGTTTTAAGTTTTGTCTCACGCACTCAGCCATCAATATGAACCATCACCAGCACTGCCGCATCCAGATGTTATCTGAAAGCTTCTCTATTTGCGTCATTCAGATGAACAGTCAAAAAGCAGGTATTCATGCTCACTCCGATTCAGAGCACAAGTAAAGCGGGTAGGGTTACATTTCAGGCAGCAGTCCTTCTCAAACAGCAGCAAAATCCAGCAACAGACATATGCTGTCTCTGCTCCATACAGCAAAAGCCTTGCCTGTATGCCTGAACCAATTTTTATTAGCTACCAACAGCTCATGCACTCACAGATTTCATCAGGTAGGTACTGACACACAGAAACCTGTGGCACATGAAAAACTGACTTTTTTTTTTCCAGTATACTAGTTAGCTGTGATTAACATTGTGCAGTGAGTACAACTAGAAGGGGAAAAAAATCTCTTAAACTAGGCTTAGGTAGATACTTTGGTTTCTAAACTGTTTCTGTGAAATATTGAATAGTGTTAATTACAAATGGCTCTCCAGATCCAACGATGGTCCTAGTGCTAGCTATCCCATCCAACCATTAATGCCACAAAGCTGTTCACTTACCCCAGGCTGTGGTTCCTTCCATCTCCACGCAGCCAAACGTGCAGGCTTGTGAGGACACACTGCTCCTAAGCAGAGCCAATGCAACTCCACCTTAACATTTGAAATTAGTGAAAAAAATATGTTTTTTCCTACACAGCTGACCAGATCTCAGCTCCTTGCTGCCTGGCTCCAAACGTGCCCCAGGGCTGTAGGCCAGGATGGGCCTGGGATGTGCCCTCACAAGGACACTTGGGCTGGTCTGGATGGCTGTGGGATCCAGGACTAATGTTTGCTACAGGGTGCTCTTACCCCACAGTACAGACAGCCATAGTTTGTGTCAGTCAGTTCAAACACCACTACATCCCAGACAAGTGGGCTAACCCTGTAAGACAGTAACTTCTTTTTCTGAAACAAATGCAAGCAGCATGTCTGGTAGCTGATCCTGAGGCTTATGACTTTACCAGCAGGCAACCCTGAGACCTCACAGTCTCTCCAGTCACTGACTCCAGCCTTCTGGTTCTTTGGGTAGTCAACTCTCAGACTTTGCAGTCCCTCCAGTGCCTGGCCCAGGCTTACAGCCACTTGGTCCCTTGGCTCCCTTGCTTCTTATCCTATTTGTTGGCTCGTTAGTCTTGATATTTGCTAGAGATTATACCTGAGATTATACTAGATACTAGAGATTATACTGGCACATGTACCCACACAATACGTACTCCAGTCTCTCCAGGTGCTGGCACACAGTCCCTGTGGTCAGTGGTCCAATCATGGCCCCGAGCTGACGGAGTTCAAGGAGCATTTGGACAATGCTCTCAGACACAGTGTTTGAATTTTGGTGGTGCTGTGTGGAGCCAGGAGCTGGACTCGATGATCCTTGTGGGTCCCTTCCAACTGGGGGTATGCTCTGATTCCCAGGGATGGCAGTGTCCTAGATGGAGGTGGAGACCAGCACTCCCCACTATCGGCTGTTATAGTCTATTAACTGTAAACCTTTCTGATGATCTTTAAGGTCCCTTCCAACTCAAGCCATTCTATAATTCCACAGTTTTTCTTAGTGATGAAAGACTTCACATGCATAAGCATAAACGACTGCTAGAACAGTTGATAATGTAAAACATCTGGAGTGTTCCGGAGATATGCAGAACCCTTCTAGAAAATCTTATGTCCTCTGGTTAAGAATTACATTTCATTTAAAAATTGGAAGAAAAACTGGAAAAATAAGTTAATGCACAATACTGATGTTTCATATTCACATCCAAAGAGTGGGGATGGAAGGCTTCTCCTTGCATTCTTCATATTGTACTTTTTATGCCTGTGAGACATCATTCTGACTTCTCTTTACTTTTAACGCAACAGAGGCCAGTTCCAGGCCTGTCCTACCTCACTTCACTCTATCCAGGTAACAGTTCAAAAATTAGGCAATAATCTACCAGAACAGGCTACAGAATCCAGTTTATTGAAGAAGCGTGGATTGGGTCATCTTGTATAATTAAATATAGAAAATTATCAGATTCACCTAGTGAACTCTCAGGGAAATTAACGGATAATTTCTAAGCATGGATCATTCACCTTCATTACTTAGTATAGTGGTGATTATTTTTCTGTAAATCATTCCAACAACACTCGTGTAATTCAATGAACTGAAATGAATTTATTTTTCAGCATCACCTACTTGAAGGTCTGTTTACTCATGGCTGTGAATCTCACACTCTCCCTACTAGGTCTCTTACATTCCCTGCCATTGCCCTCTGCTTCTTCTGGGATGTCCTTTGGTTCAAATGTTGTTCTGAATGGCATAATAAAATCAGCTTGTCCAGGGGACAGGTTAGGAAATGTGGCATCAATATACTTTTGAAAAGCTTGTCTTGTTGCTTGTATTTCAGTTTCCAGGCTGTCCTTCCAAGCTGTCATCTTTTCCAGTTTTTTCACAAGAGTCTTTACCTGTTCTTCTGCTGCTTTCAGTGTAATCATCACTTTTTCCAGCTCACCAAGATGTAGGGTTTCCAACTCTTTGAGCTGTTTTTCCATCTCAATCTGATCCTCATCTTGATTTGTACTCAGGGTATTATTCATCTCATTACATTTGTCTTTCTTTAACTGCTCTATAGTCTTAAGATGCAGTTCCTCAGCTAAAATGCTTTCTTCTTTGAGCTGCTCTAGGTGTTTTCTATTTATAGAAGAAAAAGAAGAAATTAATGGTAGGGAACACCTTCTATTAAAGATTATTAAAAAGAAAACAATTTGTCTATTCCAAAAACCCTTCTTATTCGGCTGCAAATACACATGAAATTGAGTAGGACCTCTGTAACAAAACAGGGTAACAAAAGAAGCCCACTGATGACACAGAGAAGGGTAGCTGGGTATCCAGCTGCAGAAGGTTCTGTGTCTGCAAGCATCTCCAGTGATATTTTAATGACAATTGCTACTAGATGAGAAATGTAATTTAGAAGAACTTTCATGCTTTATTCAGGCCTCTCTTTAGGCTGACAATTAAGTACACACTAATTTTCAAATAGCTTTGAGCAAATGTGCCTCCAAGTAAAAACGCTGTCTTGAAGTGAAGCACAGGAGTTGATTTCTAAACTACAAATTCATCCATAATTTTAAGTTGTACTGACAGCATCTTCTATATGCAGGTCAGTAATAAAACAGACTCTGTAACTCAAGACACTGTGGGTGCTGTTCACCAGAGCTGGTTCGAGGACATGTAAGGAATGATGTATTGGGCATCCATTAATGCTACAGAGCCAAAGAGTTAAGTGTAGAGGAGACAATTTCTGCCCTCTATTATTTTTCCCTCCACGGTGCTAGAGATATTTTTGCAGAACTCTACTGACATGAGAAGCTAAAGAGACCAGCTAAGTTTATGTGGAATGTGATTTATCACTGTCAGGAAGGGCAGGTTTTATTAGTGAAAATAAAGGTACTAGGTAATGATCAAAACTTGAGTGTGACTCTGTTCAAAAAAGAAAAATACAGAGCATCTTAAAATGGAACACTCTGGAAGAACTGAGCTTTTCATTGTGAGACTATAGTGCTATTTTGTGCTGTCAAAACATGAAATGTAGTCTCCTCTTAGGGGAAAAGGGTGTTTATTCACAAAGCTTCATCTATACGAGTAGATTCTCCTCCATCCTGCAGATCTCCTTACAAACATTATTTTTCCAGTTTTGCAGAGATGTCATGCATGGCACAATAGGCCCATAATATCTTTATTTCCAGTGACTGCACATCAGCCATAAAAAGCAAGACTTTTGGATCTATGATTTGTGATACTTGCATTTAAGAACCAAATACACTTTACTTCTATGTGTGGAGTCAGTGAGGGAGCCTAAGACTCTTGCTGGTCACCTGGCGTTTCCAATAGCTCTCTTCTAAAGAGTCAGTCCATCTGTCTTGTCCTAGAAGACCTGCCACACTGATGCAACTGGTCATTTTCTCTAGCACGGCCCATCTACCAGCCAAGTCAGGGAAGCGCTAGGAGCACCTGTGCTGTGTGGCCGCTTCTATCAGTGCCGCCTCCCTCTCCTGCTTCCTGGCCTTGGACACCGCTTGCATCTGCTCCTTGGCGCACTCCAGCAGGGCACACCGAAGCTTGTGAGCCATGCGCTGCTCTGCGGCTTCGACCTCTCTCCTCTGCTCCTCCTCCATGTACTGCTTCATCTCTGCCTTCGCCTTCCTCACCGCGTCCTAAGCAAGGTTAAAAGCAGATGGGAGCAGCAGTAACTATTTATTGTTCGGTCATCTTTAAGCAAAGCCCAGCAGAACAATCTTTAGGAACCTTTAGCCTTTAGGAAAACATGACAGGGCTATTACAGTGACTTCTTGTGGGGTCTTAGGTTAAAGTGGCCAGAGCTTAGTCAGCAGCTCAGGACTGTGATGTGACAGAGGGAACTGATATCATCAGCTGGGGATTTTGTATGGAGGTATCCACAGTAACTAACACACTGCAATAAGTACACCCCAAATAAAAATTCTGAACCTATTTTTAATATGGAGGTAAAAAATCTGGTATCTTTATGACTGCCTGGTGCCAATTCCGGCAGTGAAAACTGCTGCTTTAGTACCATGCTTTCCACAAGCTTGCCAGTTACATCTCTGCTTCCATACAACTTTCCTCATCACGTCTGGCCCACTGGGGGTCTTCATAAGACTTTGCTTTGCATTACTTAGGGCTTCTCTGCATCTTTCATAACAGTAAACAGGGCGCTAACCTTCCTGTCCTTAAAAGCATCATTCCACATCATCCATGTTTTCTGCTTAAGGCACTAAAAGTTCCGTGATCAGTTTTCTTCATGAGCTCACATGGCTGGTGACATGGTTTAGAGTGAGATGGAGAAGTGTGGTCGTTGGTACATTTGTCAGCAAGACACTGCTTGGTTTGGTAAATAAAGGTGTGACAACACTATTTTTAGGTGGTCTGGATGCACACACGTACACGTGGAATCTCAGACAACTCAACCTATCCCAATACCGTTTATAGGCCATGCCAAACCCCTGCCAAGCCTGGCTACTCAGGAAAGCAACCCAGCCCAACTAGTTCTCTGCCCCGCCATCTATGTTGCTTTCCCACCAGTCACATTTTTGTGGACACTGCTTGTTTGTCTACTGCCGAGAAGTGGAGTGACAAATACTAGGACCTGCCTACAAGAAACCCAGCTGAAACCACTGCCGCAGAAAGACAGCCTTGAGGCCATCAGCTGAAGGCAGTTCTCTTGGGCAGTTATCCTACCCGTAAAGACACTTCCATCGCTCATTCAGTGAGATGCATTGTGGGCTGCCACTGTTTGCTTAGACAGATGTTGGGTAAATTCTCTGCTATCACCTCTCCAAGCTACAAGCAGGTAGCTCACAGCTAAAATCAACTGCAAGAAAGACAAACCACCAAATCTGAAACACCTTGTCATTCCTTCAGCTATATCGGCCTTTTCTTTTGCTTCAGCTGTAGAATTCTTTCTCTGCTCCCAAGTCACTGGAGCCTTTTATTTCCTGTACAAAGAATGCATGTTCAAATCCTGAGCGCTGAATTCTACAAAAATGCGTAATAGGCTTATGGCAAGTAACTGAATGGTTAAACACAAGGAACTGAGCTTCTGCCAACTCTTGTCGGCAGAGGCTGTGACAGCAAAAGACAGAGCTCCCTTGGAAAGCAGCTCCGTAAAACCACGTGAGCGCTGCCAGAAACTTACGGCCAGTGTAAACCTCGCTGCTTTTCTTCTTCAAATGCCAGCGCTTTGACTGCCTGCACTATAAACAGCTAGCTCTCTAGAAACCTGTAGGCAATAAAATCTCCCAGCAAAACACTCCAGCAATTCCCTGTGGGCACCCCATGGGCCGGTGGGAAGGCAGGTGCTGTGCAGTGCCAGCGGTACACGGCCCTGTGAAACAGGGAGCACGGGGCTCTGCCACCGTCCTCTCTCCTTGTACATGTCTCTGAGTCTTCTCCCAGATATCCCAACAGCCCTGTAAGGTGTGTGCTAAGTGTATATAGAGACACAAAGCTGCAGCTGGCATGCTTAATTTAGAAATACACATTTGCTGGCAGTTTTCCTTCTCCTCCGCTGCACCATTTAGGCTCCAGGTTCAGTAAATCAGATGAATACATTTCTAGCTTTGGTGTACACAAAACTTGAGGAAAGATTTAAAGTTAAGCCTGTGTTTAACTGCCCTTAAGAAGTGCACCTCATCAGCTTAAGTGGCCAGCTGAACGAGAGCCTCGTGGCAGACTTCCAACAAAGTCCACAAACTTGTTTCAATAAAAAAAGTGAAACATGCTGAAGGCAAACTAATAATCCAGCCAGCTCCACCTCACATCCCAGCTGGCACAGGGGAAAACCCAGTCACCTTTCAGGCCAGCTACTTCACCTGAGGCTAGAGTTCAAATCTCGAATGAAGGTCCTGGTTATGGCAAGTATAAAAAAACAAACGAACAAAAAAAACGCCACATATTTATAACAAAGAATGATATTCTTGGTTGTCAGAAAGATAATTCCATCACGCTGGCTGTTCCCAATGTAAAGAAAGCAAACCATTTCATACCCGTATTTCCTTTGCGAGTTTTTGTTTAAGGTCTTGTACAAATGCACTGTGGTTAACAGCTGCCTCTTTGAGAGCTTTATCCACTGCATCTTCTTTGCGCAGCTCAGCCTTTAAAACAAGTCATTATGTAAGTATAGCTGCTCATGCTCTATTAACATCCTATTAAGATAAAGCAGAGGTTATGCAATCAGTAGTTTTGTATTTTCTATTTAAAAAATCAGGGCAAATTAAATTTAAAACCAAATGGTAAAATGCATTTTGGCCCCTTTGGTAATTTAATCACAACAATTCCTGTTAAGAATGTGTCGAATACCACCGCACTGAGCTGCCACAGCACTAACCACTACATACACACATACAACATAAGGGCAGTCTCAGAATCTTACACAGCACCGCAGGGAGCAGCTTTACCAACCAACAACTTTTGTGTGTTTTAGAGGCCATTTTCTGGCCAGACGTAAAATTTGTTGTTGGTTCAAAGTAGGCTCTGTTGAGATCAGAAACTGGGGGAATATGTGCACACATCTGCGAGCAGAGGATGAGCAGAAATTGATAACAGCTCTGTAGCAGTGACCTCCAAGATCTGTCTTTATTAATTACTACAAAGAATCCCCATCATTTAAGTTACAGTGGTGTAATTTCATTTACCTGAGACCAAAGCTCAGCTCTCATTTTGTCAATGCGCTCTTGTATCTCTGCTTCCTTCCTTGCGTGCTCATCTCGTTGAACACTTGCTCCAATCTCTGTACAACCAACATAAGGGGATCACACACAGCAAACAACCACAACACTGAAAACTTGGCCTCTTCCCTCACTCCTTTCTTTGGTTCCACAGCTAAGTTAAACATTAAAAGGCTAAAACCCATGAAGTTTTATTGCATGTATATTTACATGTAGGTAAACATTTTGTTGCTTATGTGGTTCCATAATTGTACATGTTGGGCTTTTAAAAGAGGCCTTATGGAGTTAGGATAGAGCCCATGAAAAGACTCAGGTGCCCGGCTCAGGACTTAAGAATAGCCCTGCTCACTCATTTCAGAGAACCATCTTTGGCACCAAGGGTTGCCCAGCAGAGGAAAAGCTGCTGCAGAAAGAGGTGGATAAAGTTGACTTTCTGCAATGCAAAACTCCCTCTCAAAAACGGGATTTCCAGTCCTCCCCTTTTCCTACTCAGTGCTCCATCTGAGCATTGTCGTGGATCCTATTCTCCATGCTTGGCAGGGCTGAAGAGTCACATCTTCTTACCCTACGTTATTAGGAAAATGAAAAAGGACCATCACCACAGGAGATCAAGCTTTCCAACAGCCACTGCAAGGCTGAGTCTCCCTCCTTCACTCCAGTATTTTTCTGCACCCACTTTTTGGGTGGGCAGAGCCTTTTCATGGAGCTAACATGAAGCATGTGGAAAATGGCAGAAGAATGGGTCAAAGAGCCAACTGATTTACATCAGCAAAACACACACAAATCCAACAATGCAGAAATCTTAACAAGCATGTTGTGCCCTGGCTGCATAGCTTTTCCCTAGTCCATTAGATTAAACAGTAAAGAGAAAATAACGTAGTAAGACTACCTATGGCTTTCTGGACATGTTTTAGGTTGTGTATGTATGTCAACACAGGGCCCAGGCCTGGCCTCCTGAGCCATATCCAGCACTCACCCTTTCCCTGGGGCTCTCAGGACACTGATAACCTCCTCACATTGTTTAAAACAGAAACCACACTCCTCTTGCAGCATGTGTTAATTAAAACACACAATACAATTTCTACAAAACTTCATAGCAGTGATCAGAAACCTTGATACTGATTAGGCATAGCACATAAAGATGCTTCAGGCTCGTGTTAGAGCCTCAAGCACAGGAATGCCACCGTATGTTTTCCTTCGTCATTCAAGTTAGGATTCTGCTATGCCAGAGAAATCAACCCTCGGCTTTGGAGAGTGTTCCTATCAGCTTGCTGTATCACTCTTGGGAGCAGTGTGTCAGCTGCTTAGCACTTCCCAAAAGTTAAGAGAGCAATTATGTTTTTTTTAAAGTTGTGTTTGTGTTTAAGTTGCTCTCTGTGTAACACAGACATAACGCAGAGATGTGGGATGATAACTATGCTCAAACTAGCAGAAGGAAAGACCCTTTTTGGTCATAATCCTATTGATACCAATAGAAAAGTTGGTTTTGACTGAAATAAGGTTTGAACTTGGCCTCTGTAGAGGCTCAAGTGATGGTCATCAGCCAGAATCAGGTATGAGAAGGTAGGGTTCAGCATACAACCTCCTAGCTGTGCCATGCTGAAGAATGAGGGAATGATCTTTGCAAGTGTCAGACATGCACAGATCTTCCCAAAGTATGTGAGCCTTAGAAAATATTCGCTAGGTCTCACAACTAATTCCATTTTGCACGTTGTTGTGCACAAATCTGAATGCCTTCACGCACTGCAGGACAGCTGGCCCTGCCTCCCCCTGAACATGCAGGATTCAGGTATATTCAGAAGGTCGCTGCAGTTCTCTTACCAAGTGCCTTTGTGACTCTCGGAAATGGACAGAGAAGCACTGTGAGTTTTCCCAGATCTCAGATTGAGAGGAAAGGATGTCAGAGACAAACTCACCCAGTATATCATGATGAGTGTAATACCGTGTCCTGAAAGGCTGATACTCCCGAAGCTGATCAAAAGTAGCGTTAGAAGGAGGTGGTGGTATTATTTTTGAGCATACAGCACAGCAAACAAAGGAGTCCAAATCTGCACTTCTGATCATGGTGGTGTTCTGGTACTTTTCTGTAATAGTTACTAAATTGTCAGAACTCTGTTCCAGATAGATCGCTTGTTTGCAAGCAAAATCCTTATTGTTGCAACAAAAAACATGCAAGCCAGTGAGCGCAGAGAGGAAAATCACAGACTTATTATTTTACTCAGTCATCTGAAACGTTTGCCTTCAGCTTAAGATTCACATGCTGACAACTCAGTAACGCGCAGAGGATGCCGGCAGATGCTGAGGGAGGTTTGTGTGAAGCGACCCCTTGCAGCCTTGGCACAACCCCCTGCATAGCAACTGTTACCAGGTGGGACTCTGTGCTCACAAAGAGCTCGCATTGCCAGCAGCTCAGCAGCAGCGCAGCAGGCTCTGGTTTTGTTGTGCTTTTTTTTGTTGCTGAATGTCAACAATTCCTATTCGAACCGTGTCCTCTAAGGAGATTTTAGGAGCAGTACAATAGCTGCTGTTTCAGATGTCTGAATCGTGGCATTTTGTTGCTGCTATTGGTAGAGATGGGAGAGTCAGCACAGATAAGGGACTGGCAAGAAGGTGAAAAAGCCTCTGCACAGGAAATCATTTTGACTTGGTTCCTGTCAAGCCAGCTACCATCCATTGTAAATATTTATTACTATACTGAAAATGAAATCGAAGGAAACATGACAAAAGAGACTGTCTTGGTATTGTTTGCTTATCCTCCAGACGCACAAAGGGAGCTGTGCTTTTAGAGTGAACAAATTTTGCTACTAATGCAGTTCTGTTTCGGTGCATTTTTTTGCTTAGATCCCAATTCACACATGGTTTTGATATATATGAATCAGATAACTAACACAGCAAATGCCAGTAGCCATACTACCATGTCTATTCATTTAGTACATTCTTCTCTGCACTGCTTTACCTCCTTCCATTTATAGATCATTTTTTGTAGCATTAAGAGAGCTGCCTAAATGCAAATAAATATGGAGACGCTACTTAAAAATAAGACCAAGTCTCAGCATCCACTCTTCCTTCAGTCTGGGCACCTCAGTCTCACACCTTTCTCCTTCACTTCCTTTTTCCCCCCCCCAGGAACTTCCAGATCCATATTCACTCTGCAAAATCTAAGTCAAAATTTACAAACCCAAACCCCACCTTTTTCCCAAATCCGTGGAAATGAGACAGACTGGACTGTCTCACTTTGAATCATCTGCATGGAGAAGTTGCATGGAATACACATGCAACGTGTATTTTAAAAGGTTACAGAAAAACTGGATGAAATGTGTTTTTGTAGCATTGTTTTTGTAACCATTCAGTTAAATTCATGCAAACATATAAGACTCGTGTGTTTTAGTGGCCTGAAGGGAGCTAGCACCCTGTGCAGCCCTTCTTACAAGGCTAATTCTAATGACCCACCACCTCCTACCCAAAAAACCCACCACGTTCTATGGGATGTGTAGAGCATCTGATGGTTCTGAGTATTCAAAAAAGGGGAGCAGGAAGGCTCACGTGGGAGCAGCTCATGTGCTAAGGAAATGCCACAACAACTACCTGTCCTCCAGCCACTCTCACAGGGCACCATTTGATAAAGATCTCTATCAGGTCTTTCTTGCCTTAAAATTATTTTACTTGCAACACCACAATTATTAACTTTCAACAGATCAAAAGACCAGCTTCTTTTCACGCAATGCATTATGGACTCCTGTTTAAAAGGCAAACCTGTTTGCATGTAATCAAAGCAAACAGAGATTTGAGTTGAGCCACCATACAAATTTCCGAGGCATTTACCAGTCTAGACAAACTATGGAGATCGCAGACAACAATTTTTAAAATGAATTTTGTGTTTGTATCTATCTTAATTACAATTTATTTGTACAGGCATGATATTTTGTAAAGGAGCTCACAGCAGATCAAAAGGCAAGAGAAAGATTTAACCCTTACTTTAACAGACAGAGGAAAAAGAGTTGCCTTGAAAAGTTCTGTGACGGATGTGCTTATTTCCTTCCTTACGTCGTCAGTCCCACTTGGAAGCTTTCCTCCTCATGTACCTGGAGCCATCACTGTTGACAGCTTCATAGAGGTCCTTTTTATTTTCTGCTGTTGCGTGCAAATAACCAAGGTAGGCCACACAGAGGGTGATCGCTACGAGTCCAAATGCCATCACAGGTTTGTTCTGACAAAAAATAACAGTATGCATTTGTAGTCAAAACATTTGTCATTCATTGCAATCATTACATTCTTCAATCTTAGCTTACAAAGTGAAGAACAAACTATTGTGATATCTGCAAAACTCGTCGTTGCCTTCCTTTACGCTGATACGAATTACTTTGATATGCAGCAAGAAGGGAGACACGATTTTCTGGAAGCAAAAAAAAATTCCCTCTGAAAAAGAGGTCTCTCTGTTTCTGGGGGCAGAACACCACATTGCCCCATGCTCTGTCTTTTGCAGCTCACAAATGCTGCTTGAGCACGAATGAACTGGCCACAGCCAAATACTGGAGGTTACAGCTACAAGTTTCAAACAGAAATTATCTGGATATACTACTGAGACCATGCGCTCTGCTCTGCCAAGTAACCTTCACGGTATTTCTCTAACACAGATCACTTATCATCATCACAAAATCTACTTTTATGATGTCCAGAAAGTTTCATCCTGTCTTGCTGACACCACTGGATTCTGCAAGTGTAGATAAAGGCAGAGTATTGTCAACTTAATTACTAAAGCAAATACTGTAACAAAGAACATTGGCCGATACATTTAAACCACTTTGCTATCCCTTATAAAAGCCTTTTTAAAGCACTCTGCCATGTCACTGGCCTTCATCACCTTTTTTTAAAAACTCTGCCCCAGGAATCACCAGTAAATATTGCCTCGATATTTTGCTACTATTATGTTTTGAGGGTTTTTTTTTTAATGCCCTCTGAAAGACCCTCTTGGTACCACAGCTGTCAAGACCAGCAAAGGATGAGGTGACCCAGGCCAACAAAACGTGTGAAAGAACTTATACTACCTGCTACAAACAAGATGAAGCTGCTTGTTTTACCAGCAATTAGTACTAGAGGTTTATAAAAATATAATATATATATATATATATATGTAATGTGGGGAGTTGGGCTTGATGATCTCTAGAGGTCCCTTCCAACCGCTACAATTCTGCGATTCTGTGATAAGAAAGTGCACTAGAATTTATGGATACCTGAAATACTTGGCATATAAAAAACAGAAGAAGAAAAAATCCATATTAATGAAAAATCCATATTAATGAAAACCCCTTCCTTTCATGTTGAGAAGCTTGCATTTCGTCCTCTGTTCCCTTTCAAATACTAAAGCGGACTCCTATTACTTAGCTTGTCAAATTACAAGTAATTACAGATTCCTTTTGGAAATCAACTTGGCGAGGTACAAAATAATCAGCCAACATAGCAGCAAAATAAAAGCTGGAAGAAACCATTAAAAGCTCTGGGCTCTTAACAACCAGAGCAGGAAAAAAAAAAAAAAAGCAAAAATATCTTTGGTGAGTTAAGAGGTGGTTTGCATAACAAGAGGCCGTTACGTAACACACAGAGAATTGCAATTATTATTTTAAAGCAAATGTGCCTGCAAGCAGACTGAGTTTCCCTCAGAAGAAGCCTCTTACGGGTTTAATGAACAGCTCGGGGTTCACAGCTCGGAACAGAGCAGTCGTTCGGACAGCCCTCAGCCCTGGGCTTCTCTCTTTGGGCGCTTCGTTTCCACTCGGAGGTTTGCTGGAAGGCATCTTAACTGAGTACTTCCTAAAAACAGAACGAGAAAAAGTATGTCTACGTATAAAATAACCTAAATGGAGCACAGTCACAGAGCACGAGCACTCCCAGCCCACCCTGGCTTCCAGCAGGGATTTCGGTTTGTGTGCGCTACTGACTGACTCTGGGGTCACCTCAGGTCCCCAGCCGGAGCACACTGATTTTCAATCAAATCTGGCTGGTTTTCAGTCAAATTTTGCATCCTAAAACACACTTTTGGGTATGCTTATCTCTATACAGCAAATGTACGCCAGCTGGTCAGGGGCTTAGTTTTGTTATTTACCTTTGGGTAATGCTTTTGCTACCTACAGACCACTGGCAGAAAAAACGTGCCACAACAAACCACCAGTGCACGTTCCTTCACTTTTTTACTTCTCTTCTCTTTATTCTTACACGCACTGAGGCGCGGCATGGCGGCCAGGGCAGCACGGGGGCGGTGAAGTAAAGCCGCGTTAAGGGTCAGGAAGGCACAAGGCCATACGCGAAGCACAGCCGCCCCGCAGCTCCTCCTAGGGAGGCGGAAACTTTGACGGCGGCGAAGAAAAGAGCAGAAACCGCCGCCCGGAGAGGGCCTTTCGGCTGGCGCAGGCTTCCAAGGGGAAACCTCGGAACGATCAACGCCTGGGCACCACCACCGCGGCGCCTCAGTCGCTCCCCTCACGGCGGAGGCCGACGGTTAACGCTCGCGACCAACAGCTGCCGCACCCCGCGCGCGCCGCGCACTCCTCCGTACCCGGCCGCTACTCACCCCGCGCCGCCGATGGGGCCTGCGGGGGGGCGGGGCGCGCCGTAGCTCTTGCGCCCCCTCCTGGCCGGAGGCCGCCGGAGTGGCCGTGCTCAGGGGGAGGGCGGGGGCTGGGGCGTGCCCTGCAAATATGGCCGGGGCGGGGGCAGTCGGCCCAGGCGGGGCCCAGACAGTGCTGTAGGAGGCGCTGAGGGCGGCTGGCGAGCTTCAAGGCTCACAGACGTTACTCTTTTTTTTTTCTTCAAGTGTGAGAAAGAGCAAGAAAAATAGAGAATTTCCCCCTTTCTCGATCCAAGCAATGGGACCAGGAATGGGTTCACCACAGGCACACGCGCCTCGAGAGCTGCAGCCTGTGTGAGCAGCAGAACCATGCTCTGGTTTAAGCTTCCCCTGCCCGGTGTTTGGATCTGAATTCTTCAATTCCAAGCACCTGGAAGCTCTGGGCTGTGTAAATGCCGCTTGGCTGCAGTGCTTTGTTCTCTGTGACCTGTAAGCTGCAAAATTAGTAAACTTGCCTAAAGCCCACTGGAAACGAAGCTGCCTGTCTGTCAGTGTCTTCTGTCCATCCATCCTTCCTGGCCTCGGTGCCCGTGGGCAGGTGGGATGTGCTGCAGGAGACGTTCTGCACGTACCTCTGAAGAGATGGTGGGGACACCAGGCATTCCCGTGCCACACTGCGACGTGTGCTCCCTTATCAGCAGCTCCTGCCACTCACTGACCCCGACCACGCTGATAAAGCTCTTGTCCCTGAGCAGCCTGGGTGACAATAGGTGTTCCAGGTGGTGGGAGGATGGGTTTCTGCCAGTGCATGGTGCCTGATCATGCAGCCACTTTGCCACCAGGACAGAGGTAGATGTGGTTGGGCTGCTGATGGGTCTCTGGCACTTCCCATCTTTCCTGTAAGGGGCAGGTGAGTCCCGCAGGCAGCACTAGTGGGGAAGGAAGCGTGCACAATAGAAAGAACTCCGCTGGCTGGAGGGAAATTATTCTGTGTAAGGCTGTGCTTTGATGTGAGTGCTGGTGCTCAGCATATGCTACGCAGGTGCTGAGCGTCCAGATGAGCTCTGCAGTGAAGAAAAGCTGGGGCTGCTGGCTGTTGCTGGTTCTGCTTCTGGCTGTGGGAATCGTCTGGTTGTGTCTGCAGTGTGAATATTACGTTGGTGTGCGACCCATGAAAAGCTCAATCCATCAACGCTCATAAAGTTGCCAGGCATCTTTTTATAGGTGGTGTTCTTTAAAGGGTAGAACTGTAAACAACTGTGGTATTACTGAGTCTTTACAAGCCAGCCATCATCTTACCGAGTATCTCTCCTGAAAAGTAAACACACACACACAAAAATCTTCCTTTTCGAAACCCAAGGCTGTTACTGAGATTTATTTTCCTTTTAAATGAATCCCTTTGGGATTCTGCCTTCGCTATTGTGCTGCACGCTGTGGCCGTTCAGACCTCCATCGCAGCTCCTGCTTCCCGTGGGGCTCACATCCCCTCATCGTCCGAGCCGCAGAGGAGGCTCTGTGGAGCACAGAGCAAATCTGATGCCGTAAACCCGCAGACGCTGTTAGCATGCGATAGCCAGCCCATTGCAGCGCGAGGAGCAGCGGCGTGCCTCCGCGCCATTGCTGATTCCCCTCACAGCCCCCGCTTGTTTCAAGCGCTGCACAAAGGGAGAGCTCCGCGCTGCCTTCAAAATGAAGGCTGGATGCCTCCAGCTACCGATAAGCTCATCCCTATTTCAGATGCGCGCTGTTACAGATCACAAAAGAAAACCATTCTGTATAAACACTGGGACTTGAGCACCGGTGTGTGACTTGTGAGGGAGGCGTGTGTTTGTCCGGATTTTCATGCATGAATGTGTAGTCGGCAGTCATTTTTTTGCTGGCTTTTTACAATGTTTTAAACACTGTCAGTTTATATTGTAAATCGAGTAGGCAATTTTTTATTTTTTATTTTTTTTTTATGGCAGAAGGACCTAAACAGGTCTGGTGGAAAGGACTGTGGGTGAGCAGGGACAGCAGAATTTAGGAATTCCAAGTACTCCCTCCACCTTATTCACAGTCAAAGGCGAGCAGAACAACTATTTCACGGAGGCGTGTGGAACAGAATGGCCGTATTGAAGAAATAAATGCGAAAGAAGACACAAGCAGCTCTCCAGCTAGACAGAGGTCCCCCTGAGAGCTGTCTGTGCATTCGCTGCTCAACCCATGGAAGCCTCGAGAGCCCTTCTGCCACTTCCCAGCTGCTATCGCTCGTTCATATCCTCATTGACAGAGAGCAGAGTTGTCAGGCAGCAGCATGTATTTGTTAGAACCCTGCCACTGATGCTCCAAAGTAGTTTCAAGGCAGTAAATGTTTTAGAAATGAAAATCCGTTGCACAAATCTTTTGTGTTTCATAGCATTAAGTGTATGTTTTCTAAAACTCTTGTTAACCAGCTTTGGCTCTAAGAGACAGAAAAATCCCCCGGCCATGCTTTGCAGCCAAGATTAAAGCCATTGTTATTCTGCAAATACTGATCAAGCTTTAAAACCTTTTTGTCTGAATTCAGTATGGAAGAGAAAATGTACTTTGGTTGTACTTCCATTGGCGAGTGGGCAAACTGTTTCCAGCTGGGAGCAGAATAATACAGAAACCCAGAGCATCCTCTTTGGAAGGCACACGTGGTAGTGGTACCCTCCTCTGCACAAAACTACATGCAAACATTTGCATGTAGCAATAGAAGCTGTGGTGAGATTAAGGTAAATAAGTTACACTGTGAATAATTCATTTACCAGACAAAGAGTTCAGGCTTCCTGTTCTTAGTAATGTTACTGAGCAGTATAGCCACATCCCAAATAAAAATGAGCGAATAGGTCAGAGCATCGATGCTTGATAAGCTGCGTTAGGGCAGGGCGTACATGCTTATTCCATTGCTTAGTTATTAGAACAAAACTATGGTTTTTCTGTCAAAGAGCAGACATGGTAGCAATCAAGATTCTTAGGGCGTCTGTATGATTTCAGGTTACCACAATTCTGTACAGACATTTAAGTTTTTCCCATGGACAGAATTCAGAAAAAAAATGTAGAAACCATACTAAGAGGGGGTGCTAGGGTTGCAGTAAAGTTAATATTGAAGAGAGCATGAGTTCGCTGAGACAAAAGCTAGGAATTACGTAGCATCTGGCATGGGAAGCTGGCTGGATCTTCCAGTTAATTCTTGCAGGACTTGCATACGAAGGGCAAGCTGTGCGTGGGTAACCTTATGTGCTTGTTCATGCAAGACTGGCACGGCCACACCACTTCTTGGCATGCAGGCAGTGGGATCTGCTCGTGTCTCACAGACATCACGGTCACTGCCCATGGCTCTGCCAAGGTACCAAGGCACAAGCACAGAGTGTGCAGCCAGGCAGCAGGTGCTGATGAGCACCCAAAGGGTGCACATAAAGCCTCGTGACTTTAAACAAATGCATTAGTTCCTTTGTGTCCTCCTGATGATTTCAAACACGTTAAGGTCCTGGTTTGAATGGTGTGTCAGAAAGGATGATCAGGTTTCACTCGCTCAGTTTGAATTACCTAGGAGATGAGCAGTTTCCATTTTCAAGGCTTCAGGCAGCAACTCCCTTCCATGGAAAGGAACTGCTGATTGCTAGTGCCACCAGAAAATGGGGGGTCAGCTGTAATCGCTCACTGCTATGCAGGTAAGCAAGAGCTTCTTGTTACAAAATACGGTATTACCAAATGAGGGGTTGTTTTTCTGATGTCAGGCTTGATAACAGCCTGGTGAAAGCATCCCATCTGCCAGCGTGGAACGCAGGATGTGATCCTGCTCTCATTGCCGTGCTTGTAACTACCACAGAGTTACAAACTTCAGAGTGGCCACTAACGATTGACTTCGTTTCTGCTGCTTGTTCAGGCAGAAATCTTTTGGCTTTCTCAATTCATTTGTATACGATTTGACAAAAGCCTTGCAATAGTTGCCTGCATGAGGTAGTAACACTGACTAAAGCTGAAGATCATTTGCTGCAGAGGGAGTTTTTGTTTACACAGGAGAGCATGGGAGAGATGGGTGTCCTATTTGGTGTGAAGTTGATGGAAAATGCTAACAGTTGTGTGGGTGACATGCAGACACCACAATTTTTTTGAGCAATTTTAGATTCTTCTGAGGTTTTTTTTTTAATTATATGATTTACCAAAGTAACAAAGAAAACAGTAAACTGTGTCTGCTCTCTCTCTCAAAAACCATTCATCTGCTGTGGAGGAGAGACCACAACAATTAGCAGCTGGCAAAGCATCACACTCAGCAGCTGCTGGGTTATTAAGTGGTGTCTGTGGTTTTCCCAGATACAAAACAAGACAGGATTTTAGCTGTAAAACAGAACGCTGAGCGTGCATAAGGTTACGAAGCCAACTGGAGGTGTCGTTTATTTGTAGTGTTCTCAGAGAAGTGGATGTTTGGCAGTGAAGGTACTGAAGCCCAAAGAGGGAGGGATTTGTCCCAAGCCCCTCAGAAAGCCCGTGCCAAAGTCAGGTGCAAGCCCAAACCAACTGAATGAACCATCTCCTGTCTAGTTTTTTCTTTTCCTTCCTCTAGTTGGTTAGCAAATAAATATTTAGGCTAATGTTTTTACACACCACGTCTATTTTAAGCACTATTTAGTTGTTTACAGAATTCCACATTTGATATTGGTTATTGCACTACTCAGAGGTTTCCCTGTGTACATGAGGGTGTGTTTCTTGCTCTGAGAAGTTAATAATGGGCATGGAATAGCGAGAGGCTAAAATCAGTGATATAAGAAAGATAAGGCAATGGACTGGGCTCTTCTCTTAGCTCTGCCCCTGATGTGCTGGGTGATGTGGGTTGAACAACATCACCTCTCTTACAGGCATCTCCTCCTCCACAGCACGGGTTTCCCTGCCTAGATTAATGATGTCTTGAGGAGAAGGCTCCATTTCTTGTTACACGTGAACGAAGGGTTGACACCAGTGGAGTTCAGTCCAAAGAGTCTATAGATCGCTCTTTGTTGGTCTGTGAGAGAAAAGCAAGCTATGGCCAGTACTTCTGCATGTGTCATCTGGAGGCCTCCACTTCCAATGGAAGCATCTAGCGGTGAGCTGGGTGGGAAACCTGTGCTTGCACCAGTGCCAGGACCATGGGCTCTGCTGCACCACAGCCAGCAGCGGTCCTGGCAAGAGCAGCAGGGCTGTGTTTGTCAGGGCTTGTCAGAGTTATGTCTTATCCAAATTGTTTCTGAATAGCCCTAAAAAGCAATGAGTATCAGTACTACATACAGCTTTATTCATTTTATAAGAGACTGGTTATATAAACAACACAAAGTTAACTTTTCTGACCTCTCTGTATTTCCTCACTGGCTCTTTCATGAAGACCTGGAAATCCACTCACACCAGCACACTCACCCTTGAGCAAGAAGCAAAGGCATCACAAAGTGAGTGGCTTGTGGCAGTAGTTCAGATCTATTGCCAGGGCTCAACATGTGAGCTGGTGCGTGCCCAGCTTGGTGGGGCGGCTTTGGTTGGAGCTAGACCATGCCTCTGTGTTCCCAGGGGCTTCCTCTTCTGCAGGAGAGCGTTGGGATAGATGGGTGGGAGTGCAGCTTCCATAAATTTAAGAACAGTGTGGACAGGCGTCTGTCAGGAAGAGTTACAAGCATGATGAAGCCTTCATAGAGCCAGAGAATGAAGTGAATCTGTGCTTCTCAGCCTGTGGACCTTAGACTGCTGATAGGCAGTAGGGAAGCAGTGGGAAGTCCATGAAACAAGCACAAAGAGCCAGCAACAATAAAACACTTCCTCATATCAGCAAACAAAGAAAATAAGGGGAAAATGCAATTACAAAACGAAGATCCAAAGTTAAGTTTCATTATTTGTTTGGTTGTTTACAGAAACCGTTGTGCCTATGCTTTTTTTCTTCCTTTTCTCAAAGCACTGAACTGATTCTTGGTGTTTTTTTAAAAAAAGTGCTGAGATGATGCTTTTATTAAATTTTATATATATGTGTGTATAAAAGCTAGAGCAGATGACCTCTCAAGATTGTTACCAACTCGTCTTTTTTATGATCCTCTGTGATTCTCTGTTCTTGTTCTCTGCTTTATTTAACACTATTTACTGATCTTTCCCTGTCAAAACCAGAAAAGGTTAAGTCACGGGTACAACAAAAACCTTCGATTAGCGATGTTTATATCAGAAAAATAAAGTGATTTTCCATCTCAGCCCTCGCGACTAGCTCTGTTTGCCTGCAGAGAAGTCATGGACCCACAGTTCCCAGGCACACGTTATTTCTGCTCTTTCTCACCCTTCCACCTCCGTTTCCAGTCACACTTCATCCTCCAATTTGCCTGCTTGCTGCGAGCTGCCTAGCTCGTTTGTGGCCCTAACACTTTGTACGCTTTCCCCACTTCCTTCCTTTCTGAGTAGGTTGTTTGTATGTTTTCTTCCCTTTATCCCCTCATTTTCCTTTGTGCAGAGAGACTTTTTCTGCTTTTAAAGTAATTACATTAGCAGAGCTGATTGAAGTCTAGATAAACTAATTCTCTGAACACTTTGCTGTTCAATGGATGCGTTACTCCATGCACGATACGCAACCTTCTACAGACATCACTGAAGGATAAAAATAAGTCTTTGGTATGTTCAGCGGGAATGGCTTTACTCAAACGCTTCACCCAACAAATTTCATTCCGTGCTCCCAGAGCCAATGGAGCGTTCAGATTGCTCTGTTTGCTCAGCAGAGCATGTGCGTGGTGTTAAGGGAGCGACGCGAGTCACTGCCATGTCTGAGGGAAACACGGGTGCTGAATGTCTTCCGGTCACTCGTGTGTGTTGGTGGCGAGGGGTGTCCGAGTCACATCCAGGGGATAAATGATGTGTCAGAGGAGGAGGAAGAGGGGGCATTACCTGTGCCAGTTCCTGACTCATAGCAGAAGCCCAGGACCTTGTTTTCATCCTCATCCCTGCTACACCACGTAGAAATGAATGCAGCAGATCAAGGTATCTCTGATACTGAAGTTTTTTCCACGTTGAGGTGTGTGTGTATGTGTGTATAGAGCAGGGGTTGAGGTAAATTTAACCTCAAATTCCTGCTCCTCCTGCCCACTTCAGCCTTTTCTTGAGCACATGGAGCAAATGACCTTACCATTTAATAGTTCCTAGTGCCTCCTTTGTCATTTCCAATAGAGGCTAATTGTTTTTCTTGCTGTCTTTATTTCCTCTCTGCCAAATAGATTCTCCTCTGACACTTTTGTTGCTGTCTTTCTTAAACCTTTGACTCATTTCAGTACTGGCCTCAATATTGGACATCACCTTGATGCAAAGCAAAGTCATCTACATTTTCCACAGTCTATTAGATTTCTTTAGCCAGCTTTCCTTCTTGACGCTCTTTAATTCATCTGCACAAAATGAACCTCCTCTGAACGCTCTCGAGGTTGAAATCTCCCTTTGGCTACAAGGATTTGGCTCATATTTTTTCCTCTCTTGTCCTTACTTTAGCCAGAATGTAACTTTGGTGGAGCGTTGTGCCCTGATGCTACTCTTGTCATCCTATTCCACGTGTATTGCCACTTCTAGAAGCATTCTCAAACCCCATACCAGGTCATCTTTTTTCTTTGCTGCTCAGTTTTGTGCTTGAAGACATTGTTTATCTTTTCTTTGTCATTCTTAATCCTCACTTTGCTCTGAATGTCCTATAGGCCATAAAATGCCTTCTGTAGCCTCAGGTAGCTTAACCTCCCTGCTCATCAGTCTGCACCTGTGCTGCTCCATGAAGTCAATTACTTCTCCTTCACCCACTGATTAACTCCTTATCTTTGAAGTCCACTTCATTATTTAGACAACTGATCCCTTCCATATGTTCCTTGCAATGCGTCAGCACATGAATTGTACCGTCAGTGGAAACAAAGGCATCAATAAACATCGACAGTCTTCCATAACAACAGCATGCATAAAGCAAACACAACCTTTCGAGGTAGATTTGCAGCACCTCTGAACAGAGCGTCCGTGCTGGTTACAACCCAAACACCACCATGAAACAAGCTCTGTGGCCCCTGAGGCTTGCAGATGAAGATTGTTCCACACAAACGTTTCTCAACATCGAGTGGAGGCTGTGAGTGGGAAAGTGTCACCAAAGCTCCACAGGCTTCTGGCTACAGAAGCACCTCTGACACCAAGACCTTCAGTAAGTTTCAGTTTCTCATCACCAGAACACACAAACCAGGAGCTGCTCTTAGTTTCATGAAATCCCTGCTGCCTCACTGCTGGATTTCTAGGGACCAGCCTCTGTGAAGCTGTGCTTCACAGCAGCTTTGCAGCATAGCTTTAACTGGTGTTAAACAGGCTGGTGTACCTCCAGCTGCTCTCAGGGTGCCTGTGAACATGGGCTGGCAGGTGACGCCAGGCTTTTTGCATCAGAAAGGGATGGCACAGTTCTTCTGGCCATTAGCAGAAGCTCCCTCTCAGCCACGCCGGTTCTTGATGGAGTAACAAAATCCAGTCTTCCCTTCTGCAGTGCCTGTGCACATCCTAAAATCCTAGAAAGGGCCTCTGAGGTTTTCCTCCAACAAGGAATCCGTTCAGGAGGACAGCTTGTTCACAAGCTGTGTTCATACATGTCAATATTCGTGCTTTGTTTCCTTGCCTGTGCTTTCTGGTGTGGCAGCGGTCAGCAGCATCTCAACGCTTTGCTATCAGCTCCTCTGAGAGCAATAAATTGGCTGCATATTATTTATCTAGAAACCATTAAAGCCATAGCGCTTATACCTTGAGGAAGCTGATTTAAATATCCGCTTGAGCTGTAATTGCAGATAAAGAAGATAGAATAGCTCTTTAAAAGCAAAGTCATCAGCCTGCCAAATATATTTGCCAGCATACATCTGATGGGATATCAGCCAACTCCTATTCCTCTGCTGGTCCTTTGTAGCTGCAGCATAAAGGAGCAGTTTTGTAACACTGTGAGAACATCTTTTGTCAACATCCTTCCCAGTGTGACTTGGGAATATGTTAATTCCTGTGGCCTACCTCAGCTCCTCAAGCACGTTACCAGCTCTGATGGTGTCAGTGCAGGAGCACTCAAATATCAAGTAACCTTGTTTTCCAGCAGAAGCCTGGCCACGGGCAGGGTCATTGTGAGCAGCAGGCTCAAGGGACAGGAAAAGCAGCATGGAGCTTCCCGTCTGTGTTGAGCTTGGTGATGGGATGAGGACGTTAAGATCAAACACATGGATCTGAAAGCTCCTCCCATTTCCAACCTCATGTTTCCCAGCCATTCTCTCCCCTGGGGATAGATGTACTTTCTGCTCTTAAAAACCAAGGAGCTTGGTGTCCTGCAGGATCCATGCAGGACTCAGGGGTGGGGCTGGGTGGGCAGGTGAGCACGTGCTTACTGAGAAGTTAGACAAAAGAAAATGTGCATTGTGGTAGTCAGTCTATTTTGGGACCCTTGGCTCCTATGCATAAGTTCAAAAGTGAAATGTGATGTGATGATGCCTAGTCTTTGCAAAACCGACAGCGCTGCCGATGTTGAGCGTACGGCGGTGCTGGAGCATTGCCTTAACCCTGCCTGGTGCTCAGCAGACCCTTGTTAAGAACAGGTGCATCTTGTAGAGGACAGCCTAAGTGACAAAACCTACTTTAACAGCAAATAAATTTTGTAGAACTAAGAAGATTTGCTCTTTTTTTTTTGTTGTTGTTGTTCCTTATTAAGTGCTTAGTCGTTTTCAGTTGCTTCAGCTACTGGTTGTATTTCGCCTTGAAGATACTTCCCAGGTCGCTTCTCCCAGGAGGAAGCAGCTTTCTCTGATTTTGTGCTTCCTTTCATACAGCATTTCCTCCCTTCCCTGAGGAGAAAAATGAGCTGGGCATTCCTGCGTGATCTGCTGAGCGGAGTGAATAGATACTCAACAGGAATTGGAAGAATTTGGGTAGCGGTTGTGTTCATATTCCGCTTACTGGTTTACGTTGCGGCCGCAGAAAGCATCTGGAAATACGAACATGACGAATTTGAATGCAATATCAAGCAGCCTGGTTGTGAAAACGTTTGCTTTGACCATTTTTTCCCTGTCTCTCACGTTCGGCTCTGGGCTTTGCAGTTAATCATGGTCTCCACCCCTTCACTCTTGGTGGTTTTCCACGTTGCTTATCGGGAGAACAGAGAGAAGCAGCACCACCAGAAACTTTACAAAAGTCCAGGTGAGATAGACGGTGGATTGCTGTGCACCTACCTTATCAGCCTTATTTTAAAGACAGGATTTGAAGTAGTTTTCCTCATTCTGTTTTATAAATTGTACAATGGATTCAGAGTACCACGTCTTGTGAAGTGTGACGTGAGACCATGCCCTAATACTGTCGACTGCTACATATCCAAACCCACCGAGAAGATGATCTTCCTCCATTTCCTGGTGGCAACTTCATGCCTGTGCATCGTATTGAATTTAAGCGAACTGAGTTATCTCATTTGCAAATACTCCACCAAGTGTGATCTGAAGAGGTACACGGAGAACCATCGAGGCTCAGCAAGCGACGGCCACAGATCAGGAGCCATCGGTCACCAGAGAGCAGCGGCTGCAGGAGCGACGCATGACGGCTGCCTGTCCCTGCTGCTGAACGTGGAGGAGGGACATCAAAATCAGTCCCCGTTGACATGAAGGCAGGCCAGGGAACACCATCCTGTTACACCAGCTGCTTTTGATGAATTGCTGTGTTCCAATCAGTCCTGGTGTTCTGAAGGACGGTTATCTAGGAGGAATTTTCCCTCTGTCAGTTCCCTCCCCCCATTATGTGAGCAGGTAATTCACTTGCATTATATAAATCCTACACAGCATTATCTAGTGCTGTTCACGTTGAAACAAAAGGTATAGAGGCCTGAAAATTCCATGAAGTTTTAATAGATACACGAATCACACTGAAACATTTGTTCAAACAGCTGTGTTTTGCATATTACACAGAATTGCTTTGGTACAAGCAAAAAGAACCTTTTTGTATCCAGAGCTGGAAGAACCTGGAATTAAGACACTGAACAGTAAGGGGATTTACAGCATTTGCCAGGTAGGGAGATCGGACAGGTGCTGAACCAGTGACCAGAAGGGTTGGCACACGACAGCCACCAGTGTCTGGAGTGAGCCAGATGGTCCCCAGCCCATTCCAGTGGCCTAATAGGAAACATTTCAGAAAAGAAAAAACAGTAAGTGGTAAACACATCTAGCCAAGCCCACGGTGACAGGCAGGCTGGGTTATTGAGCTATTTGTGGAATGCCTCTTGTAGAAACAGTAAAAAAGAACGACCTATTCCCCCTGGGACTTCAGAACATCTCTCAAACACGACGCGTTGCTGCTCTTCGTTACGGATGTGACATGGGCTAACAGGAAAGGGACAGAAATTAGTATGTTCTTGAACTTAAAAGTTTCGAGATGACAGAAACCAATGCCTATAAAGACTTAATTCAGGGTAGCGTTCTCCTTCCTTTGCTGTGCTCAAAGACCTGAGATCAGTGCTGAGTCTGACCAAAACACACGCTTCTAGAGAAAAGGGCTGCCTGCAATGAGCAGAGCTGCCTGAATGCTGAACCGATGTCATTGTTTGCACCAGGAGAAAAGGGGAGGGATGCAGTACCAAAAGCACATTAACTATTTTTTCACTCCAAAAAACCCCAGCTGTCGTCACAAAGCATTACATTTAGGATTGCTGGGGTGGCAGTTACAGAAGTAACTGTAAGAACTCTTGAAAAAAGTACGGACTTTTGACTGTGATTTTCAAGCTCCTGTGAGTTGGCTTTTTATTTTTTTCCTTTCTACAATAAACTTGATTCTGTAAAAGGTGAGAATACACTTGCTGCCACTGCTCTCGGCGACAGCAGTCTCAGATCCTAGCTTGCCAGCTTGTGGCCAGTTCAAGTCCTACATCTCACGCCAGGCTGCACCAGCATCTATCGAGACAACGCGCCTTACAAAACCCAGTGTTCTCTGTTCAACCTCTCCATGCACAGCATGGCCCACCACACATGCAGTTTGAAACTGTTTTGCAGCTACTGCACAAAACCCATCAGGCACTGCATGAAGCAAAACCATTGTCCATCAGCTCTGTGTTAACTGTCAGTTTCAGTAACTACAAAAAACAGAATTGCCTTTTTTGTACCCCAATGTACAAAAATTGCCTTTTTTGTACCCCAATGCATCGTTTCTTAAGACAACACCACCACTATCAAGACAAAAGAAAGCTTCCATAATGACTATTTTGTAATTGTTACAGATAGATTTGAAGATAGCACATTAATGAAGAAGTTTTTTTGGAATGTATGTCCAAGGTTTTATTTCTCGCTAATTCCTGTCCTTAACAGTCATGAAATGATGAGTAATTTCCCAAATCATAGTGTTTCAAGTCTTCAAGGATACTTCAGTTTTGATACAACCAGTACTTCACATGAAAAATACTCTAAAAATGTGTTCTGGACCCACTGTGCAAGCCCTGACTCCCTGGTAGCAAACAGCCAAGTGGCTTTCACATCACTTGCTGCTCAATTAGAGGAGCACTTAGCAGAGCTAGTAAAGAGGAAACAAGCATCACACGAGGCAGCTGTGCCAGAGTTTACTCCATGAGAGAACAGAACAGAAACCCGTCTGCTTTTGGAACCCTTGCTCTCGTCCAGCGTCTGGTCTCTTGCTGGCTCCTTCCCTTCCCCAGCCTCTTCCCACCTGTACGTTCGTCCCGCTGACATCTCTCACCCATCTGGTTCAAATGCGTTTGTAGACTCGATTCCTAAACTAAAAGTCAAAGGGCTTTTTTTAAACGTATTCAACCTCCACATCACCCAAACAGACAAAATGCCAAAATTTTCAATTCAAATGCTCGATTTTTCATTTCCAAAGGCTACAAGTACTGCTTCCCTAAGCACACAGCAACTGGTACGAAGCTGACCTCAGCCCCTACTGTAATGGAAAAATACCACAACCGCTCCCTGCACATTCATACAAAAATATTTACCTCATTCATATTTTAAAACATCTCCGCAAACACTAAAAAGATCCAAAGCTTATGTAAATCTTGATTTTTTTTTTTAAATCCAAGTCATCTTCTTGCCTTGTAAGAGATAAAGTTCAGAAAAAACATCACAGAAGGAAAGTACTTCCCTGCCTGCTGATGGTTTCCCCCCTGTACCCTCACCTCCCGTACCCGTGTCCCCGCTCCATGCCGAGGTTCAGCTGGAGCCCCCGCAGGCGGGACCCTGGCCCACCTCTTTGGCACAGCCAGCTGTGAGAATACAGCCTCCTGCTCTCCTTACCCGAGGCAAAACCTGCTTTGTGTCTTTAAAAGCATCCCTCCCTTACAGCTGTGGGCAGGACATGCCAGCAGAACAGCCCAGGACCAACAACCCTCCCTGCCACGCACGACCATCCCAAGATTCACGCAACCAACCCACTGCTCTGCATCAGGTCTTAGACAATTAGACAAGATTAGCCTTAGGCAAGACTTTTTTTTTAGGGACAGAGTTAACCCCAAGAAAGGTTATTTGCCTGCTTAAAGATGCCAGTGTGCTCTGCACTCAGCCTCTGGTTTGGTTGTTTCCCCACCAGCACCAACTCGTGTCAGTCAGTACATCGCTGCTGATGACAAGAGGTTTTGAAGAAACCAATTCCGCTCCATTATGCCACAGCTCATGGGGGGACAGAGGAGGAGAGAGGGGGGAAGAAGAGATGGAGGTGAGAGAGGGACAGCGAGAGAAGAAGGGGAGAGGCAGCAGGACATGGATGGAGGGGGAAGAGAGGTGAGGAGGGAGGAGGAAAGGGGAAGAGAGAGGGGCAGGATGGCACCAGGGCACCCATGGGACAGGGAGGTGCCACCCCCAAAGCCCTGTCCTATGGGCAGGGGTAGGGCACAGGTCTGCAGGCACCGTCAGCACGGCATGGTGGGAGGTATCAGACATTGCTCATGGTAAAATACCTGAACTACCGAAGAAATGCATCAAAGAAATGCAGGAAGTTCTGCAGGTGGCCTTACCAAAATACAACACCCTCTGCACACCTTAGGGCAATGCCCTGCTTCAGCCCCGTTTAAAGCATGCTTTAAAGGAAAAACAAATGCCATACTAGCTGACCTGTGGAACAGGCCATCAGCATCCATCCAACAGGGCACGTGCTACAAAGGGCACTGACTATGCTGGTACTCAAACACGTAGATTAATTGGGACGGCAGTAACAGAATATTAAAAAATTTAGTTCTCAGAAATTCAGGTCCTACATTCAGATCAGAAATAGACATTATTTCCTGGATGTTTATGACATTGAATTTTATTTTTTTTTTAAAAGCATCTTAGTGTAACATGATGTACCTGAACAGCTTTATGCCATTCTCAGGCTAAAATGTGCAAATGTTGCAGTATCTGTAATTGGGAATGCTACCATTGGACACATTAACTTACAAAAAGGGATTCACAGATCTTCCAAAAATGAACAATGTGGGGTCTGCCGGCAGCACCTGACCGCTCGGGTACGTCTGAGGACAGCAGATCTCTGGTGCGGCTGCTGGGTGCTCTCCCAAGGGCTCCCCTCCCTCCCCTCCCTCCCCTGCAGATCCCCTCCCCAAAACACGGCACCGTGCAGTTACGATCCCTCCTAGAGAGAAAACGCGGCATCTGTTTTGCTTTTGCCATTTTCAGATCGCACCTTTGGTTTGCTAACCTGGCAGCGTTTGGTCACTCAAGAGGGATGAGGGGTGGACACTACGTGAGCAAATGTTCCGAGGGAAGCCCTGTACGAAGGCATGCAGCTTAGCACCAGAGAGCAGAATAGGAGCTATTCCCAAGGTTGGAATGCTGCCGCCTCTCAGCTTTTTCATACACAATCTTCATCCTTAGAACCAGTCCCTCTGTCCTGCTGGGGGAGTGCGCCCTCGGAACGGATCTTCAGGTCAGTGCTCAAAGATTCCACAGGAATGGTTTAAAAGCAATCAATCAGGTGTAGCACTTAATGCAAAGCTTTACATGGCAAGACAAGTTTGTAGAAAAAAAGCAAGCCAGTCTCTCCCAAGATAAAGACTATTTTATATTACTGAAGGTAGGTCACATCCAGGAGGAGAATAATCCACGAGAAATTTTTGGTACCGCACAATCCAGCTGGCTTGTCCCATCTGGGCTGAGCACAGTCACATACCGACACCACCACCACCACCGCGGATCCCTGGATACCGACAGCTCCCACTACGGCATCCGCTTTTTGGTTACTCAACAAACCGGACACCTGCCGTGTCAGTTAGCAGCAGAGAGAAATCGCCCCGAAGCCGGGTGCCAGGCGTGGCCCCGCTCCGGGGGCTCCTTCCAGTGTGGAAAACAGAGGCGGCACAGCGGTGCCCAGCACAGTCAACAGGAGGCAAAGGAGCGCAGGGAGAGCCCGTGCCACCGACAGAGCGCAACCACCGAGGGTATCTGCAAGAGGACAATCTCACTTCCCTTTCAGAAAGTGCCTTTGTTTATTCAGTTCTTAACGGTATGGCATAAGGACTCACGCGTTTTATAGATAGATACCAAACTGGTATTATCAAAATAAACCATCTGTTTTATAAACCCGCTATTTACAGAAACTGTTTCTGAAGGTTTGTTTTTCGATTTTTTGATTTTTTAACAAAAATTAAACTATACACCAATCTAAGTTACAGAAACAAAAATAACCTTTATAAGATCACATGTATAAAACAAGAAATGAAATGTGATTTTATTTAAGGCAATACTGGGCTACTTCACAAATCACCACCTCAAATATATACACTGCTCCACACTACTAATTTTCTATCACATTCACAATGGATTCTTTAATACCAAATATTGTTTTAAATCTCCGATGTAGCAAACTATTTTATTCACATTTCCATTTTTTTTTTTATTATGGAATCATAAATGCTTTGTATCCAATTAAAAGCAATGAAAAATGTAGCTATAAGAAAACTATTATATTTATGAGTTAACTACATATGAGTATCGTCCATAGATACTGCATGTTAAAATTTACAAAAATGAGTGTGTCAGTACGTTTAGCCTACGAAGTGTGATCTTAATCCAGCTGCTCTCCTGTAAATAAATGCTTTATGCGAAATAAACTGGATATGGCAGACTCATCTAGTTTTAGTTCAAAAGGTCTTAATTTAAAACGATTAAAGGACAGTTTTAAAAACTTGATCACTTAGTTACAAATTAAAATTCCGAATATAAATGTGTCATTTAATAGTTTAGACTTACAGACTGCTGGTGGCAGCAAATGATTTACAATAATAAATATATACAAAAAAAAAATGTATCTACAAATAAAGAGTACTGTTATACATGAGCAGTGACCTGGTGAAAGATACCAATCACAGACAATTCACAAAGATTTAGTTCATGGAAAGGACAACTTGATAGAAAGTTGAGGTTTTGATCGAGTATTTACAAAGCTGAAGCAATTATTCTGTTCTTCAAGTCCCATAGGGATAAAAACAAATAAAAACTTACATGACTAACGTCATGTATTTCACTAGATTAAATCACTTCGAAATAAAAGAGCTCGACAGTTACTAGCATGCTTGATGGCTTCCTATTCAAAATAAACTTTATTACAGCTCATGGGTACAACGCATTAGGGTTTCAGTTTTGAATCCCCTTCTTCATTCCCCTTGCTTTCTTTCGCAGCTGTCACCTCCGGGTTGTTCTCCCAGCGTCCTTCAAGTTTTCTCAAGCTGACGGTAGGTCTCATTTCCTGAAGCTGCTTCAGCGCGCGCTCAGTGCAGTCCTTAAAAGTCTTGTCCAAAACTATCTTTACATTTTCACCGCACTGGAGCCGGGCTGGGTTGGCAAACGGCACAAAGGTTTCAGTTTCAGAGTTTGACCAAGTGATGCTATTACTCGCTAAGGAGGTCTTCTCGTTGGATTTTCGAGAGTTGGAATGAGATCCTTTTTTGGTGCCGCTGCTATGGTAGTCTCTTTCAGTGTTTTTCTTTTGCTTCACAGCAGACTCTTCAAGGAACTTGAGGAATGAAACTTCAAAACCCATAGGCTTAAATGAACTCCAGTCGAAAGCTGCAGGCTGCTCTTCAGCTGTCTGAATAGCGACAGCAGTCTCTTCCTCCCTGTGCGTGCTACTCACTTCAGCAGGCAGTACCTCCTCTGTTTTCTCAGCTCTTCTTCTCTTACTCTGAGATACATTTTTTTCTTTGTTTGCTCTTTTTAAGTTGTTTGATTTTTGCTTCTCTGAGGGGCAGGAGCTGGTCTCCTGCGAGTCACTATTTACACTGGAAGAGATTTTTGCTTGATTTTCAGCACTTGAACAGTCCTCGTTAATCAGTTTAGTAATGAAGAGTTCTGTCAGTTCATCCACTTCGTCCTTCTCACCTTTCTCAGTTTCGTTCTGCGGTAACGTAGCTGTGCTTGAGTCATTATTGCTTGCTAACACACTTGGTTCTGCCTCTTTCACATCACTTTTTTTGTCAGTCTCCTCTTGCTCACAGGGTGTTTCCTTCACTTCTGGCACAGAGTGCTGTTTAGATACAATGAGGAGATTTCTGTGCTGCGAGGTAAACGCCTTGGACAATTTGTGACATTTATAATGTCTTATGATGTTACTCTCGCTTGTAACTACGGACGAGCATCCTTTTATCATACAGGGATACTGCGTTACAAACCTGCTTGTACATTCGGATAAGGCGTCGTTTCTAGCCTTTATCGAGTACACGTGCTTTCCACGTTTCAGTGAATAAGCCTTATTTTCTTGAATTTGCATTGCTTTTGAATTTTTGTTTTCCAAGTTAACGTTTTTCTTCCGTTTCGTTTTCACTGACAGCCTGCTACTTTCTTTTCCAGATTTGTTTTTCAGTCCTCTCTGTTTGGACTTCACTGGTTTCTCCTGATTTGCTTTGCTTGAAATGTTTTCCTGACCAGGCGTCAGTCTCCTGGGTCTTATCAGATGATCTTTATGCCTGTCATTATGTTTGTTAAAAATATGCCTCAGGAGGTTAGATCTCGTAGCATAAATACGGTCACAGCCCTCACAGTCACACTTGAACACGCCATCATCCTCTACCTTGTTTGGTCTTATCTTAACACCGTGATCCGCCTCGAGATGTGTAACGTAGTTAAAATACACTGTAAATGAAGACTTACATTGAGACTGGTCACAGGAAAACCTTCCCACCTCTGGAGCTGGCTTCATGTTTCTGATTTCATCAGGGGTCATGTTATGAAGCTTCATGTAATGCTGTATCAAGCTAGGAACCTCCTGGAATATCCGGGAGCAGTCACTCACGTCACACCTGAATTCTCTGATGACAGGTTTGGTTTCAGCCTCGTCCCGTTCCTCCTTGCTTGGTTCGCTCTCCTCCTCCACTTCGGCAGAGAAGACAGAAAGGTCGGACTTGTGTACTGCTTGGTAATGCAGAATCAGGTTTTGCTGAATGGTGAACGCTGCAAAGCAGCCCTGATGGACGCATCGATATGGTCTGTAAGGACTGTATCTAGTGGGGAACTCCAGAGGTTTTGTTACGGGCTTCCGATGTTTCCTCTCCTCTTTTTCCTTCCTGTGCCTCCTGACTTTGCGTACTTTTGCTTGTGCGTTACCAAAATCAGCTGCATTATGCTGCTCCAGTGGAATGGAAACCACCTGGGGAGGTTGTTCCAGTCTTTCAGGAATGTTTTTCTCTGGCAGCAATTTTTCCAAGATCTTGACAGGCTCTACAGCTTCCTTTATCTGACCTTCTTTGACCAATGGAGCTGCGGCTTTGTTTTCTATGATTAGCGTCTGCAGATTTTTTATTTCAACAGGTTGCGAGGCTGTATTTACAACTTCATTTTGAGATCTTCTTCCATAAGGCCTTTTAATTTTTAATTTTACCATCTCCTCTGTCGTAAAATGATGTACAAGCTGGCAGTGTGCTCGGAGATTAGAGTTTCGTGTGAATGTTTTTGGACAGCTAGCAACAACACACTTGAACGGGGCGTACTTCAGCTGATGTTTCTTAATTTCTAGTATCATTTCTGCAGTGTACTGATGAACCTTGCCATAGTGTTTAAATAACGCATCTTTTGTCATAGCACTGTAATTGCAGCCTTGATCCTGGCATACGAAAGGCTTATTAACTTTATCACTAAACTGAATGTTAAGCGTCTCTGAACACGTCTGGACCAGGGGTTTACTTTCAATGGATACGACAGGAACTGCTGGTGCTAGTGTATCTGCTGGAGGACACTGGGAAACGCTCTCAGAGACCTGAACGGATGAATCATTTTCTAGTTTCAGTTTTCGCAAGCCCTCCAAAATTTCCAGTATTTGATTATCATCTTTCTGAGATGTTTCAGAGTGAGTGGAGTTACTCTTTGCAGCAGTGACATTCCCTGCATGCACCGCAAACTGTGCGTGAGTGGGTAGCAGCACGCTACTTGAAGAATTTCCTGAAGACGGCTGTGTGTTATTTACTTGCAAGTTCTGTCCCGAAGCAGTGCCGGTATCCTGAATTTCAGTTTTCACCTCAAGTATCTGCGAATTCATGGCGGTTTTAATTATTTCAAGGGTTTTTTCAAAGTTCTGAATAACATTGTCTTCTGAAATCTGTTCTTCCGAATTTGCCTGCACGCAAGAATTTGCAGCCACCATTTGGGAATCCCCATTTTCGGTTTTCACTGTTAACGTACGAGTCTCAAGATTTGTTTTGAAGTTCTCTTTGATACTGGCCATAAATAACTGATTGTCAACGTTACTGAGCTTCTGCGTGAGATTTTCCACCATTGCTTGAGAGTCACAATTTGCCAGCAAGTTGGACTGAAAATTATCTCCCTGTATTTGCACATTTCCGTCAGCGCTTTTGGTTAGAAGTCCCATTGTTGCTGTATTATTTACGGCTACTTTCTGTGCTATGTTAGGTGCAAGTAAGGGTGTAGTTGCTTTTCTCTTCCTCTTTGAAGCACTGGTTCCCTTCTTATTTGAGTTACTTGATCCTGAATTATTGGGACTACTTATAACTGAAACTCGTGAAGTGTTCCCTGCAAAGGTTTGTGCTGCTGCAACAGCGTTAGAAAATGAGCTGGAACATAAGCCATTTTCAATTGTCTTTAGCATTAAGTCATCCGTTGCAAAAACAGGCAAGCTCTTGCATTCATTTATGGAAGGAATTTTGGCATTGAGGGTCCTGTTTTGGTCTGCTAGCAGAGTACTTGGGTTGCAGACTGTCTGCAACAGAGGTGACACGGTTGAGTTGGGGAGAACAGCTGCATTTATCTGAGTTGTACCAGTGACACAACTTGTTGTAACTACATGTGGAAGTACTTCTGTGTTATCAAAGGTATTTGAGATGCCTGCAGTTTCCAAGGCTTGTTTTATAATTTGATTTCCTTCCTCATTTCCACTGGTATTAAAGTTAGGCACATTTGCCCGTGGAAAGATGGTCTGCAGTAAGGCCGTGGAACGATTTTCAGATGCAAGCAATTGCAGGAATGCTGGGTCTTTAAAACACGTTTCTGGATTGAAGGCAGATTCCTGGGGTTGCTGCAAGCTTAACGAATTTGAGGAAAGAATCATACTGGCAAGCAAAGACTGTCCATTAGCCTGCAGAGCTTCTGCAGAAATTTCTGATCCTTCAAGAGGCTTACAGTAAGACCTCTTAGATAAGTGACCACCAAGTGATCTAGGATTAGTAAAAACTCTGAAACACCTGCTACAGATAAATTTACCATCCCTAATTATTGCTGGCCATTTTGCTCGCTTGTTATGTTTCGGCTTCCTTTCTTTCCCATTTGGACCCCGGCCACGGTCCTTTTTCACCTTTTCTGAAGTTGGGTGCTGAGAACCAGTTTCATTGAAATTATTTTCATTACTCGCTCGCGAAGGAAACATTTGATCAACAGTTTCCTCTTTTGGGAAAACAGAACTAGTGTTTCCTTCTAGTTGCGACGAAAAGTCATTTGCATTATTTTCCAGTTGTGAGAAGACTGAAGTTGGGGCATTCTCTGCTTGCGAAGGAAAAAGAGACATTGGACCATTCTCTGCAGGCAAAGGAAGAAAAGGATCTGAGCCACCGTCAATATTCAGAGGCATAACTGTTTTTGCCAGATCTTCCAACTGGGAAGGTAAGGTTGCACCGGTCAGATTTTCCATTTGTGAACATAAAACACTTTCAGGCTCACTTTTAATACGAGTAGACAAGCTTGGATTTATGACACTTTCCACGACAGGCAACATAGGATTACTCAAATTTTCTAGGTGGGTTGGGAAAAGCGTATTTGAGACATGTTGCACTTGACTGGAACAGGCAGGATTCAAATTAGTTTTGTTCTGTGCGGTAAAAGAAGCACCACTGGGATTGCTCACTTGCGATGGCATCAGATAGACAACCTTCCCATCACTCGCCACATTTTGTAAATTGCCGGATTTTCGTGGCTTCTTATTTTTACGCTGCATTTTAAAAGTAGCATATTGATCAGGGTGTGCTGCCTTCATATGTTTGCCAATGCTCTGTGATGAGTTGTATGTCCGAGTACACCCCTCGACCTGACAACTGAACTTCTGAACTGGGGCTGCTGGTGTCACAGCTGGAACTAAAGAACTATTTATGCTAGGCTGTGGTGGAATAAATGTAATACTTTCTAAAGTTTTTAAAGGCAGGTTGTATAGATTAGCTGCAGCTTTAATACTGTCTTCAATCTCAAGTTTGGAAATGGGAACACTGTTTCGGTATCCTGCCTGATTCTGCACGCTGAATGGATTTACAACGCTCACTTGCCTTTCTAAGCTCTTTGATTCAAGGGCTTCTGGTTTTAGTGTGTCTGAACTCAAAGAAATATTTTGAATATTCTGAGACTGACTAAGACAATTCTCTTCCTTTCTTTCTTGGAAAACTGGAAGACAAGGATCAACTGGTGAGCACAACTGCTGGGCTCCAGACTTAGTGGTATCTACTTTACTGGTAGTAGCAGCCAATTTACCTCGTTTTACAAGGCTCTCTCGGACCTTCTGGTTAACAGCAAGCACCTTAACACTGCTAGCTGAAATTGCTACTTCTGTCTTCACAGAACCTGCAGCAGACTGCTCTGGAGCAGCACTCAGCAAGGAATCACTTGGCCGCAGTACACCCACAGATGCATTTACACTTTCATTCCCCGCTGGTTCTGCTTTGATTTGATTCCAAACATGGTTTTCTCCTTCAGTAGAACTACTCTGGTTGTCAGCTGGAGTAGATGCCGATTCCTCTTTAACAGCAACTCCATCGGTACTTTCGTTAGCTTTAGAAGGTTGACCAAGGTCAGACTGATCAGTCTGGCCTTCGGGCTGTTGCACTTTTTCAGGCTGCTTGTTGTGTTCTTCAGTATGCTTTTCCAGTTCGTTCTGAGAACGGTACACTTTTCCACAGCCCGTGAATCTGCAGGTATAGGTATTATAGTGTTGTGCTTCGTGATCATAGAGTAAATAGGCTTCAGAAAACACTCTCCCACATTTAGGAAACATACACTTTGCTCTGAAGACCTGGTGCTCCTTCCTGTGAGTTAGCAGCTCAGCGTAACTGTTAAAACCAGCCTTACACTTCATCTGTATGCAGATGTAAGGCTTGCTGCCACAGTGCATTTGTAAATGATCGTTCAGGTGAGTAACACTTACGAAATGTCGTCTACAGTACTGACAAATCACTTTTTTGCTTTGCATTTCAAGGAAACGTTTAGCTTCTTCGTTATCTTTATGCCCTTTTGCATGTGCTATTAAATTTTTAAAATACTTAAAGCCTTTTTTACAAAATGTTACAGGGCAGGTGAATTCATTAACAGGTAGTGGCTTTTGAACTGGCGCTATCTCTGGTACATATGGTTTATCTTTCTCATCATTTTCATCATCGGAGCCATCGTTATCATTAAACACAATGAAGTCCGTTGAATAGAGACTGTTCTTCTTAATGGGTCGCTGATCCTGTTTGGATACAGAATTGGTTTTCTGATTCTCGTTGGTAGTTGCTATTTTAGGAGGTCTTCCCAATCTTCTCAGTGGTTTCATAGCAGCCAACCTCTCTTTGCTGGATTTTTTAACATGCAAAGTTACATGGGGAACAAAGTTCTCTTTAGAATTAAAATTTTGGGCACAAATAGGGCAACTGTAAACTCCATCTTTGTAATGTTTTTGAGCATGCCTAACTATTCTGTGACCTAGGAATTCTTTGTCGCATAACACACAATACTGCATATAAGCTTGCCAGTTCCTAAATCTAGCTGATATGAATCCCCTCTCTCTGAGTTTCTTAATTTCTCTCTTTTTCTGCTTTTCATCTCTGATACCCTTAAGAAGGCTTGTAGCTTCATCAAAACTGCCAGCAAACCCATTCACAGAAGTTTCTTTAGTTTCTTCTTGGCAATCCTCGACCTTCTCATAAACTTCACTATCATTAAGTTCATCTATCGACGACACAATGGATGCTTCCTCTCCCATCAACGCCAAACATTGACGCTTGAGAGTTTTCCAGTCCCAGAATTCTGGATCAAAAGGCCACTGAGTTTTCAGTACAAGTAAGAGCTCACAGCGCAATGAATTTGGTATTGGAAGATTCTCTTCATCATACTTCTGGTCAGGCTGGTTATAGAGCATTTCAACAGCATAATATGCATCCACAGTGGGTTCGAGAAGAAATTCACTCAGCTGACAAGCACGTTTAACCTCCAAATCATCTGGAAGCAAACAGGAGATAGTCTTGCAAATAGATATCTTGACATCTGTATTTTCACTGGATTCCAAGCGCAAGGCTTTCACACACAGTTCAATGCAGGTTGCAAGTCCAGCACCATCAATCTGTAAAGCAAGATTAATCTCAGTGAGGCAGCTTATCATAACCCTTCTTACATTTATAAAAGAAAAAGAGGTGTTCAGTTTACATTAGAGCATCAATGGGACTTTTCCATAAAAATAAAGCCTGCCGGTTGCGTCTCAGTTATTTCAGATAAGCTTCTACGGAGCACTAAGTTAACACTTGGTAGAATTAAATGGTAAGAATTGCTACAGCTACAGTAAGAGAAGCACATGATTTTGAAAAAGCTATATAATTTAGAAATCACTTAAGGTATAAGGCTTTATTTCTATTTTTAAAGATTGTTCCACTTCAAAATCAACTGATTATAGTTGAACACCAGAGTTCACTCCAACCGAAGGTAATAAATGTAGCTAAATGTTCCATCATTTCAGTGTTTCAAAGGTCATGTACATAGTCACTCTCATTTATACCTTCCAGCAAAGTAAATTATATTTATGTTCACTTTATAGTTCCTTTTGCTGCCAAGGATGCACGGAGAGGCCATGGTACACATGAGAGCAAAGTCAAGTGAATTTATGAATGCACAGGTCTACTACTCATACGGTCTCAAATTTCTGCTGTCAATGATATAATCTACAGTTCCCTAGGGAAAAATCAGTATGGCATGGAGCAGACAGTTCTTAATATCACAAGCAAAAACCATTTCTCTGCATCCCCTCACTCCAATTTACTTAAGGTCTTTGGGAAAAATCATGATTAGCCCATGATTAGCCACGCCAGAACACTGCAAAAGGAAAAAAAAAACAAAACATTTTCACACTTAGACTACATAGAATGAGAAATATCCCCCCAACTAAAAGCTTTTGAAAGAGCTAAACTTGGCAATAAAGATCAAATAGTGCAACTACTGATGGGAAACTAGGAAAATTAGATGACAAGGTTAGCTGGAACATACGAACTGAGTTGTGGATCTAAGACCACAAAAAGCAAGTACTTCATTTATCAAAACAAACTGTATTCGTTGTGGCAGATCACAAGATTTTTTTTTTTCCCTCTTTGCAGAATTCTCTTATATATTAATACAGAGGCTTTATTTCCTCTCCTCATAAGCTTTTCCTCTACATCTTTTATAATATTTGAAACGTGGAACATGATAAAGAGGAATATTAGGACCTGGCAACAGAAAATACCTTATTTAGAGGATACAGACAATAGCAGAATGCTGTAACTTCACCTTTACATTTTATTTCAGCTCAGTTGTGGCATCCAGATGTTTTTTAATCCCTCTCCTCCCCTCCTTTTTTTTTTTTTTCCTCCAAAGGACCAGAGAGTTATTATGATTTAAAACGAATCAGCTTACAATTTACTATACACAGAGGTTGTTATTGTCTTTCCTAAAACCATTTACGATTGCCCCAAAGAGACTGGATGTCTAAGCAGCTTTCATAAATTTTCCTGCTTATAGTTCTATCTAATGTCCCATAGAAATATTCTTTCAGGAGTATCCTTACCTCTGAATTAATTACTTTAATCAGGAAGAAAATGTGATAAACAGTCTTAGTTAACACAGAAAGTTGACGACATCTCTCTAGATACACTTGAATAGAAGGCTCTACCCTTTGCTGCAGTTTACTCCAGAAAAGAGTCAGTTCCCTAGAACAAGAGAACAATATTTCAAGGCCAGCAACACAACCACTAATCTGATCACAAGTAATGCAAGGTTGAGAACAGTTTCTATTTTGTCTTTGGAAAAACGGAAGTATGAATTTATTCACATATTATCTTGCAGCTTTTATTTGTATACCCACATTATTAATATCTAATTTTAAAAACCATCACAGTTAACTCAGTACCAGAAGAACAGATCTGAATAAAAGCAGTAGTACCACAAATGCTACATGATTTGCAGGCTCATGATGTGGTCTTGAAAAATTTTACAATTTCACAATTTTGCATTCTCAGTCATTATTAATAGCTACAGGAGGGTCACTTTTCTCTGTGGTACATATATGTTTCCTGAGCTGCTCTGCTTTAAGAGCTGAGTTTAACTTGCTTTAGCAAGAAATTAGGCCCAAAAAACCCAAACAGTAATACTATATCTACATTAACTTACTACTTCAACTCAGTAATACTACATCTACATTAACTTACTACTTCAACTCTGATATTAGAAGTTTCGTAAGTAACAGGTCCTCTTTAGGTGCAAATAGCCAAGAGTACTGAGCATCTTATAGAACGGCGTAGCCCCCCCAAAGCTTTAGGAGAATCTGTTAACACAAACTCCTGCATTAGCCGATGTTTACTGCTGCTGCACAAGGAAAAGAGGTGCACGAGCATAGCAAATCCTTCAGGCATCATACAGATTTGGAAGCACAAGCACGCTGTTAGTGGTCAGAAGCTCAGACTCTGAACAGCTCAAATATCTGCCAACAAAGAGCAGTTATTTGTTCCTGCAGCAGTGACAGCAAAACGTAAACAATAAGTATTTTCATCTTGCTAGGTACTTTGGTTATAACAGTAAAGAGCACCTCCTTTTTCAGCTTGTCAACAGAAGTGTTGTGTTATGAGGTAAGGACAGAAGGGGAAAGTATTTATGCATTAAATTCATCATAATGCTGACTAGCTGCCTGCAGGTATTAAATTCCTTGTTTCTACAGCCTAACATTATTCTCAGGAAAAATTACTAGCCAGCTACTAATATTTGTTAATGTCTCCTCATACAGTACAGCCTTCAAATTCCCATAATGGAAGCTAATCTTATCAAATACTTTTTTTTTTTAAACAAAAAAGCTTTTCAGTGTTATCTCATGACTTATGTACCAGCTCTATCTTTCCAAAATAAATTTTCGTAGCGCTAGACAGAAAACAATGTTCAAACTCACCAGGCACAGTACATCTCTCCTTGCTGCAGCTGGCGAGATAAAAATGCTGCACATAAAATTAGAGCACTTTTCTCATCTCCATCAGATTCTAGGTTACAGATCATTTCCAGAGCGTCTTTGCAATCTACTTCTGCAATCTGGGAGGAAAGAAAACAAGACCAAGTCTAAGCAAGTGATTTCGTTTTCAGACATGCATTAATCTAAACCTTTGCAAAAAGAATTCAGAACTTAGTGAAAAGTTACCTCTATCAGCCAGAGATGTGCTTGACAGAAAATCATTGTGTTTCTAGACATTCAAAACTGATAATTCTGGCAGAAAAACCTGTTCTGGAACTCGTTTCTTGAAGACATTATATCTAACATCCCAGTCAAGCTTTTTGGAGTATATCATTAGTTATTCATACATACTGCATGCATATGGTAACTGCAGTAATAAGCTAAATGGTAGCCTAATACAAGAAGATTATTACCTGAAGTTCTAATCCAGTTTACTAGTGCCTGATGTTGCTACCATTTTAATACAACAGTAAGACAAAATTAGTGACGTTTAACATGAACACTTCTGTATTTTTCAAAAAGCAGTGATAAGAAGGGAAGCTCTACAGAAGAAGCAGATCAACTGAACGCTTTCCTACAAGAATATAACAGGCTGTGCAATGTAACTTAATATAAATATTTGAGCTACAAAGCAAGCACTTAGTTTCATAGTAAAACAAAGCAAAAACCAGTCAGCCAGTAGTACTAGACAGTTAATCAGCATAGTTGTTGCAACTCCTACTGTCTATTTTGATTCTCAGCAGACTGGTTTGATTACATCAATTAGCGCATCTGGCAGGACATTATTGAATGCTGGCAGCTGAAGCATAACTTGGCTGTTCCAACTGCACTGTTAAAAATCCCTCTTGAGTAATCACAAGAAATCCCAAAGCTAGAAACAGAAGCCTCAACCCAAATAACCAGCTACTTGAGTATTTTGGATACAGCAGCAGCACGGTTTGGTTTGGCATGACTGTATCCAGATATTGCCCCAGCAATTAAGCTACAATTTTGAAGAGTACAACAACTCATTTTTTCCTCTAAATTGTGGCTTTGTCAATACACTAATAACCCTTCACTGAACGTCATTTGAGGTTTAAGAATCTCAAAGTCATCTTCTGTTTCTCTCAAGATCTCAGAGAGGATGGATAAACATAATGGTCGTACCAATACAGACTGAAGGTCTGCTTCGCTCAGCACCTTCTCTCATAGGGGAACCATCACAGTTAAAAGCTTAGAGAAGAATATGTGAAGCTGGTTTTAAAATAAAAGCATGTTTTTTCTGAAATATTTTTCCAGTCTATCACAATTAATATGGGACCCAGCTTCCAGCAAGTCTGTACTGATCAAGCCACCAAGTCTGTCTGTCTAGGCATTTCACATCCTGCAGATTTGAGTTACTCACATTTTTAAAGCAAATTATTAGACTAATCTAAGCTGAAACCGAGCACAAATGCAACTTGGCTGCCTATTTTGAATGGCTATCAAAATTTCCATACCACTAGAGTGATCTGCACATCTTATTTTTACATGTAATTTCCACTTTCTCTTACTGTCCACAAACTACGAAAGGGTTATCCTTTTCAATTCAGAAGTCCACCCTGACATGTTAATAGCCTATCTGCCTCCTGGTTTGTAATTCATGAGCTTTTCAGAATGATTACTACTACTGCAAACAGCGCTGCGGCTGAAGCTGCAAAGCTAAGCAATCCAAGGTTTGGAAACGGATGAATTAGATTATCTGTGATAACTCCTCTGTATGGTATGACGTCCTAAGAAACAAGGCTACCCCTTCCTTTTGTCCACTGAAGTCATGACTCATTCACTGACTGAGCCTGTTCTGCTTTGGAGCAAGATAGGGCTGAGTAAACAAGGAAGCACGTTTGCAGGGTCACAAATTCCAAGTTAGTAAACAAACACAAGATTGCATATAGCTTCTCCTATGGGGTTCCATCTGGGATTCCTCAGCCTGTTCTGAAATGGCCTACAGCAGCCAGAGGTGGGAGCGTAAGCCCGATCCTACCTCCATCAGAAGAACATGCCCAGGGAGGTGCTGTCATCTTAGAATTTATATCTCGGGTAGGAAGCTCCTCCAACTCTAATCATTGCATAATTTTCATCCCTTCAAGACCAATTTCAACATGCTTAATACTTATTAACATAAGATGATAGAGACGTAGAAACAGCAGTGATGCAGACAGTGAAAAAAAACCTGACAACTGGAGATAGTTTTCCTTTAAGAAAAAAAATAAGATAAAAAGCTCCAGTAAAACTGTGGGGTGGGGTGACAAATGAAGATGTCACCTGAAGGAATGCAGAATAGCAAAGCTGTCATCTCTTCTTTGATTTTTGCATTTAAAAGTGAGAAGAATTTTATATTTCAAACCAGATCAAGTATCTGATTTCACCTTCAATTTCACCTTCTATTTCAAGGAACTGCTATTTCCTGACATGGGCACTTGGGTCAAAAACGTTACATTTATCTCTGAACTGAAAGTAGCACCTAAGAGCTCCATTCTGTGTGCTAGGTACTTTGCAGAGAGCTACAGTTAAATCGGTAAGAGCAGGAAAAACCATTATCTCCCCTTTAGTAACAGGAACTAAGCCAGAGATTTAAATACTTCAAGCTAAATTACACCTAACACTGTGGTAGAGCCAGAAAATAACTACCACTGATTTAACACTGCACTTCCACAAGTGTTTTAATCAAGAATCATTACTAATCAGTTTTCAAATGTCTTAAAAGCAAAGAGAAACAAAATAATCAGAGGACATTAATATAATTTAAAATATTTTTCAACAAAACATCTTCTACATAAAAGCAGCCTAACTAGTGATTTAATTGTTTTTAAAGAAATAAGTCTGTTTTTTACTCACTTCTTCCATGAGCTTTTCATTTGGTGATCCTGAACAAAGACAGACCAGGTAGGTTTGCTTGAAATTGCCTTTTGCACTGATTTCTGGATGGTCAGAGCACAGTTTTGCCAGGGCAGTAGCTTGCATTAATTGCTTTGTTTTCATGAGGTGCTTAATACGCATATCCAGCAGGACAGGGCCTTCAAACACTAAAAATTCATTCACTTCAAAGAAAAATAAGCCAAAGTATTACATATACGTTTCATAGCAGAGTACAAAATAAACAAATGGCATTTGCTCATTCATAGTTAGCCCATAACATCTACACAAATCAAAAAAGATATAAAAGGTATGAAGCAAAGACAAAAAGCATCTTTGAGAACTGTACTTATGTATTAGAAGGATTCTCTGCTACAGTAAACCTTTCATCTACTTGCAGGTTTTAATTCATTCTAATTTCTCGGCAAAATAGCTGCACACAAAACAGATCTAGAAAGCATATAAATATTAAAATGTTTAGGTATCATTTAATTATAGTTCTACAGAAAGACAACACAAAGACCACAGCAGTCTCACATCCTTCCTTATGCTTTTGTGCTATGCCATTGCTAGAAGCCACTTTTCAAAAACCTTGCTGCTGACAGGTAACAGTGACAAAGCATTTGAAGTTCTCTGAATTACTGTTAAATATTTGATACTATGCATTCACACAATGCAGTCAAACTCCCTTTAAGTTTTTCAGCCAAATAACTTCCTTAGAAAGCGGCTTGTCTTGCATACACTTGACTGTGTGCAGTTTTAAGTTCAAAGTCACAGGAATGGCTAGATTGTATTCAGTTATATTCTGCAGATATGCTGCTACCAGAGTCAAAACTCCACTGTACCTACTCCAACACTATGTGTTTTGGTGGAAGGCTTTTAAAAATCCTATAGGAAAGGAGAGCACAGGTTGTTTCCACTCTTATGAGTGCATCTCAGGTCTCATCCAGATCTTTAAGATCAAAATTACTTCACCTCTGAAGCATGAGGTATAATACTACTTCCAAAATATTTATTTATTAAAACTGGATAGACACTGACAATCAGTTTTCTTTAATCCTTTTGACATCAGCCACTCCCCCTGTGACGTGTTTCCATAAGCTAGTTACACACTGTATGAAAAAAATCTCAATTATCTCGTATCTTAATTTAATGAAAATCTTTTAAACACATTTAAACAGAATACAAGCTTCCAGTGTTTTCCCTACACCCCTCCTCTGCACCATTCTTATGTGAAGAACATCAGATTCATGACATCCCCTCAATGTTAAGATAAACTCTTGCTCTTCACTAAATGTGATTATTCTCAGCCTTTGAGGACTTGCACCACCCCTTCCTGAAACCTTCGGGGTATTTGCAATGTTCAATTTTTGATAAATATTGGTAGAAATATTCATTATATTCCTCTGAATTCACTTGCATTGAATTTCACTTTCATTGAGTTGTCCATTTACCTAACTTATCATATTCTCTTCATTTCCAGTGTCCTGTTTGGTCTTGATGAAATAATTAAGTGATTTTATCATCTGTAAAAATGTACCTCAGTCTAGTATTTGGAATACTGGTATACTGAACATGAGGTTTATTGAAAGGAAAAAAAAGATCATCTTCTATTCTTTATTTCCTCCCTTCCTAGTTAGCTTTTGATTCATTGTCTGTCTTTCATTTTATCTCACGATTTCTCCTTCTTCTAGCTACTTATATATGGTATTACTAAAAGATTATCTTGCAATCGAAATTAGGTCAACCGTTCTCTTTAATCAGAAGCACAGAAATTTAGGGCAGAAAATACTGCCTTTTGCAGAAATCATGCCTGCTAGACCTCATCGTTATCTTTAACACATTCTAAGATTTCTGGCTCAATCATCATTTCAACCAAGTTGTTAGTGATTTGTTCAGGAATCCTCCACGCTATTACAAATGATCATCCACAGCTCAGTGATGCGTAAGAATATTCAGTGGAATAAGACTTTCTTCCTCTCTCCATGTCGATGAAGACATAGCCAGCTTTTTATTCACGCATGAACAAAGGAAGACTACAGGGCACTAACAGACAATTGCTAGATGGTAACTATTTTTACATTTATTGCAAGACAATTCTCTTTTAAACAGCAGAAGAAATGTTTCTTTGGTGCAACTTCCAGCCTCTTATAAAAACATTCATACTCTTGTCAACCCACAAATGACCCAGTGAGAAATTATGTTTGACAGTTTTAGCTTTGCTCTTCCTCCTACCAGGTGGGTACCAGTAATCCTTTCACCCACAGCGTTTACCCTGTCAGCTAGCCTGCTTCCAATAACACTGGAACATTTTACCTTATTCCTGTAACAAGATACAGGAAGACCTTAAAGACTTTAAGGTATATTGGTAACCCAGGACATTTCATTCTGATTTAATTACTATATTTAATATTTTAGAGACTTTGTTCCATCTACTAGGCCTCAGTAATCCTTTCCTTCAGTGTTTACTGCTTCAGTTAGCTTACCTTACATAATCATCAGAACATTTTCTGTTATCATCTCAACAAGAAGACCTCAGGGTTAATGCTACATATTAGCTCTTAAGTCTTTATTCTAATCCAAGTGATTATAATCATTACAGTTAACATTTGAAAGCTCACTCAAAATCCAAGTTTCAATTATACTTATTTCATAGCTGAACTACGTAGTGTATTTTAAGACTGAAGATAGAGTCAAGGTTGAGGGAGTTAGTCCATGGTGGTAAGCAGTCTTAAGCATAAGATTGTTTGGGGAATTCTTTTTCAGCATTTTTTTTTACATTTTATAAATGTATTTTATAGCATTATGTCTTATTTAAAAGTTATTGCAGACAAATTGTTAGCTTAGTGTACCAAACATAACCACAAAAATGCTTTGCTTTACATCTTTTCAAGCCAAGTCAGTTAATCTCTATGAGTACAAAAGCTATCATTAAATACTTCAGTTTAACAACAGCATGATTCTTTGAAGAATTAATAAATGCTGGTTTTGTGCACTGTTCATTGAAATTTGCAAACATGTTTGTGCAAGACAGGTGCAAAACACACTTAAAAATACACAATTAAAATGAGAAGAAAAAAGACAAGCAGATGACATCTGACAGATGGCACTTTGATCTAGCAACTTTCGCAAACCCAGATATGCTGGAATCTAGCCTTTTAGATGGTTTCCCTGTTATCCCCTCACACCCCACAGTTGGAGTCAAGTCTGCAAGAACTCCTATAAACTTCTATTACAGGTAACGCTTACAGCATACACGAGTTAAAAAAGAGAAAGGCTAATCCTTAGATTAGTAGCACACAAGAGCATGAATAAGCTGTGAACACAGTTTTGCAGTAATAAGTTCTCCATGGTGGACAGTCCACATGTATATCACATTTTGGCTGAATGGAAGACTGGTGGAACACAGTGAAAGCAATGAATTTTTGCCTTACTGAAAGCACTCATAAATCCTACTACCCTAGCCTTTGCCAATTCTTGGGTAGATATAAATTAATCTACCAGAGACCTTTACTTCTTCCCAACCTTGCTCTGGCCAAGGAGGATGAATGAAGGTGAATGTACATGTGGACTATCCATCTCAAAGAACTTCAGTTACTAGTAAGTAACCTCTTTTAGTTATCTTCAAGTGTTAGTCCACATGTGCGTTCACACTGTGGGTGACTCTGAACTGTACTTGGTACTTTCATATTTACCTGGAGCTGGGTCTCAGAATCCTTCATGCAAACAACATCTCAGCACAATTCTGCTGAATGCAGCACCAATCCTGGATGCTTCTACGATGGCATAATGTCTGGTGAAAGGGTAAAAGAAGTTCCAGGTGGCTGCTTTGCATATACCCAGGATGAAAACACTTTTCAAAAAATTATTTAAGTGATGTTGCTGGTATCAACTGAATTCTGGTGGTGGGTGCTCTGTTTACTCAAAATAGTTGCATGCTCACTGTTTAAATTCTAGCCTTCCCTATTATCCAATATCCTTCCCTTGATAATCTCTGAATAATGATGGCTGTATCCTTGAACAGATCTTCAGTGGGACACACTTCAGAAGCCTGCCTATGACATTTAAACTTATGAAAAATTCAGGAACTTAATTATTGACATCAAGGTTTAAATCTCTAAGGATAATCAGAATCAGATAAAGGAAAAAAAACAGCAGCAGCCTGTTTCTTTGTACAGTTATCTCAGATCCTTTTCCTCTGGACAGTTCCTCCACTCACCCTCAATACCAGCTGAAGAGATACCAATGACAGCACAGGCTTATGTTCTGGAGAATTTCAAGATCACTGCAAGGAAATTACAAAGTCTAGGATGGAAAAAAAATGATTCATGCTGAAGAGTGCAAGCCACACTGACAGAAATTGATAGCGGACATGCAATGGTAGAGTGCTTTTTACCATTGTGTGGGTTCTCACATAATTCAAAATACTTAGCCATGCTTCAGTTTTCAATATTTGGGATACCAGGCAGTAAGACTGACTAGAATAAGACTGACCAGATTAGGTACACAACTTCAAGAAAGATAAATTCTGGCTGTCGTGAATTCAGATCAGCTTCAATTCAAGATTAAAATCAGTAATGACCTAACATCAAACATCTGGTAATTCAGGAGGCTAGTTAAGACAAAAGACCCACTGTTATGTGAAGACTTAAGACCATCTTACTAAAGTTTCATACCCTAACCAATCAATGAAGCAGGAAAACATGGAAAATTCCTCCCCTCCAGATACAAGCACCGGTTGTTCATTAGTGTTATTTCTGATGCAATCTCAAAAAACAGAACAGCCCGTAGTTGAAACCTGAAACAGTGGCAGTTCCAGTCAACACAGAAATGCAATACAACGTCTGATAGTAATATGAAAATGGTTCTGAGCACTAAGACAGATGAATCACTCACTCTCAGACCTGTCAGTGATCACAGTACTGCCATCGTGAATGTAATGATGTAGATGAGATTTTATCTTTACATGTCTAGGACTATTTCCAAATTTTTGTCTGCTTTGGTACTGGGATGAGTTACCCCCACTGTCTGCAGTGGTCCACAGCAAAGAATGTTACCAACATATTCATAAGAGATCTCTGAAATGCTGGATGGGAACGTTGGTACTTGCTATCTTCGTGACCCAGTGGGATCATGTGAATTTGTTTGATCTCTCAAGTTTAAAATGTCCATGATGTTATACAGCCCAAACTCAAAATACGATGAATATTCTTTAAAGACACAGGAAACAGGTTCAGGTAGAAAAAAAGGACAAGAAAATTTACATAAAGAAACAAGTAGTTTTCAGCCCCCGAGCACTTGTAAGAGATAATACTGGCAAGGAACCAGGATTTGAATCAAGAAGTTGCAGGCCTGTTCACATAATTGTTATGGGTGCCATTGTGTAAAGACACAGACAAGGGTCAGAAGCAAAAAACAAAAATGACAGAAGTTTGTGGAAATTAGATACTGAGGGGGGAAATCTGTCTTTTTGGTACTGCGTGGGCGTTCTTCAAATGAGGATGTGATTCATGACACGTGGTACCAAGCAGATTCAGGAAACTCAAAAGGAGATTCTCTCAGGAAATGTCAGAGGGCAGCCACAAGTAGCACTATCAGCTCCAGCTGTCCGCTTACAAGGACCATCAAATGGCATTTAAAGTCCCTACTGATAATTCAGCTTCTGCAAATAAGAACTCTTCAGAGTTATCAGTCAAGAATAACAAATATATATACATATATAAATGTAGACGTAAATAAACGGAATGCAAAAAGACAACACTGACGTTCCACCTGCAGGGGGAGAGGTTTTATTTTCTTCATAAACAACTCATGTGGAGTATCATCATTATAGAAGCTGTCAAAGAGGAGATCCTTTTATTTGGTGACATCTGTTACACAATCTGGTAACTTAAGTCACATCTCCCAACATTCACATTCACCAGGGGGTTAATAAACCAGTGCAATTCCAATGTTTGTCACTCAAGCAGGTGACAAATCAAGCACCTGGAGCGTACTTCCAACCTGAAAACATTTTATCATATATTTGTGTACACAGACAAATTTGTATCTATAAATAATATCTCCTGTATGTATGTATATAGATCTTGCAGCACAGTTCACAACCTATTTTACTATTTCATACACTAGGGTTTCATAGCATTGCATGAACATTTTGTAGTAAAGTAGGAATACCCAGTAGCATCATAGAAATCAGTGACACATATGCTGTTCTTACTACTACTCCAAACTGGGTATTCACTGTCTACCTTTTTTTTTTTTTTTTTGACCTCCTTAGTGTGCGGATCCTTACAGACATACAGTCATCAGAAAATTGTGCTGTGCAGTCAGTAGTAAGTCATTACTTAATGAAAGGACACTCAGACAGCAATTTCCCTAGTATTTGAGGAAATTGGTACTTTTGGCTCATATTTAGGTGGAATCTATTCAACAATCCGTTCCTAAAAGCAGGAGAGCAAAAGAATAGTCAAGCACATCAGAGTCTACATACACTAGACCATAACCAGAACAAATCAGCTATATTGTCTAGTCAGTTCAAATTGTCTCTCACTCTACGTATTAAATTTGAACAATTCGAAAACAAATTTAAAAATATCTGATTCTGTGATGAAACAGACACCTTGTTGTGCTCCCTGCAGCAGATGCGAAGAGGTAAACTGACCTGCAGGAGTCAGCGACAGAGGCATTCAATTAGAGATAATCACTGACCCAAAATCCAGCAGCTATTAATTTTGTCATGTCACAGAATCTGAGTGGGCTGTAATTTCTTTGAGACTAAGATGACTGGAAATAAGATACAATTAAGATGAGGAAATAACTGAAAAAAACCAAACAGGTAACAAAAAGTTAAGAAGATGGTGTTAGGTAAAAACACCTCCTGTTTCAACTGTCACACTCACAGTTGCTTGAGTGTGTGCAGAGAAGAGCAACAAAGGGACTAGAAAACAAGAGTTACGAGGAGCAGCTGACGGAGCTCGGGATGTTTGGTCTGGAGAAGAGGAGGCTGAGGGATGACCTCATTGCTCTCTATAACTACCTGAAATGAGGCTGCAGCAAGGAGGATGTCAGCCTCTTTTCTCAGGTGACACACGATAGAATGTGAGGAAATAGTCTCAAGTTGTACCAGGGGAAGTTCGGATTAAGAATTTCTTCCCAGAGAGGGTGGCCAAGCATTGGAAGAGGCTGCCCAGGACAGTGGTGGAGTCCCCATCCTCGGCAGTATTTAAGAGACGTGGATGCAGCACTAAGGGTGAGGGTTTAACGATGTGACTCAGTAGGTCAAGTTGACAGTCCACTTCATGATCTTGGAAGGTCTTTTCCAATCTAGCTGATTCTAGGATCTCCATCAGGTAAGTATTTACACTAACTGTTACTTGAAGACTGAACTCACCAAATTTGCCAGAGTGTAGCATCCCAGTGTAACAAGCTAACTACTTTAACATTTTGTATCTTCTGTAACAGTAACCAGTAAAGAAAAAAATCCTGTAAGCAAAGTTCGTGAATACTATGGAGACTGTTATACTGCTGGAAACTGCTGAGAGACAGCTGGCCGGTGAAAGAGTGCTAAGTGGTAGACAGTGGGAGTGCTGGATTACAGACAAGAAAGTACGCTCTCTGGGCTTTCGAGTTCTGAAAAAATCCTTCAAATGAGTAAGAAGACAACAGAAAACAATGTAGTATTAGAGGACAGCAGTAGCTTGTGAGCAGCTTATCAACTGAGTATCAAGAACATTGATACGTAATACGACAATCTTGTCACTGATACAAAGAGGTAAGGAAAATGAAAAACAACCAAGCACAGTGACAGGATGGCACCTCACCCTCAAATAAATGGTTCATGTTGGTTCAGTGGACAAGACCTTTGTATAAAACTGAAAATAGTGGAAGGCTGACCAACAACTTCCAGTCTGGAAATATCATCCAACTTAGCAACAGAATGAAGTGACAACACGAGAATATCTTGGAGCCACTTACAATTCTTCCTTTGCTTAAAACATTGCTCACCCTTGCACATGAAGATGGAAAGTTCCTTCATGCAGCCCTCTCTTAGAAAAGGAAGGTAGCAAGATTTAATAATTTTTGTAAAAAATAATAAGAAAATTCTCCCATGTACTAATGTCTTTAATTCTTTTCCACAAGTGCCCTGGTAACTATGACAGCTTGGGTCAGCACTGGTCCCAGTGAGATCAACAGCACACACCCTTGCAGCTAATTCCTTGAAAATGAGTTATACTAATAGCCAGACTCAATGAGTCTCAGAACCACAAAAACTACTGGTACAGCTGTCAAAAATATGTTCACACATAGCCATCATTACCTGAATGGGGAGACAAATACTGCTTCTGAATATAGGAAAGCCAGACAAATTCATAAGCATCAACCACACCAATATATTTTAAATTTAAATCAATTTTCCACTGAACAGAACTCAAAGTCAAGAGACTCATCAGTAGCTTTAGAATTCTCCTCCTCCTGAATGTCATATACAGTGCTGTTTGGCTTCCTTACTTTGCAGAATGAGCAACACTTACTTTTGATGACATTTTATCATGGCATGTAATCTTGTGCAATTTCGGTAGGCAGGATTTTCTACCATCAAGAGAAGTAACAACTCTAACAGGAGTCACTTAAAAGGGCAGTCAGTCCTACGAAGAAGCACTCTTGAGTAAACAACATTTAGAACTAAAAGGAATCCTGAAGTATCAGTAGAAGACTTTGTAGGAAAACACTGACAAAATGAATACTCACAAGAAGATTCACAAATGAGATCTAAAGGAACTCAGATACAAGGCAATTGAATAGTAATTCCACCTCTCTCTTAGAAGTACCTTATTGTTCCTAAAAGATGGTTGATACAAAGCTAGTATAAGAGTATTCTGGAGAAGTCTAAGAACTGTATTTCAATCCAACATCTGTATTAGATACATAATAAATCATTATAAGTGACAAAATGCAGACCTTGCGGAACAGAAAGGATGATTCTGTTAAAAAAAAAAATCGTATTATACATATCTTCGACTTATCTCAGGGAGTTATGAGAATGTGGATAAGGGAGATCCAGGTAATTTTAAAAGAAGTCCCTCAAAACCTGTGAAGACACCAAGCAATCTTGGTATTAGAAACGAGACACTTACATGGATAAATTATCAGTTAAATAAAGATAAAAAAGAAAAACTCTCAGTGGATTGACTGAAGATCCAGAGGATCTCTACCAGCATTTTTATCAGCATTTGGAAAAGGGAGTAGAGTATAAGGTGACAAAATAGTTCGATAAAAGTATATTAAAAAAGTCAATTGCAGAAGACTGAAGAGGAGTGCACTCTTTTAAGTAACGTAACAGTCAAAATTCAAATGCTGATAAAAAGTCCAAAGAGGTTTATGTGGGAAAATATTTACAGAAAAATAGATTGTGTGTTAGAGAAAAATCCCAACGCTGTGAAACAGGTATTACTACTCAGTAAACAAAGTGGGACTAAATCAGTGCTTTAAGAAAGCACTGGTTCAGAGCTCAGTCAAAAAACAAGTCTAACATTAGGAAATATTATCACAGAAACACAGAATGAAGTGGGAATTCAATATGTCTACATTTTGCCTGCTGAATAAACCTTGGTCTCTTGTATGGGAAATGGGAAAGCGAAGCTGGAAGACTAAGATACCACAGTAGAGAGAGAAAAAGGGATATGATAGCAGTCTAGCAAATTATGTCTTATCAAAAAGATGCATTCATTAGAAGATGCAAGTAACAGCTTACTTTTTCCTAAGTAGAGAATACTACACAAAATGAGCAGGTGTCAGGCTACAAGTAAAAGGAATTACTTTAATTGATATGAGAACTGTGTAATTCTGCCACAGACGCTTAGATTTGATGGTTCATACAGATTCTAAAACCAATCAGACAGCCTCAAAGAATTAAAAAAATCAGCCAAGACTTATTAACACAAGGATACCAATTCTGAACTGGGACCTGAAACAAGACATTAGGAAAATATCTCTGTACACTATTCTGTTTATATACTGTTCCCTATGCAATTGCTGTTAGCCAATCTCAGAACTCTGGTCTAAACTAATCTTCGGTCATGTCCCACTTTATATTTCATAGCCGAGTAAATGCCACGCTCGTTGTTTCAAATACATATAATTTTATTTTTTATGTCAAATAGTTTTTGTATACCAATACTGAACTTATCTAATTTCAAAATACGTAATCTCCCCTCGCATAGCTTATAGAGATCTCCAGCTATGATTACATTTTATGCATATTACTAACATTATATTATTGGTACATTCTTGGAAACGTACTGTTTATTAATTTAGATAATGCTGCAAGTGTATTTTATTTATATAAGCTTACAAACTATTACCAACTATATTGAACAGAAGACTTATTTATCAAAATAATACTCCAATGCATTACAATACTTTTTTCCCCCAGTGATCATTTTAAATTTTACCTTTGTCTGGATCCAACTGTTCCTGGGAAAGAATCCCATGCAATACTGGGTTCTTCCATACTCCCTTCTCTTGAGTAAGCGTAGTTAAAATATGCAGTTCCCGACTGCCATTTTCCATCAAGTTTTTATGAGCCACCTGAAAAATGTAATTTACAAAACAAAGTATTGTTTAAAAAAAAAAAAAGTATGTCTTAAACCTTACGTAAAAACAAACAGAAAACCCCACAAACCACCAGATAAAGAATGAAATGTGTATCAAAATAATCTTAATATTCAGCCTGTATTAATGTTACTTCTGTCTCCACCTTCTAAGAAACCAAAGAGACTGAACATCCCAAACTTGCAGTGTGATTTATCTACAGGGCTTCTAGGTAAATTTCAGAAACTGAAGTTCTGAAATATGCCCCCCTTCTGAAAACTTAGGATGAGAAAAGTCTCTTGCCCACATATTGGTGTGGCATCAGTTGCTTAAACTCTTCAGTACTTCAAACAATTTCTATCTGCTGACACACAGCAAGTATTTTCGTAAATGCAAAAGATTAAGGTGTAAGACCACCTGATGGTTCTACGCAAATACGATGAAGGCAGACTGAATTCCTAAGATCAACTGAAGTATCTTCTGCACTTAGACAGCAGGACTGATTCTGGAAGCAGAGTTCTATTTGAGAGCAAACTAAATAACCTGAAAACTCTGAGGATTAAACAGCAATGCACAAATAACACTGGTCCTAGAAGAAGAAAGGGCTCATTTCAATGCCTTCACTTTTCTTCTGCTTTCCCATGTGTTCTGAAGGCTGTGGAGCCTGCTGGCACAAACACATCTCTTAGGAGTCAACGTACATTAGGCAGATGCTAGTAAAATTCTTTCTGAAAATCAGCTTTGAATTTTTCTATATTATTTAGGCTGAGATCATGAGGTAACTGTACTTCATCTTTTTCTCCAGCAGGCTGGGGCCGTGACCACTGCCCTGCGGAGCTTGTTCCAGGGCCCAACCACTCTCTGGTGAAAACCCTTTTCCTACCCCCCAGCCTGACCCTCCCCTGACACAGCTCCATGCCGTTCCCTCGGGCTCCGTCGCTGTCACCAGAGAGCAGAGCTCAGCACTGCCTCTCCGCTCCCCTCCTGAGGAAGCTGTAGGCTGCCACTAAGTTCCCCTCTAGTCCTTTAAGTTCTTGTCACTCTCTTTTGGACACACTGTAGCATTTTTACATTCTTCTTATATTGTGGAGCCCAAAACTGCACTCAGTACACAAGACGAGGCTGCACCAGTTTTGAGGATAGTGGGACAACAATTTCTTTTAGCTATACTGTGCCTGGTGCACCTCAGGATACAGTCTGCCTTTTTGGCTGCCAGAGCACACTGTTGATTCACACTCATCTTACCATCAACCAAATCCCTCTCTGCAGGACTGCACTTAAGCCACTTGCACCCCAATCTATAAGTACATCCACGATTACACCATCCCGGATGCAGAATCTGGCATTTGTGATAGTTCATTGCTCAGTGCTCTAATCTATCAAGACCTCTCTGTGAGGCCTCTCTACCCTCAGGGCAATTAATGGCTCCTCCTACATAATTTAAGATCATCTGCAAACGTACTTAGTGGGCACTCAAACCCAGTGCCCAGGTCATTAATAAAAACACTGATGAGAACTGGCCCTAAAATTCAGTCCTTTGGGAACACCGCCAGTGACTGCATGCCTGATTTCACCCTGTTCACTACAACTCCTTGTGCCCTACCCTTAAGCCAACTGTTCACCCATCATATTGTACACACAACTAGCTGCATGTTAGGCATTTTGTCCAGAAGGATACTGTGAAAGGCAGCATCAGAAGCTTTTCTAAAGCCCACAAAACTCCCATTCACTACCTTCCCTTTGTCCACTAAGTAGGTAACCTTGTCATAAAAGGATATTAAGTTAGTAAGGCATGACTTTCCCTTCACGAACTCACACTGGCTTTGAGCAATGACTGCATTGTCATTTAATCATTTTTCAATAACTCCCAGAATAATATTCTCCATAATTTTGCAAGGCATCAACGTGAGACTGACAAGCCTACAATTGCCAGGGTCTTCTTTCTCGCTCTTTTTGAAAATTGGAGCAACGTTTGCTAGCTTCCAGTCAACTGAGAAGCAGAACTTGTTCCAACATCCTTGTCTGACAGTCCTTAACCGACTAGTGCCCTGTACAAGATCTAACAATCCTGAAGCCTTGCTAGATCCTTCACTCATGAAATAAATTTCCAGTGTACAGCAATAAACAGCAAAGAATAACTTATACAGTATTATTCTAACAGTGTTAAAAAAAGAGGAGAAGTATCTTCTAAAACATGAACTTTCTTTCAAGTATCTACACACACTTTTTCTTCAAAGCTGCTACGTGAACTATTACATAGACAGGTGATATGACTAACAGCAACTCTTTCAAACACAGAATTTATTTACACAGAATTTATAGCTGGAGGGCTTGTTCTTTATCATCCAATAGGAAACAAGTCTCCAGGCACACTACATAATCTCCTTACACTTCCAAAACGTTTTTAAAAGCTAATAATTCTTCACTTCATGGCTCAAACTCACCTGTACAAAAGCCTGAAATTCTTCCCATTTATTTTCAGGTAAATCAAGAGGCAGACACAGCAAAAGTTCAATACAGCTTCTGTAAGGCAAATGTGAATATTATTTGGGGCAATTTTGGGGTTTTAAAATGTTAAATTGACAATCCTTTATTCTAGTATCCAAATAGCTATTTGTTTGAAATGCCAAAGTTGCAATAGAGGTTGTTTTGACTGAATATACAAAAAGGAGAAGGTCCTGGGTAGTCTTGCAGAACTTAGAAAAGCAGCCTTTCTAAAAAACACCAATTCCAACAAAAAAGCAAAAAAAGGTATTTGTCACTGAAGTCCAACACTGTAACAGCCTTCCTAAAATTGATACACTTTCACATTGCACGTGGATCAATAGCAACAAAGTGTTTCAAACTAGGGAGGGCGGCTTGTCCTAAATCAGAGTCCCAAAGACTGCTCCATTTCCAACAACCAGAGACATTCTTTCTCATATACAGCACTCACCACGAAGAGGGGAAGTGTTTCCCAACTGTACTGGGGCTGGCTGGGATGGAGATAACATTCTTCACAGCAGCGTGTATGGTGTTGTGACCAAAACAATGCTGATAACAGCCATTTTAGCTCTTGCTCCACAGTGTCTGTACAGCATCACCAAGGCCCTCTCTTTCTCACTCTGCCCCTCAGTGAACAGACTGGGGGGTACGCAAGAGGTTGGGAGGGGGGCACATCCAGGCAGAGGACCTGAACTAACCGAAGAGATGTTCCATGTCATGTAACATAATACTCAGCAATAAAAAGAGACAAAGGGGAATTTACAGAGGTTAGCCATCTTTTGCTGAGGAACTGGCTGGGCGCCAGCCTGCCCATGAGAAACGTTACATGACTGTCTTTGAATCGCTTGTTCTGTTCTGTTTTCTTCTTCCACTTCTCCCTTGTTTGTTAAACAGTTATTACCAGTTTTTTTTTTTTGCTTTTATTCTTTTTCTCTTCTCCTTCTCAGCAAATAGTAGTGTGGCACTTAGCCGCCTACCAAGGTTAACCCACACCACCAACCTATGCAGAATTTTTTATCAACTGTAAACTGAACTGAGAAAACATTTAGACAGTGAAAAGTTAATACCACACAGGTTGGGTTTAGTAGCTGAAAAACATACTTACAGTGCTAAACGTTCAAGCACAAAGGCTACATTTTCACACTCAGAGGTAAGATAAGGTCGTGCTTTAACATAACTTCGGATGGCCACTGTATACACCTCCAACAGGGGCAGAGGATCTTCCGATGTTTTCCACTTTTCTGCATATTCCAGCAAAGTCTGTTTGGGAAGAGAACAAAAACCCCACAAAGTTTAGGAACAGATGGAAGATTTTAGTTTTAAATTCCTCACTAATAAGACTACCCTTCTTAATGATTACATCTATCGTCTCAATAGGAATTACATAGGTCACTCCGAAAGTAATGCCTCCTGTTTGTTTCCAAGGAAACTACAGCAGCTACAAAGAGCACAATAACACTCTTTGATAGAGCAAGTTTTCAACTATAAAGCAGCATTTTTCAACATAGTCACCACCATTAGCTATGCATTTCGGACAGCAAGGAGCAATAAAATATATTGTTTCACTAAAGATTGAAACTTCACCCCCCTCAACACTCTAAAAATTATTCTCTCATCATATAAAAATACTATGACTGACACCTCGCCCCAGTCATATCACCATATGAGTCAGTTTACATTCATATTTTCCAAATATAAAAGCCTGAAGAATACGTCTGGGAACACAGATATTCTTCCCCCCCAGCCCACAAGAAATTCATATATGAGACACTAAAAAAATCATTTTTAGACACACCTCTACAGTTTAGCTCCTGAAGCAAGTGAATTAGAAAGCATCAGCCCTTAGTTTAAATTTTATACTTTCAGGAGTAGCTTAACATTTCCTCTCATTTGCCATCTTACCAAACTAAGCGTTTTAAAGACAACACATACAAACTCACGAGTTAAAAAGTCATTCTCCTATTTGCCACGTGAACAATATACAAACAATGACTTAGAAATAAAACTAATTAGAATGGAGCTAATTAGAACAGGGCTACTCTGCAGAGATGGAATGACGACCACTGCCAAAAGTGCAAAAGGCATCCATTCATGTGGTGGAGTCACTGTCCCTGGCGGTGTTCACGGAACGTCTGGATGAGGTGCTAAGGGATATGGTTTAGTAGTTTAGTGGGAAATACTGGTGGTAGGAGGACGGTTGGACTAGATGATCTTGGAGGTCCCTTCCAACCTAGTGATTCTATGATTCTATGTCAGGAGGTCGCGGGGACTCAGACACACATTTAAGTTGGAGAAAATAGTACGGTGCTCACATCAGCATACAGAACAACCCCCACGGATCTCTGCTCTCAAGCCTAGGGCAGCAGAATTGATTGCCAGACAGCTCCTACACTGGTGTAGGTTGCAACTTGTTGTATTAAGACGACCAATGTTGTTGTTTACTTCTTGGGGGTGTAACAGGTAGAAATCTCACTGTAGCAAATAGCAACGTAGGACATTCAACACCCCGCTCAAAGAAGGGCCATTAGAATAAGCTGTCTGTATTAACACCCAACGGATTGGTGAGTATCCTGAAGGACAGAGATTCTGCAACCTCTGTGGACAACCTGCTCCTGTGTTTGACTCATGTTTACTGTGACTCCTGAACTCCCATATCCCACTTCCCCAGGCTGCGGAGATCCCTGTGAGTAGCAACCCTGACCTTCAGCATGCTGGCTGCTCCCATCAATTCAGCATCACCCGCAAACCTGTGGAGGGTGGACAGTCCCCTCGCCTCAGCCAGCAGCATGCCAGTCAGCATGTGCCCCAGCATTGAGCCTTGACAGGATGCCACAAGTCACCTGCTGCCAGCTGGACTTTGATCACAGCTTTTTGAGACCCACAGTTCAGCCACTCCACTATACTGCCTGGTAAGTGGCCTATTTCATGGTTTATAAGGATACTATGAGACACAAAGTTCAGGGCATTGTAGATGTCAGGTAAAAAAATAATTTGCTGCTGTCCTCTCATCTGCAGAACCAGCTATTTCCACATGGAAGGAAATCACGTTTGTCAATGTTAAAGCATTTTACACAGCTCCTATGGTCAAGGTCATTAGAAGAAGTGATGCTTTCCCTTTTTATTAATGTCAGCCAAAATTAAAACGATTTTGACAATGCTGATTTAACTCTGACAAGGTTTTTTTCTGGAAAAAGCAATCAGAAATCTTGTCAGAGCCCTCTGGACAATAAAGCTCTTCTGCTACAGAATGTCTCATACACCTGAATAAAAACCAGAACAAAGTGTTTCTCAGCTAACTTGAACATGCAAACATTAAAATTTCACTTTTAATATGCCAATATAGCAATCTTAATGAATGCTTTATGCCTGGGCTATAATGGCAATCAAACTATAAAATCAGACTCTGAGCAAGCCATCTCTGACTTCAGTTATTAGGAAGTAAGAGAACAGAACACGAATTCTTTGGGAAAGAAAAGTCAGTCATATTAAAAGACAAAACAAAACTAAGTTTATTCCTGTCTTCAACTCTAAGTTTAGCATAACTTAAATTCAATATTGCCTTGTCTATGTTAGACATCTGTCCTGAGTTAGCTAATGGTAGTATTAAGAATATGCTTAAAATTCTCCTATTTGGCAGAGTCCAAAAAAAACACTCTTAGCAAAAATTTCATCTGTGTTAAACTGAATCAGAAAAGGGCTTAATGTGGTTGTTTGCAGTCACAATATCACAACCAGGTTGCAGCACAGACAAAACAAAATACCAAGGGTATTTTAAAAGAAGTTTCATGCTCCACCTTTTGCTGCAGCAGAAAAAAACATCCGCGGCACGTAGTGCTCCCTGCTGGAACCCAGGATCTGATAGGAATGCTGCCTGTTTTGCTGTAACAACCAATACAATCCTCTTAGCACAGCAGCTAAAAAAGCACCACAGATCACGGCAGAGCAATCGGGGGAGCAACACACAGCAGAAGCGTGAAAGAAGAGGCAGCGAAGAAGGACAGGATAAACAAGCTAGCAATGTTAGCAAACGTCTCTCTGTACCATTTGGCAAGTCTGATCAATGAGCTGGAATAATCAGATCAGAACGAGAAGTCAGCTTCACAGAATCTTTAAAGAAACTCCAGTTAAAGACTCCCTCTTCCTAAATACTCATACGGCCAGATGTACTCTGATTTCAGCTATGGATTTGTCCTAGGTGACATGTTTAAGGATGCTAGTGGTAAAACAGCAAAGTTGAATAAAACAGCCTGCAAAAAATATTTTCCACACCAGTCACTCTTTGGGTCAAGAAGCAACTTTTTGGACAGTATGGGCAGCAATTTCTTCAATTAGTTGAGTTGGTGGAAGTATTCACATCGACAGAACAAACTTGCATAAGAAATCGCATTCTCATTAACTTGCTTCTTTCTCATTAAGAATACAGCAATCGATGCAGCATCTTACACAGAATAAAAACTAAAAGAAAGTGTACTTGTGCAATAATTGAGGAATAAACTTTTCCTTCCAGGTATGACTTTTCTTTTTGCACTGGAAAAACCAACATACAATCACTTTATGTTAAAAATGAACAATACTACGGCTTACCGAATTTTACACTTTTTAAAAAGAAGCAATTCTTCCTCTCAGGTGAAAATGTGAAAACAAGTTGGCAGCGACCTTATGAGTAAATGAGGGACAACCACGGCAATAGAACATTCAGCACAGCTTACTGTTTGTACGGACTCTTAAATAAGCCAGAAAAATTCTTCGCATTAGTATGGAACGCTGCCCAGCTAAAACAGCGAGCCAGCTTCGTAACTGGAGATGAATTCTGAAAGCTAATGTTGTCATCATGAATTACATTCCTTCTTGAGTAATTTGAAACAAGAGATGCCTCCTTTTTGACTAAATATTAAAAAAAAAAAAATACAACTAAGTAGTAATTAACGTAGACCAAGGAAGTAGCAGGTCTCATACACTGCCATTTAGTTTTCTTCAGCTGACTGCTTATATCTGTTACAGCAAACCTGACCATCATATATCTGCCACATATTTTCTGCCAGAAAAATAAGTCTGCATTTAGGAAGTTGATCTATCAAGTCAGGAATCCTGTTAACTACCAGAAATGCAGAGTTTACCTGTTACTTCATGTAAATATGGTTGTGAAGGTATGGCACATCTACATCTTCAGAAGTCTGCAGCAAGCAACAAGATTAATGCAACCTTTGACGCAGCAAAGGATGTTTCAAAGTCAGGACAAAAACAGGACAGCACATCCTGAAAGCCTCAAAGTGTGAAGTTGAGCAGGAAAGGAAAGAAGAAAGGGTGTGAGAGGAAAAAGAAGGAAGTGAAGAGACGTAACTTAAGCAATTGGTCATCTGAGAAGCAGGGCTGAAAAGGATTCTCACCAGCTGCTGCAAAGACAGACAGCAACACCTACAAGAAGAAATTAACTGCCTTGGTAGAGGGACACTGAAACAAGCCATGAAAAGTGACCATGGAGACAAACCTGCAGCAGCCAGATGAGAAGATCTTGAGTTTCATAGGGCAGGAATGAGAGCTCCTAGGCAGTCAGCACGCTGCAAGAGCTCCAACAAGGCACTATCGGAGTTTTAACTGAGTATGGGAGAGTATTTAAGACCCCAGTCCCATTAAGACAGAACCCACCTGGAGCTGTCCCAGGTAATTAGGAGCTCTACAGAAACATCAGGTAGTCATTAATACCAAAAAACTGGACTGAGGAGGAATTACAGAAGCACTTGCAGAACCTACAAAAGCCCAACCTACGTTATCTAGTCCAAGTCCAGCTTAATAAGTTGAAGCAAACAAAATTTTAGTTTGAAAATCAGTTTAGAAGTAGTTAACCAAAATAAAATCTAATTTAATCAACAAATTGACAAGTTTCCAGCATCTACCACCTAACAAGAATTATTTGGCTTGTTGGTGAACACTGTTCTTTAAAAGGGGCACATACAGATGCAAACACGCTGTATAAAGCAAGGAAAGAGGTTTGCATGATAACAGCAGCACTAATTTCAGAATTAAATAGTGCTATTTGGATCTTGTATATATAGATCAGCCTCTTCCAAGCCATTACATGAACTATATTAAGCACTTACGCCCACCACGCCCTTCAAAACTATTCTTCAGTATGACAGATCTCCTTGTCTGGATGTCCCCAGACCACACAGCACCGCCACTGTACGAAGCGAATCAGATTCATTCTGTTTTCCTTAATGAATCACTGTTGTGCTTGGTTCGCAACCATAAAAAGAAAGAATTTTACCCCCAGCCCTGGGCCTCATTAAGTTATTTATCTCCCTAGTCAGGACACGCTTGTTAATCAAGCCAAGAACTGCACTCAGAGCACAGCAGCAAAGTTTTGTTCCTCCGTGAGACCGAAACTGCATTTTTTTTTTGGCTGCTGCTTAGGCGGTCAGAAATGCTCAAAAAATGGAAGGACTTCAATTTGTACAACAAAAATCAATATGCATTATATCTGATTTAAACTGTGGAAAATACTTAGCTATGTGTAATGTTCAGACAATGCTTTTTATCTTTTTCAGCCTTCATCAGTGCGTTTACATAAATGTTTTGCAGTAGCGATGCACCCACTAGAGGAAGTTTCTACTTTCTAATATTACATCCAGCAGCCTTCTTTGCCAAAATCAGCCCTGCAATACCAAAGCTGTGTTTAAAGATCTGTTCCATGCTAGAAGAAGGGATGATTTATTATTAACTGGAGTTTCACACCTATGACCCACACCTATGTCTCTCTTGAGAATGTGATCCTAAGATCAGGTTCTTTACCTCTCAGACACCTGGATCAAGGCAAGCTTACTTAAGTATGTTAAAAGGTGCCTGAAACTGCCACTTCCAGTCCTGGCTAAGCCCAAGGGACTAATAGAGAAGGAAAGTGACAGGCAGCAGAGACACGAGTAAACTGTGCCTCTAAAACCACTGCAGTAACTAGCAAAACGCCCATTTCTGTGACTGTCCTCAAGCACGTCCACGCGAGTGAGTTGGAAGGGCATGACAAAACCAAGTCATTTGGAGATGAGCCTGTAAGAGCTGCACATAGTGGCAGCAAGAATGGCCCCTGCAAAGCTGTCTTGGAGCCAGGGCAGCAGTTGCTGTGTTGGGAATAGGCAGGCTCAGGAAGGACAGCACTGCTCAGTGAAATCACCCAGCTACCTCACCTCCATGTGGAGCATGTGCCCATGAAGGCAGGGCTCACCTTCAGCTGGCACAACCCTATGGTCCTCTGCTCCAGCACCTGTCAGAACTGACCCAAAAGCACAGATATTTTCACAGGAAGAAGCAGGACAGGCTGATAAGAGAAAACAGGGCAAGCTTTACTCAAAGAACCATTCACAGCTTGTATCATCAGATGGATCATGAGCCAATTAAAATGAATTGAGGATCCTGAGCTGGATATCACCACACATAATCTCACCAAGCAGCGTGGTGCAGCTTTAAGTGTGTGGTCAAGCTCTGCCAGATTCCACCTCCAGGCAGAAAGCTGATACACATGGGGCTCGTTAGTGGAAGATGCCAGGAGCTGAATGTCAACAAAGACTGCCAGCAGTGCTGCCAGAAGATGAAGCAGTCTGAGTAAAGAAACTAAGGCACTGCAGCAATGATTCTGGAACACTTCTCTTGACAAAAGTAGGAAAGACAAGATTCCTTCACATACTCAAATACTGAACTCGAGGAGGAAGGTGCAAAGTCTCTACCAACACTTCAAAGGTAAAGAAGTTTTTGTCTTCAATAGATGTATATATAATTCACACACATACAAATACATACACAGGCTATCATATTGAGACAAGCCTCCTTTCAGCTGCACTTCTCTTCCTTTAGAACCATGGTAATTCCACTACTCTTAAACCACACATTTTTTATTTTTGTTATGTAAAAAAAAACCAAATTGGCTAAATAAGCTAAATAACCAAATAAAGTACATTTAAAAAATTATCATAGTTTCAAAGATGGAAGTCTAAAGGTATGTTGTCTGTAAAGTACTTCTGTAACAACTCAAACATATCCAGTTAAGTCTTTTGTCTTAAGTCCTATGGAGCTTCTCCCTAAGCAAACTGTACTCCTTTTCTAAATCTTACATTATCAATTACTACGAAAGACCAAGACAACCACATCTGAATGTTTTTGGCTAATGTACCATGTGAATAAGGCACAAAACTATACTTGTGGGCATCTGAACATTTTATACAGCAAAATACATACTTTGTGGTGTGCAAGAAACTTAAGCTCAGCAGTACTGCAATAAGCCAAAGTAAACGGAATTATTTGTAAAATTGGAAAAAGTGCATACTTTTTGCTGAATGAAGAGGATTCAAGATTTTTTAATGGTGGCAGGAAAAGTAGCAATAAAGTTTTTACAATAAAAGCACAAGAGAACTTACAAGTCACAATCTCTCTCATGCACTGCTATCAAATTTGGTGTGTTCTGGAGTTACACTACTTAGTACACAAGGGAGTTCTTGCCAGAGTGTTGTATGAATGTAAACAAAAGACTGTGCTTCGCCTTCAAGCTTCCGTGCCCAGTGCTCCCTTCTCAGTAAGACTGCTGCGTTTCCCCTCAGGGTGACAGAAAATGATTTAATCCCCACAAAAAGCAAAGAGGTACGGTGCTTCACATTGACTGTATGTACAGCCATACCTATAGACCCCACCACGGAATACGATGGTTAATATCTACACGCATAAACAACAAATCTCACCATATCCTCACATTATCTTGATTATTTTTATACTTATGTAGCATTATTTACCTTAGCTATTTAGATAACGAGGACATGACACAATTAAACACCTAATGGATCAGTGAAGCATGTTGGATAAGCTCACAGCCTTTTACTGCAAACTGTCTTAAATAGAAAGTCACCCTTAATTTTTAAACACAAAACAGAAACCACAACAATTTTTTTCCACCTGTAAATGCTACCAGCAAGTAGCTCCGTACAGGAAGAGATCTTCCTGGTGTAGTAAGTACTAGCACCACAGAAGTTACAGGAGTTTTGATTATTTACACTATACAGCTGGCACAAGTCTTGGCTTTTATTTAAAAGAAAAAATATTTCCAGCTTGCCATTTTTTTCTGATCTTAGCTGACATAGTGAGGGCTACTGAACTGCTGAAATGGCATACAAGCTGCCACTCCCCACAAAACACCAGTTCTGACCAAGGTCGTCCAGGCAATACTATGAATTCAGTGAACTCATTGCCCCTCTGTTGTTCTGAGGTGTTGTCATGCTTTCAAAATAGAAAATCCAAGAAGTAGCAGTAAAAAGGACCACAATGTACAGACCAGGTCAATAATTCCAGTTTCTTGCGCAGGCACACACCACAGTCCTTACTGCTAAGACTGCTAAGACCAAGATACACAGAGAAGAGGTGAGTGACCTCATCACTTCATCTCACTGTCCTATCTTTGTCTTCTCCAGTTTAAGAGCAGAGTAACATCTTCATTCTTTTACTGCACCACATGCAATTCTGTGGTAGAAAGAACAGATTTCTATTGGTTATCACAAACTGAAAAACCAGCTTCTTCAACTTCTCTCTGCTGTACAAGTTTTTAATATGCTTTGAAGGACAAGGACTAAAAGCAATCAGGACTACACAGTGCACCCAAATGAGGAAAATGGCTTACAACATTCCCATGGGTTGCAGCAGTCCAAAATAATAAATTACACCTTTACAGGTAAGAGTCTAAAATCAAATTCCCATAAACAGTGCAATCCACAACTCTGCACAATGCAGCATTTTCTTCCCTTTCTTCAGCACCACTGATGCTACTGACAGTTTGAACGAGTTCTGGTTCTGTGCTTATGAGAACCTTTACTTGCACTCTATATAGGCATCTTACCCCTTACAACCTAAGCTGTTCCATGATGCTATGATTTGCTTTCCTAATCTTTGTTCTTTACCACCTTTTAACTAACATTTATAGGGTAACAGTCATTCAGCCCTTGGAGAAATCCAGGACCAGCACTAATCCTTCATCAGCAACAAGCACAAGTTCTAATTCCTATCAGCTCCCCAAATACATTCAGTGTGCGGACTCCAGCGCTTGTGCCAGGCACAGCACAAGGCAAGCAGAATTATTTCTTTTGAGGAAAATGTTCTCTTAAGACTCTTAAACTAGTGCACATAATCAGCAGCAGATGTAGATGATTTGTCTTCTTTGAAGTACACTAATACCCACTAATAACCAATGAATTCCATGACAATTGCCTCCCAGAAATTGTATACTGCCTCTATTTCCCCCAATTTACGTCCCATACATTAATAATTGTAAAACATACAGCTCGGATCACAGAATCATAGAATCGTTTGAGTTGGAAGGGACTTTTAAAGGTCATCTGGTTCAACTCCCCTGCAAGGAACAGGGACACCTACAGCTAGATTCATTACATTTAATGCACTTTTTGAAATGAGCAACCAGCATTTTCTCTGAAACAGAATGAGAATTAAGAGCTGGACACAGACGTTTCATATACCCACTCAATGAACTGAATACGACTAGTAAACTATCAGGAATTTCGCTGTTCATAGTTTTAATTCTTCCCTTTGCTTTTTTTTAGGAGTCTTCTCAGGTAGTTCTCTAATGCACTGTATTCTCTTGCCACCTCAGTATGTTATTACATTGCTCAGCTGAAGAGAAGTGACTTTCTCAGGCAATCTTTGCAAAGCAACAAGACTAAACACAAACCCCAAAGAGTTACTCTCATTGCAGCAGATATTTCCATTCTTTGGATCACTGTTTTGGACAGTCTCTTTCCTGTACCTGCTTCATTTCTCAATTTTTTTCATCCATCTTGTACCAATACTGTTACATTCAAGCAACTCTGATTAATTTTCATTAATCTTGATTTAGTGAAACCATACACTAAGTTGTCCTGTAGGATTCTTCTTCCTCCCTAGAAGATTAAAACCTATGGAGTAGAAATTAAAAAGCACAGGAAGGCAGATGGGAAAAGACACGTTAATGATTTTCATTCTGCATTCGAATCTCTGAAGCTTGCCTTTTTAACGCTTTGAGTTCACAAAACCACTATGGGAAAAATCCCAAATAATTACTTTTGCCAAAGAATTAGTTTAACAACATCAACGGCCAAAATCCAGGGTATGGTTGGCCTACTGCACTCCTTTTCTTAGAACTGCATGATGTTTCCTATCAAAATCTTACATAACTTTTCAGGCATTGGGAAAAAACAGACAATCCTCTCAATTTAGCATGGAGTGCCAGAGATGCATGTATCACACAGAAACAAGTAAACATCCAGTCAGAACGCTGAAAAACAGTTTTTATTTAAAGGAGTAAATCCCTTTACTGTGGTGCAATTCTTATTGACTATAAGATCAGGAGAGTGAGATACGCAAACTGACACACTTCAAACAAATATTCTTTGGAAACAGCTGTCTTCTATGCTAGATCTTGTTATAAAATATTCATCAGCAGACAGTGCCTTTTTAATATGTACAACAAAAAAGTTAAGAGGGAATAGAATTTGAAGCGCCGTGAACCATTTGCTCCATGTAAGTACTGCTCAAGTGGTACTCATCATTCGAGTCCTTTTCTTTTTCTACACAAACTGGGAAAGAGAAGGCCATATGCATTTACTACCTTCGGGTCACGAAACATATCGCCTGTGGTCAGCTACTAAACCACACAAAAAAAGAGAGTTACTCTGACCTTTGAAAACTTCACATTACTTAATTACACGCTTGCATTTACTTCACCTCTCATTTCCTCAAATTCCTTGTGCACTGCTGCGGATGAGCAAGAACTGCCTTCTGACTATACACAGCTGCATTTTAAGAATGCAATCCACAATATTAAGCTAAAACATTTCCTGCTTGTCAACGTCCAAGTTACAAAAGGATGCGATGACGTGCCAGGTGAAGTAGGCAATGCCAGATGACATAGCAGCTGTAAGGATGTGAAAATGCTTATCGCGTCTATTTAAAGAGCTTTCCTATGCTAACTGCTATGCTAACTGACTGCTGCTGAACGTGAAGAACACCGACAGCACAGCCATAATGACCTCTGAAGAAAACAGAAAGGAAGAGATGATGCCATCCAACCTCGTATCGCTAGCAAAACCCTTTATTTTGGATTACAAAATGAAAATATAGTCCTGAAAGCAAGCTGTAACACTCTTCACAAAACTTCAGTTGAAAACAGAAGTGTCACCCACTGTATCCCAACACCTAGAGTCCTACCAGTGTCTGCGTTCTTGCACTGCCATCTTCCTGGTTTTGAAATTTAAATTAAAGACCTCCCAATCCTAACTCCAAGATCTGTAATCTTATGTCAGTTTTCAACTCCCAAACCCAAGTCTGCTTCTCCTTGAAAAGTATTTTCACAGTTTCAAACTGTTAACTTCTCTTATGGTACAGTAGTTATGAGTTGCAACTAATTGCCTATGTTTAACTATTGATCGGAATCACAGAATTGTAAGGACTGGAAGGGACCTCTGCAGATCATCTAATCCAACCACCCTAGTACAGCAGGTTCCCTACACTAGGTGATCAGAAGAAAACAGAACAACATGGAAAAAAAGCATGTAAAATTTCCTTACTTAAGGAGGGCAACACAGCTGGTAGAAGGGCTGGAAGACATGTGCTGTGAGGAGAGGCTGAGGACATAGGGCTGTCCACTCTGGAGAAGAGGAGGCTGAGAGGCAATCTCACAGCTCTCTGCAGCTCCCTGAGGAGGGGAAGCAGAGGGAGGTGCCAAGCTCTGCTCCCTGTAACTGATGGCAGGACAGGAACAGCACAAAGCTGGGCCAAGAAGGTTCTAATTGGACATTAGGAAACATCTCTTTACTGTGAGGGTATTCTGACTTTGGAACAGGCTTCCTAGAGAGGCAGCTGATGCCCCATGCCTGTCAGTGTCCTAGAAGCATTTGCATAATGCCTTCATTCATGTACTTTAACTTTTGCTTGGCTCTGAAGAGGTCAGGCAGTTGGAGTAGATGATTTTTGCAGGCCCNCTCCCTGAGGAGGGGAAGCAGAGGGAGGTGCCAAGCTCTGCTCCCTGTAACTGATGGCAGGACAGGAACAGCACAAAGCTGGGCCAAGAAGGTTCTAATTGGACATTAGGAAACATCTCTTTACTGTGAGGGTATTCTGACTTTGGAACAGGCTTCCTAGAGAGGCAGCTGATGCCCCATGCCTGTCAGTGTCCTAGAAGCATTTGCATAATGCCTTCATTCATGTACTTTAACTTTTGCTTGGCTCTGAAGAGGTCAGGCAGTTGGAGTAGATGATTTTTGCAGGCCCCTTCCAAGTGAACTATTCTATTCTGAAGGTTTTATTTGCAGTAACACTCTCAAAGGAGAGATATTTCTGCAGCAGGGAATAAGAGCAGCAGGAAACATTTGTTAAAGCAGTGAAGTTCCTGCCACATCCATGGCTCTGCAAGATGCATTAGGGTCCACTGGTCACACAGCCACACGTCTGTGCTCAGACTTCAGTGAGCATGTGTATTGTGGGAGAAGTAACTGGCAGAGACTTTGTGTTTGCATTTCAAACCAGTATCTAGGAGAGACATCGATGCACCTCACACGTGCAGCACTCCAAGAAGGAGGCACCAAAGGTAACTGTGCACAAACAACGGAGAACACTGCAGTTCATGATCTTCTAGATACATTCCCACAAAGGGTGTTCACCCTGATTCTATGGACACCAAAGTATTCTGCAATCTCAGGAAATTGGCAACTAAAGCACAGTTTTGGCAGTTAGCCCATCAGACACAGAAGCTTCAAAAACTCTCTTGAATATTCAGCTTTATATGGTGGTCGCTCTGAGGTGAGAGTAACACATTTCCTAAAAAATAAATACAATGGTACTTTCTTAATACTGATAGCACAATACCCACAGAAGTTCCATATAAACCCAAAGAATTTCACAGAACAGTGTTAGAATATTTCAAACTATTATATAGTGTGTGAACTGCAATATGATAAATAAGCTATTATACGCAACAAAACAATTGCATAGATCAGGGACTGAACAATAAAGTGAGAAATACAAAGCCTTTATCAAAGAAGTGGAAAAACACTGAATTGCCTACTACAAGCAAGATTTGTCCTTATGGAAATAAATATGCAAGGATTAAATGCTCTCTGTTCTTTTTAGTATATTCTTCTTCTTGAAGGCAAGAAGCAATTTCCCTATTTGCAGGCAGAGGTGACAAGTCCCTCAACAGTAACAGAGTACGGATACTGGAGAGTGACCAGGTGCTACAAATTGCAAGACAGCTTAGTTCCTGGCAGAGCTGCTGAAACTAGGTGGCAAACCATAGAAACATCAAACTCCACCTGAATTGACCTGTATTCTGATTAAGTAGTGAGGTATACAATCTTGATGTTGCTGATGTCTCCTAATGTAACAGTAACACTAGTGGAATAAAAACTGATTCAGAGTAACACGGCTGGTATCCCTTTGCTGGCTCTTGGGCTTCATCTTATTCAAATGATCGTTTGGGGGAGGCTGTGTTTTTCTAGAGTAAAACTGGCAGTCTGAAGCATAACCTCACTACTACTGGTCACTGTAGCCATTAAAGAAGGGAGCGTGTAAGGAAGACAGCATTGTTCAAATTCCTGAAAAGCTGATAACAGCCTACTTTTAAGGTGCAGTTTATGATAGTTTGTAAACCAAGCTGGGCTTCTAGCCTTGACTATTCACTGCAACTCCAGCCATCAACTCCAGCCATGTCCTCAAAGCTCCACAGCCTCCACAAAGAAGTTGGCCCAAGTGCCATTTCCAGGCCATCAGAAATAAAATTGCAACATTGCCTGCCACGTTTCTTTTGTACTGTGAGGAAAAGCTGTTTTTGAAAACAGTCCTCAAACGTTTTCTTTCTTAACGAAGTATTTGTTAAAGATACGTTAAATACTAAAGATACATTAAATAAACAGCCCAGTTTAGACATGCCTGGAGTCAAGATGCTTTGGTACTGAGGCACCAGTACCAGATCATCTCTTTGTGAAGTCTCCCAGCAAAATTACACCCTAGAAGGACACATGAACGATCTTTATAGCTGTTTAAACACCATTATCCTCAGGCTCAATGATCTACAGTTCTTAGAGCTGAAGACCACCTTCTCTTGTGAACTGTTTCTCTCCTTGTTGTTCAGTGTTTTACCAGAAGATGGAACCTTTCATCATGTAAAAAGCAGGAATCTTGACGAGTGCTTAAACTTGCCTATAGTTTGCAACTTTGGATAAACATAAATGAATTGACACTTTCGAAAGCATTCTTCAGTTAAGGCTTTCACGAAAGGCAGTTTATTTTGGGTTTGCAGCTACGAGAAAAAAGTTAGAAGCTGCTAAGGAATAGCTGGGGTGCAACAAGCATTCACAACCATGTTGTATGAGGACAAGACTAAACTGGGATGTCAGTCAAGTAGAATACTTGAGGAAGAAAACACTTCAATAGTTCTTGAACTAGTTCCACATGTTAAAGAAAACTTACTAAAAATGCCTAATTTAAACAAAGTCTACCTCATATTTTCCATGAGACTTCAAGATTTAAGACATTTTAAGCAAGTACTATGACTGAGATGATTTTCATGATATTTTAAAGAGCAAGCTGAACACCTGCGTTATCTTGTCTACCTCTCACATCTCTGTGACAGGTCAGTCTTCTCGATCAAGGTGTTTTTCTTCATCACCATCATTATAATCCATCTTTTCTTCCCTTTCATGTTTGCCTCCAACATGGAAGCACAAACATAAGCAACCTGTTTCCCTATTGCTGTTTCAGTTGGGTTGCATTATATATGAAGTGATTCTTAGACTAGAACAGAAATTACATTGAACGACATGGATATTTGCTACAAGCATCAGATAGAACAGCACTATCTGATATGCTGCTCCCTCACAGATAGGCTGAAATAAAGAACCAGGTCATATCAATATAAGTTGACAAAATTAGTTTTTATTTTAACTATTTAGATCTGTGCACGGAGAGGTCATAGAATGGCTTGGGTTGCACGGTACCTTAAAGATCATCCAGTTCCAACCCCCTGCCATGGGCATTTTACAGCAGGTTAATACAGGATTATACTTCTATTCATTTCCAAAACAGTTTAATTAGACAAATTAGAACTGATACTAGCAAATTGATTCAGCATTTGTCAACCAACGATTAGCATCATTATCTTAATTTTGTAGCTACACAAACACTGTTGAGAGTGTTAGTGCTTACATGGTTGCTATTATGCAGTACAACTCAGAACAGAACAGCAAAACTTCAGCAGGTACACAAGACTGCATTTACAACACCAAGGATGACATAATCAAGTTTGACTGTGTTTTTTTCTAGCATGCAAGTACTATTTAAGTTGTGGCAAGGATTAACAGATGATCTAAGAACATCAATTTCCATTCTTAATCAATTTTAGTTTTCAAAATCTTCATGATTTTAAGTTGTCAATGCACTATTTTTACTTTGACTGCTCCTTCTGAATTGTTTCACAATAAAGTCGTTAAGCAAAGCACAGCTCCAGAAAGTCGAGATGTCTTTGGCTGAAGAGGCAGCTGACGTTGCTTTAATTCAAAGAGATATTGACTTGAGCCCAGATGGGAGGACTGAAGCCAGACTCTTAATTCTATCACTTACTACAATATCACATTTAAGCAATTGTTTTCATTCTCAGTTTCTGCAGGCACAGTGCAAAACTATCCAATTCTTTTTTCCCCCCTCATCACTATTCCTCTACTCCGCTAACAGGCAGCAGTTCCCATCTTCCACAGTCTTTCCCTTTTCCATCACCCAGAAAATTCCAGCTGCTCTGCATCCACAAAATCACAGGGTTTGGAAGGGACCTCAGGAGAACATCTAGTCCAATCCCCTGCTAAAGCAGGTTCCCTACAGTAGGGAACCCCCATTCTAACACTACTGGTGGCTCTATCCTGCAGTTAAAAGCAAAGCAAAGTCAAGACAGGATTAATGAGAACTGAATTAGTGAGTCCAAGAACAACTCAAAGTCAAGAGAAACTCATTCAAAGATGCTGATTAACAGCAAAAACTTTAGAACTACACACCATATGAATCTGCAGGTTAACTTCTGGTCCACAAAAGATTTCCCATGACTATAGCACTTCAGTGCAAGGCACTGCAGAAAGAGTGGATCAGTACAGCAGAAGAGCTGGTGCTGAATGCGTGGCTGACTAAACCCCTTAGGGTGGAATGTGTCTGACCAGTAAATTCCTATATAGGCAGGGAGGATGCACCCATGAAGCTCAGGGAAAAATGCCGGGGGTGACTGACCACAGTGGTTGTAAAGAAGCTAACTTTATCTCAACACAAAGGGACCAGAGAGCGGCCTTTATTTCAGACAAACAGCTAGCAACAGTTGAGAGGACTGCAGATATCTGCCAACTGGCGCATTAGTGTCTCTCCCAAAGTTCATTAAAAGGCTGTGATGTCTCCCTGAGTTAGCCAGACTGGCACTGGGAGAGTGAATACATACTGTACCAACATTAAACATATCCTCCATGCATGGAATAACTCAAAAACCTGGTCAGGGAGTACTGGACTCTGACACCATCACCAGAGACCCTTCTTTGGGATCGTTTTCAGCTGGCTCCAGTAACTAGCTAACCTACTACCACCTGCATTATACTGCTTGCAATCACTTCTGCAGCATAGCTTTCGGTTTAGTTTCACCCAAAATGCAGCCAATTTCCACACTGTCAAAGCGTTACAAGATGTCAAATAATGTCTGGTAAGCAGGGATGATAAGATCACCACTTTCAAAACAAACTTCTGGTCTGACCCATACCACTAACGCGTAGGCATTTGCTATTTTAGTGTACACAACTTTTATGGATATGCTACGCTATCCAAAAACTCTTCTTTCAACCATTTATTTTCTCATTCCATCTACTGAACATAGATTTAATAACAAATACTTTTTGTTATAGTGTACAAGCATGCATGTTTATATACTCCTGTCTTTATTAACCTTTTCCCTTCTACTGGAATAAGAAAACAGTCTGTTCTGTACTCTAAGTACCACCTACATGGTGGCACTGAATTTTATTACGGTATCTTCTGTCCCAGATACACGGGTATCCACCCTTTGGCAGACAACCATTGCTTACAAAGAACTGATGTGTTTAGGTGTTAGCTCATATAATTTAGTACTAGTTTTCTGAACAATTTTAAAGGCAATTTAGAAAGCAGTATTGCAAAATTCTATCCATCCACAATCCTCCGGCAATATATATTATTTTTTAAATAAGCACTCTCTTCTCACCATCCTCATCTTTTTTTTCCCCTCAGTTGGAGTTTTCAGAACAACCATGTAAAGCTGAAATGTTGTCTATCAAACCAGAACAAAGAATAAACTGCATTGCAATGGCACAATTTTCTTGCAGCAAAATTGCAAAAATATAAAGACACAGACCTAAGTGTTATGCTTAATCCTCACCATAAGTAGAAAAGGAGATACACAGAAACAGCAGGAAATCAGGCCCTGCACATTTATCTTGCTGTAACTCATCTGAAAACCCGTGCTGAAGGAAAGCAATCCTTCTGGAGATTTTTGAAGACAACAGTAAGTTCAGAGAAATAACTTTTTTTTTTCCCCAGGAAAAGGTAACTGCTGAAGAACTGATACCAACTTCTAATTAATTTTGATGTAACAAAAAGAATGAGAATACATCTGAAATCCAGTAAAGGTGATGAACTGCCCTGCAGTGAATGATTCATTTTCTCATTCTGTTCAATCCCTACATTCATATATCAATATAATAGTAGCTTATTATGCAAAATAAGTTTATTCAGTATCATCCCATGAAAATTACAAAACGTGAAAGTTGAGGGAAAAGATAGAAAATAAGAATAATCATGAGTTACTTTTTGGCTCTTGCTTAAAAGCATTCTCACAAATAAACATCTTTCTAGGCCTGCTTCATGGAAATGTTCCATAAATCTCACCGTGGCTCTAGTTACCATGAATATGCACTAACTAAACAGATGTCAATGCTTCCAAAGATGCATGAGTGCACCAATTATTTGAAGTCCATCCTCCTTTCTCTACATTTATTTACATTACATAAGGCTTTCATAATCTTGACGGTTCTTCACTGCCACTGCTACTTCATCGTAACTCACATCTCATGGTTGCACATTCCTGGTAAAAAGACTTAACATGAGCTGCAAGAAGAATCCATCACCCTTAATCTTAACTCGGATTTGTAATTCTTGTTACAAGCCAATTTGCAAGGACACCAGTGCCTCGAGACTTCAGCACACAGGCATATGAAGTTAAACAGGCCTCTTATCCAACTATTTCTACTTAACTTGGCAGATAAAGTAACAACAGTCAGAGGAAAAAATACCCAGGCGTGTTTTTTAATGCATGAAACTTTCAACAGCAGGGAAGTACCACTGCCCCCAAATTACAGATACTAAACTAAGCCAGATATCAGTATGCTGTCCAAAGACACATTTACATTTCTAAGGCAGAGCCTACTCTGGAGCAGACTTTGAAAGAAGCACTTCTGTCGATACCGAAGCAGCAGAAAGGCTGTTTCTCGGGCTCAAGGCTGCTACAACTCTCAGAGCAATAATTGTGTCATCTACCATCACCAAGAAAGTATCGCAAAAAAAGACAGCAAGGATAAGGGTCAACTCTCTGGGAAGTTAATTAGCAAACATGGAGCTTTCTGTTAACTGATAGATGTTTCTCTCCACAGATTTCTCAAAAGAGCAAGCAATCAGTATGTTTTTCATCTGGGCATGCTGAACATACTACATGAGCTCAGACTGCTAATTATTAAATTGAGAGGCAAAATAAAAAGTGCCATTCCTCCCATTATTCTTCAGTCGCTATTTTGATCGAGATTCAAAACCCACCTAGCTTTAGCAACAGAATTAAAACTGCCTAGAAAATGAATGGACAGTCTCTGCTTACATCCATAAACTGTTTCAAAAAGTAATTATTTAAAATTCCAGGAAATGACTTCATTAAGCCTCATGCTCTGTCACACACAGTAGTAGAAATTATCCTTCTTTACGGTTGCCTTTAATCTTCTAACATTTTGCATTCAGTGTGTTCTTTCCGATCTTGCCAGCAGTTCTGATTTCTCCCTTGCATCCTTACTCACAACTGAAGCTGGAATGCTCCTAGGTTACACAACTCTCAAGCTCCCATCCAGTCGGGTCTCGATTTCATGTTGTCTTCCCAGCCCTCACGTTTTAGTGTGTTTAGTTAAAAACAGCATTCAGCAGTTGGCTATCAATCAGGCATTTCAGGAATGTGGTGGGATGTTCATTACAGTAAACTTTCATCCACTGCCAGGAGATCTAATTTACCTATTCCTTAATCATCAGACTGGCATATGGACAGATTAAAAATAGGAAGGCAGCCAGAAAGAACTATATCCAATCTGAAAATATGTGAATTTCCTAGAATACAGATGACTCAAACCTGCTTTCTTGGTCAAGTGAGATGTTACAAATATTTCTGTAGTTCAACTGCGTTAGGTATTTGCATTGGCTGTTTTTATCACCTGTATGCGACTACTTCCAATCTCTTCAATTCTGATGAGAATATAATTGATAATCTCCTTCCTCAGTAGAAAGGTTACTTGATTGTCATTTTAAGCTTGTCTCTTCAGCGCAGGCAAGCTGATCTCCCAAAGGATGCTTACATCTGATCTACATTTCCTGAGAAAGAACAAAACAATGTCTATCTCATTCAGAGAGCCTCATGGCCAAACAGTGATGCCAAGGTACAGCTGCTGTACCCATGCACAAGGAAGGAGAAGAGCCAAGATTATGTTCTCTGCTGAACACGTTAACAGCCCATGGCAGAACTGGGAGCTCCTGCCATCCCACCAACAGTGTTTGTAAAGTCTGCCTGGGTATCCAAGAGCAGGATTTAATTGCCACAGCAGTTTCAACTAGATCACTGAGCAAATTCCAAGTCTGTAGGATTTCCAGATTTACGTTTTTTTCATCTTCACTATTATGGATTCACATGAATTTTTATCTCAGCTGTTCTCTTCTTACCAACTACTGGCCTCCAACGATAAACGTAAGACAGAACTGCTAAAGACATAATATCAACTTGTATTTTAACTCTTCTTGTCCTCTTCCTTGTGTTTATTCTGTTACAAAACAGCAAACTACCATTAGCTCTGGAGGCAAGCAGGGATCACAAGACCAAGGAACTCCATGCTTGCAATTGGATTTGATGCCTGACCATTGAATGTACTTCACTGATTCACTAAAATGCTATTCAGTGCATCAGATGCGTAAGTATCAAACACAATTTACCTACTCACCAGAATCAATTCTTTCCATCATTTTCAGTAACAGAAGACAAAAACAGTCCTACCAAGTTATGTTCTTTATGATATACAGGAGACTGAGAAAGTAACACCATATTCATTATCAGCTCAAATGAAAATTCATAAAATAACTCATATTCAACCCAAAACAGAACTGCAAGATAAAGACTGGTTGGTCTCTATCCCAAAGAAATCTTGAGGACTTTTCCTCTAAGCTATGAAACTTTACTCCAGGGAGTTAAGTTTCTCACAGCAGCAAGGCATCTTCCCAGCAGTCAGGACAGAATGAACACTAGGAGTCAGTATCTGAAACTGGATGGAGCTTTTGCAGAAGTTTTCTGAGTTCCATGAGTCCCTACAAGGGCAAGGAATTGTCACTAGTTCAGAACAATTAACAAAATAACCAAGCCAGAACTACATTACTTAGCACAGGATTTTCCCAGTTCTCTGATGAACGATGAATTGGTTTTAGCTCCATACAGGGTTTAACAAAGCCTGAAACATTAAAAAAGAATTGATTGGAATACAGTTGCAAAAAACTAGTCAAGTCTTTTAGTTTTTTTTTTTGCAAGTTTAGTCCATTTTCCTACTGAATCAGGCTCATTGTCATTGAATAACTTCATAAAGCTCCATCGCCTTTTTGATGTCACATACACCTTTCTTTCGAGTGCCTTTGTTCTGCCAAGTGCTAGGTGTTATTAGATTAACTCTTCTCAACTGAAAGCAGTGCTGTTCATCTTCAGTGATGAAAGATCCCAGAAGTAATACCATGAAGTTGTTTTTAATGCATGTTTGGAAAGACAATTAGGGAAAAAAAAATTGTTCCGCACCTCAGGAAAAAACACCGGCACTTTTCTTAGAACACAATATCAAGTTCTCAGCATATGCAAAAGCACAGACCTAACAAAACAGGGAATTAAGTCACACTGTTTACCTACTGAACTTAAATTTACAAGTTGTACATCTCTATTTAAGAGAAGCTGATGACAATGTCTTGCCAGCTTTCCTCAGAAAAACTGAAGCATAATCCCCACTGTACTGTACGAGACCTTTATAAACAGTACTATAATAAAAAAGACAGATATAAATCAACGGCCAGAGCTCTATTTCCCGAAGATATGCTCCATACATACACAAATTTGTAACAGTGTCTGCAGCCCGTGCAGCATATCAGGCAGTACATTACACTGAACAGTATGTTGCCATCTCCCACAAACGGTTCGAGTCTGATCCCTAATTTAGGGAAATCTTACAAAGAATCACCTATGACATACAGAATATGCAAGCATAAAGCCTAGGGAAAAGAAAAAAGTCACACTTAAATGGCAGATTAAATGGAAAAGGCCACATGGAATTCCCTGATTTTCAGACACAATAGGAATAAAGATTCTGCAAAAAAGGACTTCTTTTTTTTTACTGCCTTCTCTGAAGTTCTGTGGTCATGAGCTCTTCGCTCTCTAACGAAATCATAATAAAAACAAAGACAAAAGAAAACCAACATTTTGAGAGAGAGAAAATGGTCTGAATATTCAAAGAGATGTGCATCTTCCCTACAAGAAGTCAAGAGATGCAACACGGAAGTTCTGATACAAAGAGACGCCTTACTGAACAAGGGTTCAAACAAAAATACATTCCTTGTACGGTCCTGCATAATAGAGATTTTCCATATTCAGCATTTTCACATTTTCTAAAAAGTGAATCTTAGATCATGATTGTCCTCTTACAAAGGAATCTAAACATTATTGGCATGGCTTTTAAAGTGGGGTAAAAAAAAGTTTGAATTTGTAGGAAAAAGGCGATGGCAGAAATGTGCTAGGACACCAAACATATTTGTTGAACTGAAATGTTCTCTTTCCCACAGTAACGAAGTGGAGTGCATTGTTTCAGCATCATAAGCAGCACCTTACATACCAAGGTGAGCTTCTGCAACAACACTGATGTTTTATTAATTCCTCCATCTACGTTCTGTCATCCTCTAAGGTGTGACAAATAGAAGTAGTTAGAAAACACTTTTCTCAAGACTGGAATAGGAAGGATAAATAGTATGCTTTACAGAAAAACCTTAAATCAAGTTTTACATGGATTGTCACCTTCTTACTGAACTGTCTGTTTGTTCAGGAAAGCCGAAGTTGGGGAAAGACTGAAAAATAGCTTTGAAAGCATAAATGGTACTTCCGTCAGGAAAGGAATATGTTACTTTTCATGCCTGCTAAGGATATGTTAAATCCTAATAGTCTTAAATTCCAATGAGAGACCAGGGATTAAGGTAGATGGTAAGGGAAAGAAAACCTTTAAAGGCAAGGATAACTGAACTAAAATGCATTATCTACAGAGTTTTTGGAATCTTTTTTTATCTCAATAGGTTAAACAAGCATTTGTAGCTATAGCTTACCAAAAACTAATCCTGCTTTGGAATCACAGTCTAGATGTCTGAGATCTCTTCCTGATCCATGTCCCATATGGGGAAACACTGCCAAACTCAGCTAGTTAACAGGAAAGCTTTCAAAACTTTCAAAACTTCAACACAGCATCACCATGACTGTCCTTACCCAACTTCTACCTCTTTTTAAGGAGTTTTTGGTACAGAAGAAACAATTTACTTATAATCAAGAATAAAAAATGATTCCTTTTACATTGATAGCAATGTATAAAAAAAATGAAAATAATTCCTGTAACAGCAGATCTTTAACTCAAAACTGTCACCAAAATGAGTTTAAGGTTTCTCTCACCTGCCCAACAGTAATATTAAAAGACTGTAACTAAAGTTTTGATGTAACGCCATTTACTATAACCCTTTGGGCCCAACTCATTAGCCAATTGCTCACCCACTGCACTATTACTAATGTGTGAGCCAACTGCTCACACATTGACTATCCATGAGTTATATGCTGGACATTTTGTCCAAAAGGATACCATGAGAAACAGCATCAAAAACTCTACTGAAATCCAAGAAGATTATATTAACTGGCTTCCCTTGGTCAACTAGATGGGTGGCATTGTCATAAAAGGAAGTTAAGTTAAACAGGACTTTCCCCTCATTAACCCATGTTGGTTGTGACCAATGACCAACCACGTTGTCCTTCAAGTGTTTTTCAATTACTTCCAGCATAACTTTCTCCATAATTTTACCAGGCACTGAAGTGAGATCGACAAGTCTGCAATTACCAAGGTCTTCCTTCTTGCCCTTCTTGAAAATCGGAATGTTTGCCAGCTTCCAGCCAACTGAGACCTCTCCAGACTCCCAAGACCATTGAAAAATAATTGAGAGAAGTCTTGTGATGACATCAGTCACCCAAGTAAGCTAGACTGGATCCCATCAAGCCCCACGGACTTATATGCATCCAGGTGAAGCACCAAATCCTGCACAACATGATTAGACTTGAGCTGTAATCTCTTACAAGCTGATGTGACATGCGCAAAACACGCTGAACTAAATGCACTGCCCGAACACGTTAAATATCCCAAACAATTCCACGTGTATCGCATCTCCAAAATTTTTATGCTCAAACACCTTTGACTCGAATTATCAACACTGGAAAAAAAGGTACTGACAACACAGCAGAAATTTTACACATTAGCATGGTTAGAAAAGCAAATGAATGAGATTCTGATTTTCAGAGAGATACACTGGTAGAAAAAAATAACTAATCCAATCACATCCACTTTGGTACAAGAAATGTGCATCAGCAAGAACTTGTTGTACAGAACGCAGAAGTTTTAAAGAAAATAAGCTCCCGTCAGGCATGATGCTATTACTGAGGATAAAAATAGACCGATAATGGTCACTGGTTAGACTTACCCTAAACAGTGAAGTTTGTAGGCAGATGTGCACTTGTCATCTTTTCAGATAAATATGGCACAATTCCCCTGACTCTCGTCGTTTAACTTAAAAATCAGGGGGTGTCTTTTCTCAGATCAGTTAGGCAGCATGTGGTTTAACGTGTCAAGTCCGATAGTGATGAAGGAATGCAAACATGCCTGAAGCAGCTCAAAATCTGAATGAGATGTGACAGTGAATACAGTTGTTTTCCTTTACACACTTGGGAATCTGTGTGGGATACTACAGTTTAGAGGATTCTTTGTGATTTCTGGCAGTTGCATGTGTCTCCTGCATGGTAGGCTATCTAGAGGTCACAGGTACCAATGTAAAAGCACTAGAAGCGACGATGCAAATCTTACACTCCAAGTGGTATTATATGAAAAACAAAAGTATCAGCTGTGTGATCAGGAAGAAACATAGCATGGCAGGAGTAAAAGTGCAAAGATGGAAACATCTGAACAGATGCTCAAGGCTGAAAGCACTCTCTGGACTCAAAAGAAAATGCATTTTAAAAGAAAAATGGAAGAAAGTTGTAAAATTTGTACATATTCAAGAAACAAAAACCTGGTTACACAGGAAATCACTAAACTGAGCACTCAAGAAATAGCATGAGCACAAACCTTTACACAGAACAAACCCCAGGACACCAACAGTCAGTGCATAACAACGCATCTGCCTACCAGAGAAGAGCTCCACCTGACCAGCACCCATCAGCTGGCATCACCAGAGACTGCACCACGTAAAGATCACGCTGTTGGGCCAAACGAAATCAAGGGGGCACACCTACCTACACACTTAAAGTTCAGTGAATGTCTGGAATAAGCAACTGGGTGTGCTATTAAGAAAAAGAGGAAATGACTTCTACTAAAAGAGCACCTGAAATTTTGCTGCCAGTATTTCTTTGCTGCCATTGAATAGTGATCTTACGGTCACATCAGGAGGAGGGACATCACAACTGCAGGTGCTTGATCAAACAGCAAACAAGCCCTTCAAAGACTGCTGAGGTCTTTAGACATACAATGGCTCCTGGCAAGGGAGCACACTCTAACTGCTACAGGAAAAAATAAAGAAGCCTTAGCGAAACACTCTTTTGTCATTGGATTAAGGCACACTGGGTTTAGATAAATCCAGAATTTGTAGCTGAAGAGTTTAAGACAGGCTTTATTTCAACTTCTACGGACAGAACTGAAGATTATTTCTGTCACCTTGAGTCTGAAGAGGAAGCTGAGAATATGGAGACTAAAAGTGGGGAAGATGACAACAGCAAAGAAGATGATGGCATCATCATATTGCAAAGAGTGTGTGATGTATAAAAACCAAGAGCCAACAGTGATAAGACAGAAAAAAGTAAGAGTAACCTCCAACACAGACACATAGTTAGTGATTACCTGTAAGAAATACACAATGAATTCAAAATTTTCTCTGATGATAATCAGATTATTACTTCCCAACATTATCAAGACCTCATCTAGCATGTCAGAACATGGGAGAGAACTAGAGCAAGATCTTAACGTGTTATGGTAGGACCAGTATGCAAGTGGTCCCTAATACACACTTCTTTAGTAGTACCTCAGTACACAGTAGAAACTCTGTACGCTTACAGGGAGCAGTCATGTCAGTTAAACACAAGCTTTCTTTTTTTAATTTTGAACTAAGTATCCTTTTTTTCCTCCAGAGTTCTCCATCAGCACTTGGCTTTTGCTACTATGGTTAAGATGACCCTAGGTTAATGGCCAATACTGAGTAAGCAGTCTACACTGAAAGGATATTAAGGTGTCCTACCAAGGACTGAACTCACTTTTTAGCATATTTTAACACATGATTTTCTCACAATTGCCAGACAATAGTGATAAGATAACCAACGGATGAGACAAAACGTATAAGCAAAATTACTGGAGAAGGTCAGCGCAAAAGTCCAGATGATTTTCATATTTTTAACATATCTCACTATTTGTTGACAACTTGTGCATTAGTACAACAAACCTGATAACGTCACCGTTTCTGGAGAGTTTGTACTACACAGTATAGGAAGGAAAAAAGAAAGCAAAACTCAGAGGCAGATCAAGAAAATAGATGAAAAGTCAAAAAATGACCATGGACAGAAGACTAATAAGCTCCAAGATGAAACATGCCAACTACAGAAAGACACTCAGGGTAAACAGATGTACCTCAATGATTTAACAGTAGATTAGCTAGAAAATAAATAGTTATCAATTTGGTAATAAAGATTACAGTGGGCAATGAAAAACAGGAAAGGAACACAGCCCATATTGACTACACCCACCGGCATGGCATCCCTCTAGCTCCTGGGGAATGAAAAAATCAGTTTGCTCCTTTGTAACTGAACACAGACCAGAACCAACAGATACCCTTAAATAGCAAAGTCGGAAAAGAATCCAATCAGCTACCACGTGGTGCTGAGAACAACCCTTTCTTCAGGGCACTCTGAATTCTTGCAAAATTCACGCTTTCAGTTTACAGTCACTCCATCTGAATGAAGATCCTTGTTGTGTCTGCCCCAGTCTGCACACACTGTTTGTGACAGCCTAACTGTTTGCCATGGATTTGCCAGTTCCCAAATTGCAACAGAAAGCATGAATCACAATTAAAAAGACATTTTGCACATGTCCATAGAGATGTGAATTTGGCTTGGTAACAACTGAAAATAATGTTCTCTACTGCACGCTGACAACGGAAAACACAACATTTACGCAAACACGGTACAGGATCAAGGCACAGTCTATAGTCAAATTTAAAGAACAATTCTAACATTTCATAGTGCAGTCAGCAGTGAAGACATAGCTAATGGAAAGTTGCATATAAAATAAAAATATATCAAAGTTAACTTTATTCTTACAAGATTCTTACAAGAGAAGAAAACAGTTCTGCCATAACATTATTTATTGTTAAGGCACAAGGTTTTCTCGTATAAGGTCTCCTGTTTTTCTGTTTCCAACAATTTAGATTAATTGTTGTGTTACAACAGAGGAAACAGTTCAAACAGATCTCTAAAAACTAGCTATGGGATTTGGCTGTTCATCTTCCACTTTATTGAGAGTAGAATACTGAAACCCCTTATTCACCTCCGAACCCAGGTATCTTCCAGTGCTTGATTGCACATTCTTTAGCCTCCTCCAGTACAAAAAGATGCTAATTTCTCATGCAGTATGCTAACAATTTTATTTTAAATAATAATAATAATAAAATCAATGCATGGCTGCAAGGTGTGTGGTTGCTATGCTCCAGAGTTAATACTTGGCAAACTAAAACGAGGAAGCAAGACTTCCCAAGTTCTGTGTGGTTATTTCATGCCTAGAAACTAAGCATGAAAAAAACCACACAGGGGAAAATCACACTGAGGTTAAAACTAAAATACTTCAGCACTGCACTTCCAGACTTCAGATATAAACAAGGCTCAGCTTGGTAGAGGGAGCAGTCTAATTATTTTTATATGCGTATATATCCAAGGATTTGATGCCAGGAATCATGGCAGATGCCCTTAAACTGTTATTTAAAGCACAGATTTCGGAGATGGCTTTTACCACAGCATGAATTTTTTATAACCCGCCATGCAGCGCAGGCTGAGTAGCTAAGCCTGCTGTCTGAACCACGAGCACGATTTGGTGTTAGCCCCAACGAAGGATTAGAACTGCAGAAGCTGAACAAGTGCTCTGGCACCACCAGCACAGGTGAACAGATGAAAGCTGTCCGTTGGACCCATATGAGATACAACCACCCAACAGCGTGGCTGCTTATCACGTCAAGCATCTGTTTAGACCACAGCTTAAATGCGAGAAGGATCTTTCACACCGAGCAGTGCATCACAGTTCTCAGTGTCACACAGCAGCCTTGTGAGGGCAGGAACGGAGCCGGCCTTCCTGCTGAGCCCGCTACAGAAATGACAGCAGCATTTCCAAAGAGCACAGATGGTTATCTCAGTCCATTTCCACGTAACTTCTTAGTACGGCAAGACTCGTTTGTGAAACATATACCCTTCAGGAAGAATTGGTAAACACCAGCCTCGGAACGGACTTTTGTTAACAGCCATTAAAACAAAAATCATAGCACTAGTTTGTGCTCAACTCTACAAGCGATGGAGTAACTACTGAAGGCGCTCACTGAGCGCATGCAACCACAATTCAATTGACAAATCTGCTTTGGACAGCGGTGATCTCCTCGGTGCATGTCCTGAAAAGTGCCTGCACTCCCGCTCAGCCAATCACGCTGCCATGAGCGGCTCCTCGAGAAGGCAGGCTCGGGCCGGAGCTGGGAAGGCCAGCGTTCCCCCTCACCACCCTGGGAGCTAAGACAGCAGCCACAAAGATTGGCCAGACTGAGAACATGGTCACCCGAGCCAACATAAAGCAATCTTGTCTCTGCACATCTACGCGGACGTTCTACCAAGCGGACAACGACAAACGTTGATGAGAGAAAACCCGAGATGCAAATTCTGTACGCGTGAAATCAAAGGCGAGAAGGGAACACGCTCAGACGCCTTGGCAGCCCATCTCCCTGGTTACCAAAAAGTGGTGCCCAGCTAATCCCAAAGTGACAGACATGCAAATCAGCACGCCAGAATGGCTGCCACCAAGAGCAAACTCCTCCAGAGGAGACGCGAAACCACAAACACGACACCACTGAAGCCCATCTCCGAGCTGATGTTCATCCATTCCACCTTCTACAAACTTGCAGATGCTCCACGAACGGCTGACAGCAACATGCAAACAGACACTTCCTCTGCTATCAGATCACTAAGACCAAGACTAAAGCTACCGAAGAAGTTTCTGCAAATCCCAGTGCCCCCAGGGTCGTTGCAGACGTTATGTCATGCCCAACGTTCGCCAGAATCCGAGAAACAAGGGTACTCCGAAGGCACCCACACGGCTAAGATGGAGCAGCGTTTCACAGCGGCCCACGGCACAAAGTTTGCTCGGCCGGGGGCAGCTCAGGGGCAGCACCTGCAACCCGGCACAACGCCGCCTCGGGCACCGCCGTCCCTCTCCCCGCCAGGGAGCGGCGAGGAGGGCAGCCGGCACCTCGCGGACCTCCTGCCCTGGCGGGGCCCTAACTTTAGTCCCCCACCGCTTCCTCCCTCCCCGGATGCCGACAGCTCCGCGTCGCCCGGGGCTACGAGACAGGGCAGCGGCGGGCCGAGGGCCGCTCCCC